>CM038214.1:296713492-297195420 GCA_021442155.1 Cymbidium sinense | reverse complement strand
ATATTCATATCATTTGGTGAGCCTTGTACAAATAATGAAGCTGAATATGAAGCTCTTATTATTGGTTTAGAGTTGGCAATCCTTATGGAAATTAAAAATATAAATTTTTTTGGGGATTCCCAGCTAGTTATCAGAATCTATAAGGTTTTGCATCCAAAGCTCTTCAATTATCATCAATATACAATGAAATTACTTGAAAAGATTCCATATGTAATGTTGTGTAGAATATCTCACCAAGAGAATTCAATAGCAGATGCTTTGGTTAAATTAGCCAAAGAAATCATATGCCTAGAAAAAGAATCAATTTCTACAGAAGTTCAAAATCATCAGGTTTTATCTCTTATAGATTTAGACTATATTAATAGGCAAGAAGAAATACAAAGGATAACCACTCTTACTAAAGGTCAAATAGAATGTGATTGGATCATTTATTGACTATTTAAGTAAGGGAGGCTTCAAAAAGTCATTAGAAAATCAAATAAAGAAATGTGCTTTATCTTATGCATTAATCAATAATGCTTTATATATAGGTCATTCAATCAAATGTGGCTCCGTTGTTTAGACTAGAAGCCCATAAGGTTGGAGAGATACACTCACATGTGTGGAGCACACCAATCTGGGCCCAAAATGAAATTAAAATCAAGAGACTTGGGTATTAGCCATCGATACTAAATGATTGCATGGAGGTTGCATCATTATCATCGTGCCAAGTACATGGTGTGGTATTACATCAACCACCCAATGTATTACACCTACTGATTGCCTCTCGCCTTTTGAGAGTTTGAGATGCGACATCATAGGACCTATTGATCCTCCTTCATCAAAAGGACATCATTTTATTTTAGTTGCATGAATTATTTTTCCAAATGGGAAACAAAATAAGTTAAAGCATATCATGTGTTGAAATTTTTTCTGGAAAATATCGTATATCGATTTGGCATTCCTCATCGAATCATATCCGATAATGGTTCATCCTTTAGATCCACAAAAATAAATCACTTTGTAGCTAGACATAAAATTGATTGGAGATACTCGACCATCTATTACCCTAGGGTGAATGGATTGGCTGAGGCATTTAATAAAACATTGGTAAGAATTCTAAAAAAGATACTTGATGAAAATAAGCACCAATGGCATGAAAAGTTGGTTAAAGCCTTATGGACCTATAGACCACATAAAGGACACCAACTCAATCTTCACCATATGCTTTAGTTTTTTGGACTGAAGCAGTTCTTCCATTAGAAGTGCAACTTCCTTCATTAAGAATATTTGTTAATAATAATGTTACGGTAGATCAAAATCATAAGATTTGCTTGGAAGAACTAGATAATCTTGAAGGAAATTGATTGAAAGCTCAACAAGACCTTGAATTGTACCAATCACGTATGATTCAGGCACATGATAGATTGGTTCATCCTAGAACTTTCCAAGTAGGAGACTTGGTCTTGGTTCTTAGATGACCAATCCTAGCTCATCGAAGAATCGGTAACAAATTTGACCCAACATGGGAAGGACCATTTGTAGTGGAAAAATCTTATGAAGGAGGTTCTTACCAACTTATTACCTGTGATGGTGAATGTTCAATACCAACTATCAATGGATGTTACCTAAGGAAATATTATGTGTAACTTGTAACTTGTTGCCAAATAAAGATCAATAAGATAAAAGCTTATTTCTATTCTTACTTTGCTTCAATTTGTATCATTTATAATGTTGTAAACTCATTTCAAATGTATTTGAAAATGAACTTTTATCACCCTTCATGTTAGACTAATTAAGTAAGGATTGAGTTCATTAGACTCTTGCTTAGTCAAAACTTTTGAGGATTAGGAATTAAGTTATTTTAACTCCTTTTCCTCATCCATATCACCGGATAGGATCAAGCCCTTTGTGGCACCTTTCCAATGCATGACTTGAGATGGGAGTAAGCCCTCATGGCACCTTTCTCATACCCTTAGGTTTGGAGTAAGCCATCATGCACCATTCCCATAGGTTTGGAGCAAGCCCTTCATGGCACCATTCCTACTTTTGTGTACATGATTGATCAAGCTATCAAGGGTCCTTTCATGTTACAAATGAGTTAGATCAAGTCTTTATGACCCTTTCTAATAGCGAAGATATAAGTCCCTAGTCGACATTCTTTCTAATCATCTAAGAGTAAGTCTCCAGTTGGCATCCTACTTTTGTTTACATGATTTGATCAAGCTATCAAGGGTCCTTTCATGTTACACAGGCAAGTTAGATTGAATCAAGTCTTTATGACCCTTTCTAATTGCGAAGATATAAGTCCCAGTCGGCATTCTTTCTAATCATCTAGGTAAGTCCCGGTCATCCTACTTTTGTACATGATTGGATCAAGCCATCAAGGCCCCTTTCATGTTACAAGCAAGTTAGATTGGATCAAGTCTTTATGACCCTTTTAATAGCAGAGAAAGATATGGTCCAGTCAACATTCTTTCTAATCATCTAGAGAATAAGTCCCTGGAATTGCAAGAGTAAGTCCCTTGGCCCTTTCAAAAAAATTAGATTGGATCAAGAAGGTGACCCCCATTTCTTTAATATTGAGATTAAGCCAAGGACTTTTATAGTCAGTTAGATTAGGATCCAAGAAAAGCCTCTTTCCTCATAACTTTTTGAGGGTAGGACCATGTCTTTAAAGGCCCTATCCTCTTTATTAATATGATGGAATCAAGCCATTGAAGGCCCATCTTATTAGCTAAACAAGATTGTATTCTCAGAAGAGTAGTCACCAAGTCAAGGGAATCTTCTGAGGATTGATACATTAAAGTTCTCTTCTTTTTTGGGATCACAACCATTCCTCTTCATCCTAAACTTGAGTTAAGTTTCTAGAGAGAATCTCAAGAAAATAGGATACATGTACTTTTGTTTTTCTCAAAATCAAACAAAATTCTAAGTCAAAAAAATCAAAATCATGAATTGGAAGAGTTTATACTTGTATGTTGATCATCTCACCAATATGTACAATATTTTGACTAATCCACTACACATATTGGGGTCCATTTGTTGACCTCATTTTTTGAAGAGGTCATTTTAGCAATGAAATGATATCAAGTTCAAAAATGGATTTCCTAATTCACTATTAAAGTCATTATGCTTAATGACTTAGGAAATGCATTTTGTGCTAAATCCATCTACTTAGTTTGATGTAAAATCAAGTCAAATATCCAACATAAATTAAATCAAGTGAATCAAATATAAATAAAATGAAAATTCAAAGTCAAATCTAAAGTCAACTCTAGTCAACCTAGAACTGACTTAAGTGGGCCCACTTAGTCAAAAAGTCAACCTAATAAAATTTGACTAAATTAAATCACCAAAAATATTTCAAATTATCAAATGAATATGTGTGATCATAATGATGAAGAAATTTGAGTCCATGGAGGCCTAGATTAGGTAAATTAAATTCCTTAAATCAAAATAACCTAAATAAGCCACATTGAACTCAAATCCAAGAAAAATCAAAATAAATCTAAATTGATTGTCCTAAATCATATGGGGATGGTGATGGGACATAACCCAACTCCCTATTGGGTGTAGTTGGGTCAAATGGGTCATTTGACCCATAAGAAATTATGTTTAATTCACTTAACTCAATTTGGGTTAAGTGAGTTAAGCAAGACAAAAGAAATAAGGAAATGCCAAACCACTTCCAACCAAATCACATGGGATGGGGGTGACACTTCCTTAAACCCTTCGAATAAAGTTTTAAATCCCTAATTAAGCCATTTAAGTTTCTCTTACATTATTGAATAAAATCCAAATGAGGAAAACCAATGCAAGCAAAGGAATTGGAGAAGTCAAATTCCTTCTCCCTTCTTCCCACCCCTTCACATAAGACAATTGTGGGATGGAAAAGGAGAGCACTAGCTAGCTTCCAAGGTCCTCCATCACCAAAACTAACCAAGGAATAGCTAGGAAAAGAAAAGCTAAAGGCTCATATAGGAAAATAAGAGGAGAGACTTCCCCAAGGAACATTGAACACACACACACACACCTTCACACATTAAAACCAAACCTAAACAAAATTTCCCCTTCCCCCAAGAGTCCCTAACCACTATAAACCATTAAAGTTAAAGCTGAAATAGAGCAATCAAGGGTTGGCTTAAGGAGCAATCCATAAGGAATTAACCTAATTCCCTTGGCAAGCAAGTTTGGTTCAAGCATTCGAAGCTTTAGAATCAATTGCAAGGCCAATTGTCCATGAATCAGGTATGCCATTGTTGACCTCAAGCTTTTCCGAGAATTTGATTGTGGTAGGTTTAATAGAAATGTAATCTACAATATGATCAAACCATATAGAAACCTAGGATATTCATCCACGATCATCATGTTGAAATCACTTGATTTTGCTCTAGATCGATCAATTAGCAAAATACTATCGGGTCCTCCCACAAGAATCAAGGAGATGATCTCTCGTCATCTGATCCATGTATTTGGATTGGACGGCCCATCTAGGCAAAACCATCATTTTCACCCTTTAGAACCACGGGATCGATGGACCCGGAGATCGCATTTTGAATTTCATGCGCATGTGGATGCCATGAGGACCAACGTGGCATGGGACACACCACGCAGCACGCCGATCTCGAGTGGGACTGCCACTTAAAAGATCATTAAAATCAATTAAATAAAAGTTTTAATTAATTAAAAAATGCAAAGAAAACTTTTAAAAATCATATAAAATCAAATATGAATCAAAAAATTACAAATAAAAGCTCTATGGATTCATCTTTATGAGAAGAATCCATAGAAAATAAAATCCCCAATTTTTATTATGTATTTTCCCTTAATTTAGGTTTAATTGAAAAATATTAAACCCTAATTACTCTCAAATTAATAATCCAATTAATTTGAAACTTTGGGTAAATGAAATTAAGCATAAAATACACCTTGGGTGAATTTTTGCGGATTTATTTCTTTGAATTCAAGGAAAATTGTAATTTCATATGCTTAACCTTTTAATTAATTAAATTAATTAACTATTAATCAAATAATTAAAAAACCTTAATCAAACAACCTTAAATCATCATAATAAACATTAATGATCATCAAAATACTAATTAAACTTAATTAAACCTATATAAACCTAATAATCCCTAAATTACTTAATTAGGTAATTAAATAAATTAAATAATTCAATTAAACAACCTAAACTTAATTAAATCATAGTAAGTCAACCGGTTAGCCAAAATTATGAATAAACCTCATTGGAAAGGTAATTAGTGAAGAATAAGTAAAAAATAAAACCCTTAATTGAATCTCAATAAATTATGCTTAATTTAAGTTTTAATGAAATAATTAAAACCTTACACCCTAATTACATCTCTAATCAAGCTAAAACTTTAGGGATATAAAATTAGCATACAACCCTATTTGCCAGAAATATTTCAAGTTCAATTGATCTCTGGATTAAGAGTTCTTAAATTTCTAAATCCTTAGGTCAATTTTAATCAAATTTTAGGTTAAGAGAATTAATTAATCCATTAAATAAAATGGTAATTCAAACCAATCGCAATCAAACATTAAAAAATTATTTAGAAACTTGTCTACATATGCTAAGTCAATCAAAGTAATAAAATTCAATCTTAGGATAATGAAATAAAACCCTAGGTTAAAAAAACTATTAATTAACTTAAACATTAAACTTTGAATAAATAAAATTTAATGAAACCACTCATCCCTAATGAATTTAATGAATGAATCTAAAACTTAGGTTAATTAAATGAGATCAAATAATTAACTCAAGTGCTTTAGGCTAACCATAATCCATCAACAAACCTAAAGTACTAATTTATTTAAACCTTAAGCTTAAAAATCCATGATTTAATACCTTAAGTTTAATTGAATGAAATCAAACTTTAATCTAAATTCTATAAATTAAATGAACCAAATCAAAACCAATCCAAAAGATTAATTAAGATACTTAAGGATCTTACTTAGACTTTTTGGAAACTTCATTAGGAATTAGGATGTTGAATGGAAAGAGCTCCATCCAAAAATAGAATCATTCCATTCTTCATTCTTGAAAACCTATACAACTTTAACCAAATAAAATGAACATAAAATGGGAATTAAATCACTAAACCATTTGAAAACCAACCAATGGTAAAAATTAAACAAATTCAAACTTCAAACTTAAACTTGAACTTAAAGGAGCTTATCAAAGCCTTACCACACAAACCCTTCTTTTACGCACACTAGATCATTTAGGTCATGGACTCTAGATCTAGGTTAGATTATTCTATGATTTTCTTTAATCTTCCATGTTGTGCTTCACATGTTTGTGTGGTGTATTACTTTAGAGTGGATTCCTAGGCTTGTTTGTTCGTTAGACAGGAAGTTTGGGCATTCTTTTTAGAATTAACACTATTTTTGTAGGGGACTGTGTTAAAGCGTTCATTGTAATAAATAAATCATAAAATTATTGTTTTCTTGAGGTGCTGAAAATCCCTTAACATAGTCCATAGGATAGGTGGGCTTGGCAAGCAACTAATGCTAAGCTCATATGTTTGTGAAATATAAATTGCTTTGTATGTATTTCCTAACATCTATTTTGCATGGCTTAGGATTTTTTTGAATTTTAAATGTAAATTTGAGCTTATAATTAGGTTAGAATCTATGGGGTCTAGGATTAGTAGAGTGACCCAACCGGAGATGGTGCGGTGGTCCGGAGCGATGGATGTCCCACGAAGAAGAAGGCATTTCTACAGTCTTGTCTAGAATCTAAGGATTTCTAAGAAAATGACAACTTGAAATCTAAAATTAAATCCCATATTTGAAGCCCAATCATAGGATAGTTGAAATGTTTCTTGGGTATCCCATCAATAGACATTTCCTACTTTTTTCCCATTTGATTCTTGAAAATAACTCTCTCAATTTGGACCTCTCCCAATTGAATTTCAAAAGTCAATCCTTTGAAAGCTACCTTAATAGTCTTTAGGAATAACCACTTATTTCTTTACTCGAGAGTATTCTTAGGAAGAGACCCTTCCTAAGATGTAATTAACTATAGAGGCTTGCCTTTATAGGGAACCATGATCCCAGGATAAAATAAATCATGCTCTACTTTTCCATGTAGTTTAGGGGAAAATACTCTGGTACATGAAAGACCCATTAGCCTTAGGAGTCTTTTATTGAAATGATCGAATCCATTATAGGAGAACATGTTTATCTTTCAAGATAATATGTTTATTCCTTAATGTCATATTTGGTCATCTAAATAAAATTTTCCTAAACTCTATGTGGTGTCATTTTTTCTCTTTTCAGAAGAAAACAATAACCCAAAGTGATCAATTTGACCTATTTGAGCCAAGTTCTAATCCTACCCAAATTGGATTGAACCAATCCCATCAAAACTTCCATCATGATTGTTGATCACCCTAGGTTGATCAATTGTCACAAATTAGGTCAAACCAAGTCAACTTGGTCATTTGACTAAGTCAACCCCTTAACCCATATGAACTTAAATTAGCCAAATTACAACCTAAGCCAAATCCCTTGAAACCAATGATTCATACCAAATCAAAATCAATATTTGAATATGACTTGACCTTCAACTGAGTCAGACCAAACCCAATTGGCCTTCTTGACCCAAGTTGAAATTGACCTAAAAGATCAAATTTGGTCAAATATATTAACCAAATTGATTGCAACCAATGGCTCAAGTTCATTCCAAATTGATTGTTGAACTTGACCAAAGCCATGATTGGACCCAATTGAATTGAATTGACTCCCAAATTGACCTAAAGGTTCAAGTTGGCCTAAATCAAAACCAAATCAAATTTAATTGAAACAAAACTCTAAAATAATCTTCAATTGGTCAACTAAACCCAAACCAACACCCAACCCAAGCTAATTTGACTAATTTGGTCAAATTGGTCAACTTTACCCATTTGACCCAAATGAATTCAAATGAGCCAAAATAAACCAAACCAATTGAACCAAAACATCCCAAATGATCATATGAACTTGACCCAACCCTTGGTTTGACCCAATTTGACCAATTGGTCAACATGACTAACTAACCCAATTTGACCTAAATTAGTCAAATTGAGTCAAACCTAACCAAATCAACTACAATTGACTTGAAATTTGGGCTAATATTTGGCTCATTTCAAATCTACCTAAATCAAATCCAATGCCAAATGATCATTCTACCCTTGGTTAAAGGGCATCACATGAGATAAATCACCCATGTAAGTGGTCTTTTTCATTTCTTGGCCACTTGGTACTCTCCCAATGGTCCACCTAAGCACCTAGAACACTGCCCAACTTGACCCAATGGGTGGTTGGGTCATCCATGACCCATAGGAGGTGAAATTGCCTTACCCTCCCCATTGGAGCATTTGAAACCCAAAGGACACCCATGATTCCTCTTTGGCAGCCCCTTCCATACCTTTAACTAACCAAGCCGAGCAAACTCATCTCCTACTTGCCACCCATGATTCCTTGAGATAGTTGGACAGCCACTAAAAGCCAAACCTGATCCAATTGTCTGATCAAGTAGAAGGGGGGTATACACCCCCTCGTTTCCACTCAAACACACACAAAATCATTTTCAAAACTACTCAACATGAGCCACTAAAGCCATTTCCTAAGCTCCCAAGCTCATTCCTCGATCAAAAAATGCCATTCCCATCCATCCCAAAATAGGACACTCCCATTTCTAACCTAAATTCCCCATTTCTCCATCAAACTCAAATTAACTTTGAACACACCTTCCCTAGGCCTCGTCTAGCAAGAATGAATCATACACTATGTTATTCCATCCAATATTATAATACACTATATCATGTTATATTATATTATATTTCATATCACATCATAAGGGATTGCTTAAGATAAAAAATCATAAATTAGTCTAAATAATAAAAATATATATTTTAGTCATTTATATTTTAAATTGAAATAATATATTATGATGCCATGCTCTACCTATTATGAATTTGGCCAAATTCCACCATTTTAAAGTCTAAATCAACATTTTATAAATAATGCTAGTGTAAGCTTGGCATGATTGTAAAATACTAAAAGAATTTAAAATGCAAAATAATATATTATGATATATGATGCTATACAATGCTACAACATATAATATTTATTTTAACATAAATTCTTACTTTTTGACTACAAGTGGTGTAGCACACCTTTGGTACTATAACTAATTCCACTTCAAATTTAACAATTTTCATCATCGATTTATTAAATCATAATTTCTATGAAATATAGGGCACAATACCATAATATACTAAGACATTTCAAAACATCTTATAACATCCAAAATACATCACTACATGCTCAATATATGATGCTACATTATATTATAATATATGGTATTATAATATGATTTAGGGTTAGGGTTTAGGGTATTCAAATCTCTAATAGTCAAGGGAAAGTCTCTTGAAGGCATTTTCTTTAGCTACCAAAACTATGTTAGGATTAGGTCATTTTTAGATCTACTCCTAATGACATCTTTATTCAAGGTTTAGGGATTAGGGTTTAAGATTAGGGTTTAGGGTTAGTTTTGGGTTTAGGTTAGTTTGGGTTTAGGTTTAGGTTTAGGTTTGGGGTTTTAGGGTTTTAGTTTAGGGTTTAAGGTTTAGGGTTTTAGGGTTTAGGTTAAGGGTTTAGGGTTTAGGTTTAGAGTTTAGGGTTTAATAAGTTTTGGTTTAGGGTTTAGGGTTTAGGTTTAGTGTTTGGGTTTAGGGATTTAGGGTTTTAGGGTTTAGGGGTTTAGGGTTTAGGTTTAGGGTTTAGGTTTAGGGTTTAGGTTTTAGGTTTAGGGTTTAAGTTTTAGTTTAGGTTTAACATTTTTTTAACAAAGAACAAATTCATAATTCAACATTCTTCTTTTTTTGATTTCATCAACCAAGTAGCACCCAAGTTTTTTAAGATACAAGATGACATAAATCAAAATGAGCACCCATAATAAAAACACATAAGTAGAACCATCTCTATTGTAGAGATAATGTTTTATAAGTAGATCGGTCGACCATTCTTTAGTTTATCGACTCCATAGAACCACCCACTCTCAGTAGTGGGATCTATCATCATATCCCTCTCTGCCACCACCATAGTTGTAACCTCATCCTCCTCCCACCTTCAACCACGGACCACCACCTCCATATCCACCGGCACCTCAGATCCCCACCACCACTGCGATAGCGCCACCTCACCTTTGCCTCTAGATCTAAAGCTGTTGATGATGTTCCTCGTGAAGGTTCCCCATTCTTATGGTTTAGGGTTAGTTTAGGGTTTGCTTAGGTTGGGTTTGGGGTTTTTAAAGTTTAGGATTTAGGGTTTGGGGTTTATTGTTTAGGGTTTAGGGTTGTAGGGTTTAAGGTTTAGGGTTTAGGGTTGTTAGGTTGTCTAAGGTTTAGGGTTTAGGTTAGTTTAGGGTTTAGGTTAGTTTAGGTTTTATGGTTTAGGGTTTATGGTTTAGGGTTGCATTTAGGGTTATAGGTTTATTTGTTTTAGGGTTTAGGGAATTTTTCTTAAGTTAAATAAACCGGTAGGTTTAGGTTTATTTAGTTTGTTTAGTTTATTTATTATTTATTTGAGTTTATTTTATTTTTTATTTTTATTTAGGTTTATTTTTTATTTTTATTTTATTTAGTTCATTTATTTTAGTTTAGGTTTTCTATTTTAGTTATTTTTAGTGGAGTTTCATTTTTATTTTATTTTTTAGGATTAGGTTTTATTTTTTATTTTTTTTGGTTTAGGATAGGTTTTATTTTTTTTTTTTTAGGTTTAGGTTTTAGGCTTTATTTTAGGTTTATTTTAGGTTTTATTTTTTAGTTTAGGTTTAGGTTTATTTTAGTTTATTTTATTTTATTTAGTTTGTTTAGGTTTAGGTTTTATTTATTTTAGCTTAGGTTTATGTTTATTTTATTTTTATTCTAAGTTCAGGTTTTTTTAATTTTAGGATTAAGATTTGAATTTTTATTTACTTTTAGGTTTTATTATTAAGTTTATTTTTTAAGTTTAGGTTTTTATTTAGTTTTTATTTTATTTTATCTTAGGTTTATTTTTTCTAGATTTTATTTTATTTAGGTTTTATTCTTAGGTTATTTTATTTTTAATTTAGTTTATGTTTTATTTATTTTATTTTAGTTTATTTTTATTTCATATTTATTTTATTTTTTTAGGTTTAGGTTTAGATGTTTAGGTTTTTATTTTATTTTATTCTTTTATTTTATTTAGGTTTAGGTTTTTTTTATGTTTTATTTTATTTAGGTTTATGTTTTTAGGTTTTTAGGGTTTAGGGTTTAGGGTTTAGGGTTTAGGGTTTTTGTTTTGGATTTTAGGGTTTAGGATTTTATGGTTTAGGGTTCAAGGTTAGGGTTTAAGATTTTGGGTTTAGGGTTTAGGGTTTCGAGGGTTTAGAGTTTAGGGTTTAGGGTTCAGGTTTCAAGGTTTAGGGTTTAGGGTTTTTAGGGTTTAAAGTTTAGGGTTTAGGTTTTCAGGTTTTAGGTTTGCTTAGGGTTTAGTGTTTAAATTTAGGTTTAGTTAGGGTTAGGGTTTAGGGTTTGGTTTAGGTTTTGGGTTTAGAGTTTAGGTTTAGGTTTAGGGTTAGGGTTAGGGTTTTGGGTTAGTTTTTGGTTTAGGGTTTAGTATTTAGGGTTTTAGGGTTTAGTTAGGTTTAGGTGTTTAGGTTTAGGGTTTATTTTTAGTTTTAGGATTAGGGTTTAGGGTTTAGTTTAGGGTTTATTTTTAAATCAAGTAAACATACAGGTTTTGGTTTATTTAGTTTATTTTTTATTTATTTTAGTTTATTTTATTTATTTATTTGAATTTATGTATTTTAGTTTATTTTTTAGATTTTGGTTTATTTTTTAGATTAGTTTTATTTTTATTTTATTTTTAAGGTTTAGATTTTATTTTTTATTTTTTTAGGTTTAGGTTTAGGTTTAGTTTATTTTAGGTTTATTTTAATTTGTTTATTTATTTTATTTTAGGTTTAGGTTTAGTTTATTTAGTTTATTTTAGGTTTATTTTAATTTTTTTTATTTATTTTATTTTATTTTATTTTAGGTTTTTATTTTAGTTTTTTATTTTTAGGTTTTATTTAGGTTTATTTTATTTTTTAGTTTAGTTTATTTTATTTATTTTATTTTATTATTTTTTATTTATTTATTTTATTTTTAGTTTAGTTTTAGTTTATTTATTTTATTTTATTTATTTTATTATTTAGGTTTGATTATTTATTTATTTTATTTTAGGTTTTATTTAGTTTAGGATTATTTTAGGTTTTAGGTTTATTTAGGGTTTAGGGTTTAGGGTTTATGGTTAAGGGTTTTAGGGTTTAGGGTTAGGTTAGGGTTTAGGGTTTAAGTTTAGTGTTTAGGCTTTAAGCAGGGTTTAGGTTTAGGGTTTAAAGTTTAGGTTTTAGGTTTAGGGTTAGTTTAAGTTTAGGTTTTAGGTTTAAGTTTTTAGGGTTTAGGGTTTAGGTTTAAGTTTAAGGTTTAGGGTTTATGGTTTTAGGGTTTTCTGATTTGGGGTTTAAGGTTTGCTGGTTTATGGTTTAGGGTTTAGGGTTTAGGGTTTAAGGTAGGGTTTAGGTTTAAGTAGGGTTTAGTTAGGGTTTAGGTTGTAGTTTTAGTTTAGGGTTTAGGGTTAGTTTAGAGTTTAGGTTTAGTTTAGGGTTTAGGATTTAGGGTTTAGGGTGTAGGGTTTAGGGTTTAGATTTTTTTTTTTTTAAAAATTAGGTAAACCGATATGTTTAGGTTTATTTAGTTTATTTTTTATTTATTTTAGTTTATTTTATTTTTTATTTTTATTTAGTTTAGTTTATTTATTTTAGGTTTATTTATTTTATTTTAGGTTTTTTATTTTAGTTTATTTTTAGGTTTAGGTTTATGTTTATGTTTATATTTTAGTTTAGTTTTGTTTTTATTTTATTTTCTCGGTTTAGCTTTCTTATTTTTTATTTTTTAGGCTTAAGTTTAGGTTTTTTATTTTATTTTTTTTTTATGTTAGGTTTAAGTTTTAATTTAGGTTTATTTTAGGTTTTATTTTTTTTTAGTTTAGATTTAGGTTTATTTTTTATTTATTTTATTTTATTTAGTTTAGGGTTTAGGTTTAGGTTTTATTTATTTTAGTTTAGTTTATTTTAGTTTAGATTTAGGTTTATTTTTTTAGTTTATTTTGGTTTAGGTTTTATTTTTTTTTTTTTTTTTTAATTTATTATTTTTTATTTTAGTTTTTTTTTAGGTTTAGGTTTTATTTAGTTTTATTTTATTTTAATTTAGTTTATTTAATTTTATTTTACATTTAGTTTTTATTTTATTTAGGTTTTTTATTTTTAGGTTTATTTTATTTTTTTAGTTTAGTTTAGGTTTTTATTTATTTTATTTTAGTTTAGTTTTATTTTTATTTTATTTTATTTTTACATTTAGGTTTAGGTTTAGGTTTAGGTTTTTTTATTCATTTTATTTTTAGGTTTTATTTAGTTTAGGTTTAGGTTTTTAGGTTTTTAGGGATTAGGGTTTGGGGTTTAGCATTTAGGGTTAAGGGTTGTAGGTTTTAGAGTTTAGGGTTTAGGGTTTAGGGTTTAGGGTTAGCTTACAGTTTAGGGTTAGTTTAAGGTTTAGGCTTTAGGGTTTAGGGTTTAGGGTTTAGAGTTTTAATGTTTAGGGTTTAGGTTTTAGGATTTTAGGTTTAGGGTTTAGGGTTAGTTTAGGTTTAGGGTTTAGGGTTAGGGATTTTTTAATTTAATTTAATTTTTTTATTTTTTCTAAGTTAATTAAACTAGTAGGTTAAGGTTGATTTAGTTTATTTTTATTTATTTTAGTTTATTTTATTTTTTATTTTTATTTAAGTTTATTTTTATTTGTATTTAGTTTAGTTTATTTATTTTAGGTTTATTTATTTTATTTTAGGTTTTCTATTTTAGTTTACTTTTTTGGTTTAGGTTTATTTTTAGTTTAGTTTTATTTTTATTTTATTTTTTAGGTTTAGGTTTTATTTTTTATTTTTTTAGGTTTAGATTTAGGTTTTCATTTTAGTTTTTTAGTTTAGGTTTTAGGTTTTATTTTAGGTTTTATTTTTTAGTTTTGGTTTAGGTATATTTTTAGTTTATTTTTTTATTTAGGGTTTAGGTTTAGGTTTCAGTTTAGTTTATTTTAGTTTTAGGCTTAGATTTAATTTATTTTAGTTTAGTTTATTTTATTTTAGGTTATTTTAGTTTAGGTTTATGTTTATTTTATTTTTATTTTAGGTTTAGGGTTTTTTTAGTTTATGGTTTAGGTTTTATTGATTATTTATTTTTAAGTTTTATTTTTAGGTTTATTTTTAGGTTTAGGTTTTGATTTAGTTTTTATTTTATTTTATTTTAGGTTTTTTTATTTTTATTTTAGGTTTGTTTTTATTTTATTCAAGTTTTTATTTTTAGTTTAGTTTAGGTTTTATTTATTTTATTTTAGTCTAGTTTTATTTTTATTTTCTTTTTTAAGTTCTAGGTTTAGTTTAATTTAGTTTTATTTTATTTTTAGGTTTTTTTTATTTATTTTATTTTTAGGTTTTATTTAGTTTAGGTTTAGGTTTTAGCTTTTTAGGGTTTAGGGTTAGTTGAGGTTTAGGGTTTAGGGTTCAGGATTTAGGGTTTAGGATTTTGGTTTTAGGATTTAGGGTTTAGGTTTTATGGTTTAATGGTTTAGGGTTTAAGGTTTAGGGTTTTAGGGTTTACGGTTTTAGGATTTAGGGTTTAGGGTTGAGGTTTTAGGTTTTAGGTCTAGGTTTCATGTTTTAGTTAAGGTTTAAGGTTTTTGGTTTTTTTTAACAAATAAAATTGAGATTCAACATTTCTTCTTTTGATTTCATCAACCAAGTAACACACCAAGTTTTAAGACATAGCGATGACATAGATAAAAAAATGAGCAACATAGAGCAAATCAAAAGCCCTAGATAACTAGAACCATGTACTATAAAGACGCAGTTCCACAAAGATTGATCGGCCATTCGCAATTTCTCGGTTCTCATTACTACCTCAGTGGCGGGATCCATCATCATATCCCCGATCTCTCCGCCACCACCACTGTAACCTCCCACTCCTCCCACTCCATAACCACCACTACTCGGCTCACCTCCATATCAACCGACCTCTAGATCCACCACCACCACCTGCGATGTGCCTTTCGCCACACCACCATATCTAGATTGAGCCTGGTTGTGTGATGTTCTTGTCATCAGGTTTAGGGTTTAGGGTTTAGGATTTTAGGGTTAATGCTTTTAGGGTTTATGGTTAGGGTTAGGGTTAAGTTTAGGGTTTAGGGTTTTAAGGTTTAGGGTTTAGGGTTTCAGATTTAGGGTTTATGATTTTTTTAATTAAGTAAATTGTAGGTTTAGGTTTATTTAGTTTATTTTTTATTTATTTTAGTTTTTTTTATTTAGGTTTATTTATTATTTTATTTAGTTTAGTTTATTTATTTTAGTTTAGGTTTTTTATTTTAGTTCATTTTTAGGTTTTGGTTCAGGTTTATGTTTATTTTTAGTTCAATTTTATTTTTTATTTTATTTTTTAGGTTTAGGTTTATTTTTTTAGGTTTAGGTTTAGGTTTAGGTTTTATTTTATTTTTTTTAGGTTTAGGTTTATTTTAGGTTTATTTTTAGGTTTTATTTTTTAGTTTAGGTTTAGTTTATTTTATTTTGTTTGTATTATTTTATTTTGTTTAGGTTTTTTTTTTAGTTTAATTTAGGTTTTACTTTTTTTATTTAGGTTTTTTTTTTTTAAGGTTTATTTTTATGTTTAGGTTTTATTTAGTTTATATTTTATTTTATTTTAGGTTCATTTTATTTTTTATTTATTTAGTTTTATTTTATTTAGGTCTTTTTCTTAGGTTTAATTTATTTTTTAGTTTAGTTTAGGTTTTATTTATTTTATTTTATTTTATTTTATTTTTAGGTTTAGGTTTAGGTTTAGTTTAGGTTTTATTTTAGTATTTATTATTTTATTTAGGTTTATATTTTTTATTTATTATATTTTTAGGTTTTATTTAGTTTAGGTTTTTAGATTTTTAGGTTTTAGGGTTTTAGGTTTAGGGTTTAGGGTTTAGAGTTTTAGGTTTGGGTTTTAGGGTTTTTTAGGATTTAGGGTTTTAGGGTTAGGTTTAGGGTTTAGGTTTAGGGTTTAGTGTTTTAGGCTTTAAGGTTTAGATTTTTTAGGGTTTAGGGTTTAGGGCTAGTTTAGGGTTTAAGTTTTTGGGTTTAGGATTTAGGGTTTAGGGTTTTTAGGGTGTATGGTTTAGGGTTTAGGGTTAGTTGAGGGTTTAGGGTTAGTTTAATTTAGAGATTTAGGGTTTGTGGTGTATTTATTTTTTATATTTTACATGGATGAATAAATCACAATTTATTTAAATCGGGTTCTAAAGTTCCCTTTGGGGAAAGACCCCATAGTTAATTACATCTAAGGAAGGTGAGTTCTTAAGAATACTCTCGATTAAAGCATGCAATTATTGTCTTCAAAGAATTCAAAGATAGGACTATCAATAAATTGGTTATATTTGGAAAATAAAGTGGGATAAATCAAAAGGAGAGACTTATTATCTAAGCCAAAAGGAAATGTGTAGGGGATGCTCATGATACTACGAGACCTAGATAGCATTCCAATCTATCCTATGGTTGGGCTTTATATGTTTGAAATTTAAGGGAATTATTAATTTGAGAAATTTATTAGAAAGCTAGGACTTATAATCCCAATACAAGATTATGGGAATGCCAGAGGTGAAGATTTATGCTTATAGCCCAGGGAAATACAACTTTAGATCATAATTCTAGGGAGCTTTGGTGAGGGCCAAAGCACATCTTAAATCTAAGGCAAAAAGTGGGTATATTGTTTACCTCCACAAGAGAGAGTAAACCACCCGACTACTAGACTTATAATCACCTAGAGTTGTAGCTAGCTAACTCCTACATTTTAAAAACATGTGGTCAAGTCATATGTTTAGCAAGATGGTTAGAAGATTATTATTTAGAAAGAAACTAAAGTCCTTAAACCCACTCCCTAAGAGACTAGAGCATGAGTGGTATGAATAATGACTTAGTTTAATGCAAATTTTATCAATTTTTATTTGATTTTGGACTCTTTATTTTGACACAGGCCATAGGATTTTATATGCTTAAATGCATGATGAAATAGGGTTATTGGCTAAATCAGAGAGAAAGAGGTGTTTTCCACCACAAAGGAGACCCTCAAAGGTCAAGTCTTCTCCTATCATGCAAGGATGGAAACCCTCTCTAAATGAAATAAGATGATATGCATGATATTAAACATACAACATTCAGCTCAGAGGTTGCTAAATCTTTTAATTATCTTGATTTAATACCTAGGCTTTAAATGAGGTTATGAGTTATTTTAGAAAATTTAGTTATGAGTTGTGATTGGGGTAAAACATTTATTTTTCCCTAAGATCCTAAGTGATCCGGGACACATTAAGTTATCATATATGAAGAAACCAATAAAACATGCCATTTCTATTACACAATTATGAACAAAGCATCAATCAATTTATAAATTCAACGTGAAAGAATAATAGGCCATTGCGGTCGAGTACCGCCGTACAACCCAAAAAGAGAAATGGGTAGAGCTCTACCTTATGCATCCTAGTAATGTAAAAGAATAATTACAATTACAAATGAATAAATGTTTTGGGGGATGTTCATATCTTTATATCTTCATATCTCATCCATTTCTACATTTGGATTTTCTTGGTTCAAAGGCATCATGCAGCCTCCCAAGACAAAGCCTTCTAGCCTCCACTCATCATAATCCCCATAACACTTAACCAAATTCTAATGCACAATTACATTAAAAATAAGAAAAGTAAATCTAACTACACAAAAACAAGTGTTAGCTAAACACACCATACAACCCAAGCAATTATATATATAATTTGGACTTAACACCACACATGGGTAACCAAGTCCACTATCCTAGTATAGATTATTCTTTTGGGGTTAAGCAACTTAAAGAGAGCATTTTATATTTATTTTAAGCACCCCTTAAGCACAATCTCTTGAAAATATGATTAGGATAATCGCTATCTAGTCTACAGCATACACCCTAACATCCAGTCTATAATAGTACATCCAAAACCAAACATACATCAAACCATACACCATTAACATAAAGTTAGTATGGAGGACATTTAATTATAAGAGTGGTTTCAATTTAAATGGTTTAATTGATTTGTAAATTTTACTAAATGTTTTCTTTGTTTCATTTGGCTTACACTAAACAACTAAGAGTTATAAAGGGAAGGAAAGAGAGGATCACTCTCTTTCATCCCTACTTACATCTAAAGCTAATTAATTAACCAATTCTCTTTAATGAATGACTTATTATATATTTTAATTAGTCCTAGGTTTAGGTTCACTTTAAATAATCCCATTGAATAAGAAAGGCACCTTAAGATTAATTGGAATTAATTACTATCACATAACACATATTTGTTCATTTCTTTCCATCATATATAGCATGCATATGATTAAGTCCTAAACATAACCATACATGCAATTTATATCTTAGCACACATAAATGATGAATGTAAGCAAGTGCACTTAGAATTGATGTCTCATTTGGTTGAATTATTTTGTCATATTAATTTAAAGCTCTATCTAAGTTCTTATACAAAAGCATAAGAAAAGAACTCTAAATCATATGACTAATCAACCCAACCACTTGAACAAAATATGAATGCATGTCTTTTAATAGAAAGAAGAGGGGTTTTCATTCATTAGCTAAATACACATTCAAATGTATGAAAGTTTTAAGCAAATGCGTTATCTCACCGGGAGTGAGGTAGGAACCTCCTTGGGGCTAAAAGTCATGCATCCGATTGTCAAGACTAATATACCCCTATTATTAAATACATATGGATGTATAAACAACTATAAAAATAGAAAACACCATGCAAAAGTAGAGTTTAATTTATTTAGTTTATTTGTGTAAATGAATTAAAGCTCTATCAAAAAATGTCAAAGTGCGTAAGAATGAAATCAAAGCAGTCCATTTGTTGCAATAGAGGTAGGAACCTCTTTGGGGCTACTTAAAGCCATGCATCCCCAAATGTCGATTAATATACCCATTAACATTCAAACTTATGAAAGTCAACATATGAATGTAAGAAAGAGACTTCACTTCATACAGCTTATATTCACAAACATCTCCTATGTATGTGTAACTAAAATCACTATATATATATATATATATATATATATATATTATTCATTTATAAGCTTTTGAAAATACATTTAAGATTTAATAGTGATAATAGCAACACATTTTTAATTAAGCTAGCATATGCAATTTGACATAAAGAAAATGATCTTCATTTTGTTAATTTGAAAGAAATGAATGCATGACTACAAGTGGCATACAATATTTTAACATGATTGAAAAGAAATAAAATAACACAAGAATGTGATTTCATTCAATCCAACTAATTCTAAGGACAATCACATTAAACAAGCTTATTTATAATAAACCAAAGTTTCTTAAAAATTTTTTGATTTTATGTTTGATTTGATTTAAGAAATGTGAAAGAGGTTTGATAATCTTAATCCCATTCCCCATATGTGTGAGTTAATTTGATTTAATGAAAAGAAATTAGGTTGATTTTATGACTTAATTAGGTTGAGGTATGAATTAAATAAATTAATTAAACCCTTAGCTATATCACCTTAAGTTAATTAACTAATTAATGATGACCCAACATGATATGCAACCACATGAAAAGTAAATTAGCAATGCTCTAAGATATGAAAGGGGCCTAATGTAATTGGCTCATAGTTAATAGTTAATTAAGCTTAAGAGATTTAATTAATTACTTTTATGATTTTCTCACACATGTAAGCTCATCATAATTCCATTGAATTTCTTTAGACTATTAAAAATCTAACGAACCACCCAAGATTGATTAATCAAAGTTAGGAATGAATTGGATTTTAAATTAATTTAATTAAGCCCTTGGTTAATTAAATCCTTTGATTGTATTTTAATTAGGACAATGAAATTAACTTAGAAAAAGAGATCAAGAGAGAGGCTTCAATCTTAATCCCTAAGTCATTTCAAATAATTAGGCTCTAAAATAATTAAATTCCCCATTATTTTAATAGATTAATTAAGTGGATAATTAATTAAACTTTAATTAATTTGAAACAAATGAGGCTTAATAAAATGGTCATAAGGAATAAACTTAAACCATTTCCCTAAGACTTTTCACTGTTAACAGATGGAAATAAGCTTAATTAATTAATTAATCCACTATTCATTGGCTTAATTATCATTAATTAAGGAAGGTGAGTAGTTAAGGCTTAAACAATCAATTTCCCTATTTAACTATCTAATAAATTCCAAGAAAAATAGGGGAGGCAGAGGTCATCCCCCTAAATATCTCTAGAAAGGTTAAAATTAATTAGATAATTAATCAGAGAGTAATTAAGCTAATTAAATTTTAATCAAACCTTAATTAAGCAAATTACTATTCAATTAATTAATAATAAGTTTCATGGATTCCTCTTTGAAATACCTTTAATGAGCACTCATTTATATTTTTTTGATTTTACTAAGATTAGTTATGAATTTTAGAAGTTTCGTCTTAAAATCAGATTAATTAAACTTAATTAACTCTAATCCCGTTAGCCATGTGGTCGATGCGTGCTTTTCACATGGCAATGAGATAGGCCATTTAAGTTGTCAAATTGGGATCTTTCGATTATGGTGGACACACTTTCACTGTGGACCGATCTAAGATCGGATGCGATCAAATCTCATGATTAAGGAGGATTAAATTGGGATTCTCATGATATGATCATGGCTCATTCCAATCATGCTGGATGGCCCATGATTCATCTTCCTATGAGCGATGATAGCTCATCCACCATGGATGCTCGATCGAGCTCACTGCTTCAGATCCTCCTCAACCCACACCTTTGAAGGATCCAAAAGGATCCAATGGCTACGATGTGATCAAATCCAAGTTCTCTTTGAAAAGGACCAACACATTTTGATTTAATGATCGGATTTGAGAAATTACATCACCGAAGCTTGTGACCAGTGGTTCCAACGATTGAGGTAGCTTCATTTGGTAGAAGCCTTATTGAGCCACATGAGCTTTGATTTGAGGTGGTTTGCTCTATGACAAAGCTCCTCCCTTTGAGCATACTTGATCAAGTATGGCTTCGATTATTTTAGAACTCAATGGATGATTTTCTTAGCTTGATTAAGTGTGGTGAAGGTGTGTGCAAGTTTAATTGAAGTTTGGTTTAAGGATGGATGGGTTTGAATCAAGGGAGGTCTCCCCTATTTGATTTCACATGAGAGAGAGAAGAATGGATCAGGGAGGTTCAGGAAGGTTTGAAAATGCTTTGAGGGATTTTGTTTCTCACTTGGGGGATTAGAGAGTGTGAATGGTGATGAATCCCACTTGAATTGAGAGAGTATACCCCTCAATCATCTATGATGGATGAATGAGATCTGTCCATGAATTTCCACTGATTTTTTTGTCAAGGCATCGGAGGGTCATCGTCACTCCATGTGGCATGCAGGTTGGAGGAAGTTATGGTAGGGAGCTCAAGGCAAGATTTGACACTATTGGGTTGGTTTGGTCCTTTGTGTCCTCGATTTGGCTTGAGAGGGGTGTGAACTCCCTTGGTCCATGGCTCCTAGCTATTCTAGGGTGGGCTAGGAGGCTTACACACCCATTTAGCACTTGGATGGCTGCCCAAGTGATGGGAGAGTGGACTTTGCTTCTTATGGAAAGAATCTAATGTGGGGAGGTTTGTCCAATGGAAAATTCTCTTGTGTGGGCTCCACTTGGATTTGGGCTAGTTTGAGAGTGATCTAGGACTGGTTTGGGTCAAGTTTTGCTAGCTCCTACGGTCTCATGGGTTGATTTGGGGTGGTTTGGCTTCATTCGATCAAATGGGCTCATATGTCATGTTGGGTTGGGTTGACCATTTGGTCAAATTGGATCAAACCAAGGCTTGGGTTAGGTTTATATGATGATTTGAAGAGTTTTGGTTCAAGTGGTTTTGATTAATTTGGCTTAGGTTTTGAATTGGCTAAGTTGACCAATTCGACCAATTTGACCAAATCGGCTTGGGTTAGGTGTTGGTTCATGTTCAATTGGTTAATTGAAAATGATTGTAGGCTTTGGTTTTGTTTGATTTGGTTTAATTTGGATTTTGGCCAATTTGACCTTTTAGGTCAATTTGGGCTAGGTTGGGACAAGTTGACCAAATTGGTCAATTGGGAAATCATGGCTTTGGTCAGTTCAATAAATGATTTAGAATGAACTTGAGCTATTGGTTGCAATCAATTTGGATCAAATCATGATTTGACTCATTTTGGCTTTTTAGGCCAATTTGGGTCAACTTAGGTCAAACTATCAATTAGACTTGGTTTGGCTCAATTGAGGTTTGATCATGTTCAATCATTGATTATGAATTGGTATGAATCAATGGTTTCAATTAATATGGTATATGGTGGGTTTTTGCTAGTTTAGGTCTCATTTAGGTTAAAAGTTAACTTCAAAGGAAGTTGACAAGGTAGTCACCCTAACATGATTGTTGATCATAATATGAGGTTTGGATGGGCTTAGTTTAATCCAATTTGGGTTGGATTAGAACTTGGCTCAAAAGGGTCTTTTAGGTCATTTTGGGTCAAGCGGACCTAAATGGGTCAATTGGTTTGGTTTTGACTTGATTCAAGTTTAGTTGAACTCATATATGAGCCTAGGATGAAAATTCAAAATCCAATTATAATTGGTTTTGAGTCAAATGGATTTTGGTTCACTTGACAATTTCAAGTCAATAGGGTCAACATGGGCTTGACTTGAGTTGATTTGGATTTGGTTTGATAAGTTTATGTTTATATTTGGGTAAGTGATTGAAGGAATGATTGATTCATGAAGAAATCCATAGTTTTGGGTTGATTTGGATATCATTTAGCCAAGTTCATGAAATTGGCTAAAAAGGCTAAAATAGGAAATTTGATTTGATTTGGGTTTGGTTTTGGCCATTTAGATTTATATTTCATTTATATTTGTGAATATAAATGAAGATATAAATGGTTATGAAAATCACATGAGTTTGGAGTGATTTGGAAGTAAATTTGACCAAGTTTAAGGATGTAGGTCAAAAGGGCTTAAGTAGGGAATTGATTTGGTTTGATTTATTTTTGGTCATTGAGGTAGGTTTCATTTATATTTTTAATATAAATGAAGGAATAATAATTTATAAAGAAATCAATTGAATTTGGGTTGAATTGGGTTGAGATTTGATTAAACTTATGGAGGTAAGTCCATATGGCTTAAGAAAGGTCTTGATTGATTTGATTTTGTTTGATTTGGTTTGGCTCATTTGAATTTGGATTTTATTGATATTTATGAATATAAATGAAGGAATTTGATTTATAAAATCAATCAAGTTTGATTTAGTTTAAAGGGGTTTTGGCTAAGCATATGAGGGTTGTTCATATGGCTTTGGAAGGGATTTTGGAATTTGAATTTAATTTTCGGTTCTAGTCATTTGATTTGGGATTGATTTGAAATTTGATTTGAGATTGAATAGATATTTAATAAAATCAATTGAATTATGGTTGATTTCAATTTGGTTAAGGGTAAGTCCATAAGATAAAATCAAAGGGCTTAGAAAGGATTTTTTTTAGTTTGAATTTGATTATGGGTTTCAATTATTTGATTTGGAATTGATTTATGATTTAGATTTAAATTGGTGGTTTGGTTTGAAGCATGGATTGGGTCTAATACTGGGGGAGGCAAGTTTTCTTAAATCCCTAAGCAATGACCTATTCATGGCTAATCCTTCTCTCTAGGCTTGGGTTAAGTGTTCACTAATCACTAGAAGTGTCTTAAGACTAAGGAACTCTTAGTGTCTATAAGAGTCCTAGATCTATGATAAGGAAGTTGAGAACTCACTCCAAAGTGAGGTCAACAAAGGGCACCCAATAGGTGTGGTGTAACGACAAGGCACATCACGTGTTGGTTGACAGATGATCAATAATGTGCGAAAGATCTTAAGCACTAGAAATGATCTACCCCCCAAACCCAAGATGTAGAAGGAATCAAGATCTTAGTGCAATGCAACTCAACTTATGCCAAAGGAATAAGAGAGGAAGAAAGGATCCACTAAGGGATCAAGCATGTGAACCTTCCACTAGGGAAGCAGGTCCAGGTTGTCCATAGAGGATAAGAGTTTGAGTTGGTTTGAAATTGGTTAAGGCTAAGTCCATAAGATAAAATCAATAGTCTTAGAAAGGTTTTTTTAGTTTGAATTTGATTATGGTTTTCAATCATTTTTTATTGGAATTGATTTATAATTTGGATTTGAATTGGTGGTTTGGTTTAAGGAAGCATGGATTAGATTGGCTATAGGGTAGGCAAGTTTTCTTAAATCCCCAAGGCATGACCTATTCTGTCTAATCCTTCTAAGTCTCTAAGCTTAGGTTTATGCATTCTAGAGATGTATGATTTGTGCCTTGCTATGGTAGAATGTGATTTAATGATGAGGAAGTTGAGAACTCCAAAAGTGAGGATAAATTGATTTGTTAGCTTATGATTTGAGGCTCACTAAAGAAGATATGTATGGTTTTGAGGCACATCTACTTGAGATATGATAATCCTAGGGATAAGATGGGTTTAAGATGAAATTTCTTTAGTATTTAGGTAGAAGTATCCATTGTACTTTATAAAGTGGATGGATTTAATTTGGACTCCATTGGAGGGAGGATGATTTGTTAAAATGGATTTTATCATGGATGGATCAACTAAGAAGGGGCTAATATCTGACCTAGTCCTATCTTAGATTTACAAATCAAAGGGATAGTCTACGAGGTAGAGCTAACCAACTAAGGGTGCCTTTCAATGTGCAATGGTTAAGTCGAAAGCTTGTAGACTTATAACTTCTAAATAAGGAACCTAGGGTGATTGGTTGATAGCACAACAAATTGAACCCTACAGTGACTATTGTGAATGAAATTGTGGACTCATATTGACTCAAGAATAGTCAAGATCAAGTTCCATTTTTTTAGATAGACCACTATTGTGATGGATCTACTAAGAAGGGGCTTAAATCTCATCTGTCTTAGATTTACAAATCCAAAGGGATGGTCTACCATTAGGTAGAGCTAACCAACCTAAGGGGTTCCTTTGCAATGGTCAAGTTAGGAAGAAATCTTGTAGACTTACAACTTCTAAATAAGGAACCACTAGGGTGATTGATAGCTAATCGACGACTAAGGGTCTATCGGTGTGCAACATGTCGTCTTTGGAAAGAATGCATAATAGACTTACATATTTCAAAGCAAGGATGACCATTGGGGTGACCTGTTGGTGGAACAATAAGTCAAACCTGACCTAAAGGTGACTAATGAGAGAGTGCCACATGGGGACTTATTTCAACTCAAAAGTAGTCGAGAAATTCCTATATGGAGTTTTCTTGACCTAAAGATAGGATGCACGCTTGGGAAAAGGTGGGGTTTTGCTCTAATCCACTGAAGATATATATATATTTATTTTGTTTATATATTTTCACGGACTTGTTGTGCGAGGGACCACACTAAGAAGGGCCTTATATCAACCTAGTCCTATCTCAGATTTACTAGAACATCGGAGAATCTACATATCCGCAAGATAAATTCTCCAACCACGGGGGTGGCTACTAGGAAAGGGGGACTATCCAATCCAAGAGTAACTAGGGTAGTGTCTAAATGGGGTCACTAAGGACGTGATCCAAATAGAGTGCTCATAAGGGAGGTTGCTAGGGCTTTATCTAGGACCCAAGAAAACCTATAGGTATGGTGGCCAACTCGGGAGAATGTTGTAGACTTACATCTACCATAAGTGTATACACCAGTGGGTGGCGTGCAATAACCAACCAACCTAAGGTGCCCATTGGTTTGTGATGATCAATCTAAGAAGAAGGCTTGTAGACTTACATCTTCATAGATGGAAATGATCATCGGGATAGTTTGTCATTGGCGGACTTTTCCTAGAGGCCTGGGGAGTCCATGTAAAGACTAGACCTAGGCTTGAAGTAGTCGAGGAAAGGAGCCACTAGGGAGCATGAGTGCATGATGCTAGTTCAAGAAGAAAGAATGTAGCTTACATCCTCTTAAAAAAAAGTCAACATGAGGGTATACTATACAGTAAGCCCTACTAAACTAACAAGGCACTCATCAATTTGTAATGGTCAAGTTAGGAAGAAAGCTTATAGACTTACATCTGCTAGACAAGTAACTACTAGGGCAACATGCTAGTAAGGTAGCATGTCATCCCGACCTAGAGCAACTAATGAGTGAGTGCCACAGGGGGCTTTATCACACATCATAATAGCAGATAAAAAATAAATGTTTATTTTATGTGATTATTTGTAGTTTGTGTTGGTGTTGTGTTGCCAAAGGATTGGACCGCTTGGGTTCCTTACACCTACCCTAAACACATCATGGTGGATTTGCAAGCAAAGATATTTCTAACCAATATGAAGAGATGGAATTTGAGATGAAAGAAATTTTATTGATAATTATTTTCAAACAAGATTTATGGATAGTATTTCTTTATGTAGAGCCCATTGATTGGAAGCATAGGGCGCTCTCCCTTACAATTTATAAGCTGATAAGATCCTTTTTGGTAGGCCTTCTCTATGGTGAAAGGGCCTTCCCAAGTGGGTTCAAACTTGCCTCCCATCTTTCGAGGGGCAACAATTGGTCTCCTTAGAACTAAAATAAACTCTCCTACTTGAAAAGCTATAGGAGGGACCAACTTGTTATGAGCTTGAATTATTTTGGCTTTATACAATAGAGGTTCTAGCATGCCCGGAGGCATCTCTCCTCTAAACCTTCGAGCTCTTCTAATCATAAATTGGCATTCAACTCATTTTGATTTTACTACCACAACTATCCTTAATGATGGGAGTTGGACTTCTAATGGTAGAACGGCATTAGACCCATACACTAAGGAGAATGGGGTAGATTGAGTTGGAGTCCTGTATGTAGTCAGGTAAGCCCATAATGCTTCAACTAATTGCTCATGGCACTACGCTCATTATTGTTGAGTGTCTTCTTTAATATCTAGATGAGAGTTTTGTTGAAGGCTTATGCTAAGCCATTTTCCCTCAAGTAATAGATGGTAGAATATCTCCAATATATGCTATGTATGAGCAAAATTGATTGATTTTAGTGCTCTTGAATACGTACCATTATCGAATATAATTTGTCGAGGCACCTCAAACCTATACATGGATCCTAAAATTGGAGCACATCTTTGAGTGACCTCTCCGAGTGGGATTGCCTCCACCGACTTGAAAAAGTAGTCGGTGGCAGCTAGAATGAACCGATGACCCATAGAAGAAGGAGGATAGATTGAACCCACTATGTTGGTACCCCAACACTCAAATGGCCATGAGGCTAATGTAGGATGTAGAATGTTGGGTGGTTGGTGTAGGACCACACCGTGCACCTGACATTGGTGGCATCTCAGCTACATCTATGTATGTCATCAAGGTCTAGTATCTAGTCTTTTGATCTTGGCTTTTCATCTGGACGGATTGATGTGCTCTTCATAAACCGAGTGTACCTTGGTCACGATGTTATGGGCTTTGTGTTTGTCCAAACAACATAACCACATATGATCGAAGGATCACAGTACAAAGTATCATCCACGATAGTGTATGAGAGGGCTCTCTGGTTCACCTGATGGGCTAATGACTTCTCTTTAGGTAGTTTGCCTATATTTAGATAATCCATGAATGGTTGCCTCTCCAACTCCTGCCCTTTTGGCAATGATAACCTCCCTTCAAGAGAGAGTCTCTCAATGAGTTCAATCAAGGGATAAGACTTGTCTATTTTGGACTCTTATTGGTATGGAATCATCTTTACATGACAACTCTTTGCAAGCTTGGAAAATACATATGCAATGTTGTTCTCTCCTTGAGGAATCTTGTAAATGGTAACCTTATGGATTTGGGCGAAACTCCATGGTATACTTGTGGTAATGATGGAGCTTAGGATTTTTGGACTTTGTAAGACCCACAATTTGGTTGATAACTAAAGAATCCCCAAAATGTTGATACTGATGCATAGTGTAATGGCTAACTCAAGTAAGAGCCTCATATTGATTTCATTTCTTGTGCATGGATTGGACAAATGATATGAGAATCTCATCACATTGCGGTCCAGAGTTAGGAGAACTATTCTTACCCCTGCCTTTCTCGAAAGAGTGGATCGTGGTTCTTCTTCTTTTTGAAAGGAAGCTGCACCAACAAAATACAACTCCTAGTGGTCAATGCTAGTGCACCTTAAGTTCATGATTTTTGTTCATCGGAGGTCATCACTAAGAAGGAATCGGAAGGCGGGTGTGATGCTAAGAAATATGCTATTGCTTGTCCTTTCACCACACGGAGGGGTACAAAAGTGATGTCAAACTGTGATAAAATCATGGACCAACGTGCTAACCGTCTGGATAGCATCGACCATGTCATGAGATATTATAGTGGATTGATCCTAGAGATCAGATTCACCTTATGAGAAAGCATATAATGTCATAGCTTTTGGGATGTAAAGATTAAAGCTAGGCAGTGCTTTTTAATAAGTGGGAACAAGGATTAGATGACAATTGAGATAGTAGAGTGCATTCTCTTTCCCTTCATCATTGGTTAGGGCCAACAAAGTGCTAGGAGTCATCTAATATGATGGTATATAGTATGAGCGACTTGCCTGGGATAGAGGCTTCTAGAACTGGTGGCATCACCAAGTAGTGCTTGATGTCTTTGAAAGCATGTTAGCACTTATCATGCCACTTGAACTTAGCATCTTTTTTGACAAGTGTTGAGAATTATTGGCATCTTCCTGATAACTTGGAAATGAAGCATCTTAGATATGCCAACCACCCTTGGAATGATCTGAGTTGAGTTAGACTTTTAGGGGGTGGCATTTCTAATATTGTCTTAATCTTCTTTGAATTGATTTCTATTCCATGGGGCCGGACAACAAACCCAAAGAATTTCCTTGAAGCTACTCTGAATGAACACTTCAGGGGATTCATTTTAAGGTTGGATTTTTTTAACCGTTCGAAAACTACTCTCAAGTCAAAGACATGGTCTTTCTTTTCTTTAATTTGACTACAAGATCATCAACATAATATTCAACTGATGAATAAGTTTGTTGAAGATCCGAGTCATGGCTAGTATGTATATATTTTTTAAGGCCGAAGGGCATGACCTTATAACAATAGATTCTGATCGAGGTTCAAAAAGAAGTATTTTTCTCATCTTTGGGGCCATCTTAATTTGGTTGTAGCCAGATGACCCATCCATGAAAGAGAATATTGCATGAGATGAGGCAATGTCCACCATCAACTATAGTATTGGTAGTGGAAATTAATCTTTAGGACATGCCTTATTCAGATTTCTAAAATTGATGCATATGCAAATTTGGCCATTCTTTTTCTTAACTAGAATGGCACTGGCTAACCAGTTAGGATATTTCTCTTTCTTAATAAAATTAGCATCGATAAGTTTCTTAATATTAGAAATAACTTGTTGTACAATGCCTAATTGCATGCATCTAGGAGCTTGCCTGATAGGGTTAGTATTAGGATCTTTTGCTAGTTTGTGGACTGTTATGTCAATAGATAAATTGGGCATTTATTCATAACTCCATGCAAAGAAGTCCTTAAACTCAGTCAATAGCTTAACTAAGTCATTGGTTTCTTCTTCATTGAATAGGGAACTAATGTATGTCAGGCGTGGATCTTCTTTTATTCTTAAGTTGATTTCTTTGAGTTCATTAATGATTGATCTAATTTCTTCTTCAAACTCTAGTAGTGCATATTTGACTTCAAACTCATTTGGATCATCTAAAGTTTCTAAACACACCTCCTCATATGAGTTAGCATGATTTGAAAAGAACCTATTAGACTCCAAATGATTGGTGATGACTAGGCAATGGTTGTCATCATCGATAGGACCTACTGTACCGAATCCTAGTCCTAGTCTTGATTATGGATGTCTGCTTTGGTTGTTCGATAACCTTTCAAAGTAATCCAACCTATGTTTAGACCAAGTATGTGGGATTAAACCATTCTTTACCAAATTAAGAACTCAAGGCAAATACTAATCAAAAGGCAATTGTATTAGATCTTTATATAAATCATTCTCAAATTCTACATTAGCTTCCTGACTTGAAGATAATGCTTCTAATAAAAACCTCTTTGGCTTGACATTTATGGATGACTTGGGGGCCTCCTTAACTACCAAACTCTCAACTTTCTTAGAGGAAAGTGGGGTTAGAGCTAAATTTCTCAACTACTGTCTCACTGTTCTACTTAATACTAACTCGAATACATTCATGCTTTGGTTAGAGGCCTGGTCTTCATCGTTGTCTGGCTCGAGTGTCACCTCCAATGAGACCCATTGAGTGGGGTTGATTGGCATGCTAACCACACAAGACTCATCATCTGAACTAGATTTTAAGTCTATGTGGATAGTGCGGGTACTCCTATGAGCTGGAACATATCTCCTACTCGCTGGCCACTAGCAAGGAGGCCTTTTGCCTTTAGAACTGCCTCTGGATCTGCCTCTTCCTTTACCTAAACCCAAAACCTACAACCCTAAACCCTAAACTAAACCCAAATTATCCTAAACCACTAAACAAAAATCCCAACCTTAAACCCAAAACCCTAAACCTTGAATAAAGATTTCATTAGGGTAGATCTAAAGAATGACCTAATCCTAACATAGTTATGGTAGCTAAAGAAAATGTCTTTAAGAGACTTTCCCTTGACTATTAGAGATTTGAATACCCTAAACCCTAACACTAAATCATATTATAATACCATATATTATAGTATAATGTATAATATATTTGAGCATGTAGTGATGTGTTTTGGATGTTATAAGATGTTAAAATGTGTTTATTATGGTATTATCTGTATAGTCTATATTAATATAAGTCATAAAAATATTGATTTAATAAATTAGATGATGAAATTTGTTAAATTTGAAGTTGGAATTAGGTTGCAGTACCAAAGGTGTGATACACCAATTGTAGTTTAAAAAGTAAGATTTTATGTTCAAAATAAATATTATATGTTGTAGCATAGTATATCATCATATATCATAATATATTATTCTATGCATTTTAAATTCTTTTAGTATTTTACAATCATGCAGTCAAGCCTACACTAGTATTGTTTATATAAATGTGTATTTAGGCTTTAAAATGGTGGAATTTTGCCAAATTCATAATAGGTAGAGCATGGCATCATAATATACTATTTCAATTTAAAATATGTAAGTGATACGACTAAAATATATAGTTTTTTATTGATAATTTTATGATTTTTATCTTAAGCAATCCCTTATGATGTGATATGCAATATAATATAATGTAATATGTTATAGTGTATTATAATATATGATGTCATAACATAGTGTAGTACCATGCAATATAGCATACTATTGTGTATTACTACTTATTGTTTAGCATATTTTAGTTTGTTATAGTATGATGTAGTAGAGTTTATACTGGTATAATTCATAAAAGTACTAATTTATAGGTTGAGATGATGGGATTTGGCCAAATTTAAGGTAAGCATTAGGGAACATCATTGGGGGTGTGCTATGGTGTGTCATTTAATCAAAAGAATGGAATTTTGCATCCAAAATAAATGTTCATTTTTCAACCAAAATTTATAAATTTTTTTCTTAAAGTGATTCATTTTAAGGTGTAATGTAAGATAATAAATTATATGAAAGCATATTAAAATATAATGTACATAACAATATAACTTCACATATATATGAATGTAGTGGTGTGTTACTAATTATTATAGTACATTTTAGTATTTTTTTTACTTTGTTATAACACATTGGGTCAAAACTCATAAAAATGTTAATTTGAAGGTTGAGATGGAAAATTTTGGCCAAATTCATGGCACACACCAAGATGCAACACCAAAATTATGCTATTTTATACCATTTCTAATAGAAAAAAAAAATCAATTTTACATCCAAAATGAACATTATTCATATTTTGAGAAAATTTTGTTATTTGTTCTTTTTAAGTGATTCTAATGAGGTGTAATGTTATACAATATATTATATTATAGCAAATTATAATATAACTTCATATTATAATATAATATAAAGTGTTAATTCACACTATAATATGTTTAGCATGATATTGTATAGTTAGTTTGAGCTTGCACTATCACAAATCATAAAATATTGATTACAATGTTAAGATGATGTAATTTAGATGAATACATTGTTAGGCTTTTGGTTGAAGTATTAAAGGTGTGCATAAGAGAAGAAATAAGATTTGATGGGAATTTCATGTCAAGGACATGGAGGGAGATCTAGGGGATCACACATGCATTGGACATGACATGTGAGGGTCTATGTCAAACATAGAAGAAAATCTGTTGGGGATAAGGTTTGAATTTGATTTCATTATATGACTTGTAGAAAGAAGATCCGTTGGGGATAAGAATCTATAATCCACTAGGGATAAGAATATATAATCTACCATGGATTAAGATCAAATCGACTTTAATTTATTTTGTTTTAAATGATGTGGAGGCATATCTGCTAGAGATATGGGCTCCAATCATGGGAATATGAACCTTCCAAGGGAAGCGGTTTGGGCAATCCACTGGGATTGAGATTTGAGTTTGATTTCATAGATTTGATTGGGGATGTATCCATTGAATAAGAGTTTGGTTGGATTTCTTTGATTTTGACTTTTCTACAAGAGTTGGTTTAATTTAGCTCCATTGGAGTGGTTGGTTTTGAATTTGATTTATTTTCTTGACTAGTTTATATATGATTTGGGGCTCCATTGGGGAGAAGGTTGTGATTTAACTCCATTGGGAAAATCATATTGGGTTTAGTTTAATCTAAGTTAATGTATGGACCTGTGGTGTGATAGACCCAGAAGAGCTATATCGACCTTCACCTACCTGGTTTACAAATCCAAAGGGATAGTCTACCTATGTAGAGCTAGCCAACCATGGGGTTTCCTTTCGGTGTGCAATGGCTATGCTAAGAAGAAGGTGTAGCAGACTTACATCTTCTAAAGTAAGGAACAACCATTAGGGTGACCTGTTGGATGCATAACAAATTGAACCTGACTTAGGGTGACTATTGAGTGAAAGCCACTGTGGATGTCAACTCAAAAGTATTCAAGATTAATTTTATCTTAATTTCATGTGATTTGATATGGTTTGTTTGGTTTAGTTTTATTTTGAATTGAGGGCATATCTTCTGGGGATGTGAGCTTGATTAAATTTGATAGATTTAATTTATGGACCATGTCGGTGTGCGATGGACCCATTAAGAAGGGGCTATATCAGACTTGAGATATGTGTTTGTTTTATATGTTTGTGTGTAGTTTGTGTTTGTTTTATGTGATGAAGGATAGGATGCGCGAGTTCCTTACACCTACCATAAACACATCATGGATTCACAAATAAGAATACTTTCAACATGGAAGAGATTAAATTCAAATGGAATTTTCATTGATGATAATTATTTTTTAAACATGATTTATAATATTTCTTTAAGTGGAGCCCATTGATTGGAAGCATTGGGCTCTCTCTTATGATTAATAAGCGATAAGATTCTCCTTGGTAGGCCTTCTCTATGGAAAAAGAGCCTTCCCAAGTGGGTTCAAACTTGCCTCCCATCTTACGACGGGCAACAATCAGTGTCCTTAAAACTAAAATAAGCTCTCCTACTTAAAAAGATATAGGACAAACCAACTTATTATAAGTTTAAATCATTTTAGCTTTGTATAACTCGAGATTTTAGCATGTCCGTAGGTGTCTCTCCTCCAAACCTTTGAGCTCTTATAACTGCAACTTGGCATTCTTGTTTATTGTGATCTTGCTACTCACAGCTATCTTTAGTGATGGGAGTTGAACTTCTAATAGTAGAACGGATTCGGACCCATACACTAAGAAGAAAGGAGTAGACTAAGTTGAGTTCTATATGTGTGCGTAGGCCCACAAGGCTTCAACTGGTCATGCCACTTGTGTTATTGTCAAGTATCTTCTTTAGTATTTGGATGAGAGTTTTTTATTGAAGGATTTCTTTAAGCCATTTTCCCTTGGTAGTTGATGGTATAATATCTCCAATCTATCGTGTCTCCAGAAAAGTTATTTATCTCGATGCTCTTGAATGTAATACCATTATTATTCATCGAGGCACTCAACCTATATATGATATGCTTCTAAAAATTTGAGCACATGCTAGCGACTCTCTAAATGGAATGCCTTTACCCATTTGGAAAAGTAATTCGATGGCTAAGATGTCGATGACCCTTGGAAGAAGGAAGATCAATCGGACCCACTATGTACCCCAACACTCGAATGGCCATGAGGCCAATGTAGGAGTAAAATGTGGTTGGTGTAGGAACACCATGTATTTGACATTGGTGGCATCGCAGCTTTATCCATGCAACCTTTGATCATTGACAGTAGTATCTAGTCTCTTGATCTTGGCTTTCATCTTCGGACTAGATTGGTTGGCTTCACATAATCTTGAGTGTACCTTGATCATGATCTTATGGGCTTCGTGCTTGTCTAAACAACATAATCACATATGATCGAAAGACTATAGGTACAAGATACCATCCAAAAGAGCATAAGGAAGTGCTCTCTACTTCGTCTGATGGGCTTGAGACTTCTCTTGGGTTGTTTAATCGATGAATGATTTCCTCCAATCTAACTCCTCATCCTTGGAATGGCAACCTCCCTTCAAGAGAGTACTTTTGATGAGTTCAATATTAATAAAGGATAAGACTAGTCTACTTTGGACCTTTGATATGGACTCATCCTCGGATGCCAACTCCTTGACAAGCTTGGCTAAAGCATATTTGCGATTCTCTCGGAATCTTATAAATGGTAACTCTAGGATTTGGGCCATAACTCCATGGTGTACTTATGGTAGTGATGGAGCTTGGGCTTTATAACCTTATAGGACCCAACGATTTGGTTGATAACTAGTTGAGAATCCCAAAGATGTTGATGTTAGATGCTTAGAGTAATGGCTAACTCTAGGCGGCAATCGAGCCTCATATTGCTTTATTATTGGTGCAAATTGGAGATGATATGATAATCTCATCACATCAGGTCCATAGTTAGAGATCTATTCCTACCCTACCTTTCCTAGAATAGTATTTGTGGTTCTTCTCTCTTTGAGAGGAAGCGCACCATCAAAGTACATCTCCCAGTGGTGAATGCTAACATCCCCTAAGTTCATGATTTGTTCATCATGAAGATCATCACTAAGTGGAGAGTTAGCAAGAAGGTGTGTTGTTAGAAATCGCTAGCTTGCTTTCAGCATGGGTACAAAGGTAATGTCAAACTATGAGAGGATCATGGACCATCATGCCAACCGTCTGTATAGCATCAATTGTATCATGAGATACTGTAGTGGATTGATCCTAGAGATTAAGTTCACCTTTTGAGGAAGCACATAGTGTTGTAGCTTTTGGGATGCAAAGATTAAAGCTAGGCAATTCTTCTCAATGGGTGGATAATTAGCCTCATTTTATTTGATGATAGCTGAGGTAGTATAGTGCATTTTCCTTCCATTCGTCATTAGTTTGGGACAAAAAAGCACCATCTGAGTCACCTAATGCAGTACTATAAAGTATGAGCAGCTTACCCGAGATAGGTTTTGCTAGAACTAGTGATGTCATCAAGTAATACTTAATGTCTTCGAAGGCATGCTCACACTTGTCATCCAACTTAAACTTAGCATCCTTTTTGACAAGTTCTGAGAATGGCTGACATCTTCTCAATAAGTTGGATATGAAGCATCTTAGATATGCTGACCACCCTTAGAATGATCTGATTTGAGTTAAACTTTTAGGGGGTGGCATTTCTAATATCACCATGATCTTCTTCATATCGATTTTGATTCCCTGATGTTAGATAATAAACCGAAGGAATTTTCATGAAGTAATTCTAAATGGATACTTTAGGGGGTTCATTTTGAGGTTAAATTATTTTAACTATTCAAAATAACTCAAGTCAAAGATGGTCTTCCTTTTCTTTACTTTTGACCATGAGATCATCGACATAGCACTCGACTTGATGATGAATGAGTTCATCGAAGATTCAAGTCATAGCCCGCTGGTATGTAGCACCGACATTTTTATGGCTAAAAGCATGACCTTATAGCAATAGATTTTGATCAGGGTTCTAAAAGTAGTGTTTCTTTCTTCTTTAGAGGCCATCTTTATTTGGTTATATCCAGATGAGCCATCCATGAAAGAGAAGGCTACATGAGATGAGGCAATGTCCACCATCAGCTATGGGATTGGGAGTGGAAATTCGTCTTTTGGACATGCCATATTTAAGCCCATAAAATTGATACATATATGAATTTGGCCATTCTTTTTCTTAATTGGGACAACACTGGCTAACTAAGTAGGTTATTTTTCTTTTTGGATGAAGCTAGCATCGATCAGCTTCTTGACTTCATAAATGACCAATTGTTTTATGCCTAATCACATGCGTCTATGAGCTTATTAGATAGGTTTAGTAGTATATTTTATTGCTAGTTTATGGACTGCTACATTAGGAGCCAATCCATACATCTCTTCATAACTCCATGCAAAATAGTCCTTAAACTCAATCAACAGCCAAACTAAGTTATTTGTTTTAATTTAATTCAACAAAGAACTGATGTATGTCGGGCGTGGATCTTCTTTAGTTCCTAAGTTGATTTCATATAGCTCGTTGACTTGATCTCTTCTTTGAAGTCTCGCAGTGCATCTTTGACTTTAAATTCATCTGGATAATCTGAAGTTTCTAGGCATAGCTCCTCATATGAGTTAATGTGATTTGAAAAGAACCTATTAGATTCTAAATGATTAGTGATGACTAAGTAGTGATCTTCATTATCGACTGGACCCACTGTACTGAATCTTAGTCTCAGTCTTGATTGAGAGCTTTTGCATTTGTTCTTTTATATTCTTATGAAGTAGTCTGACCTATACTTTGACCAAGTATGTGGGATTAACCCTTTCTTTGCTAAATTATGAACACAAGGCAAGTACCAATCAAAATTCTATTAAATCTTTATATGAATCATCCTCAAGTTCTACATCAAATTCTTGACTTGAGGATGATGCTCCCGAAAGAACCTCACGAGTCTTCACACGTGGATGACTTAGGGGGCTTCTTAATTACAAACCCTCGACTTTTTTGAGAGGAAAATGGGGTTAGAGCTAAGGTTCCCAGCGATGCTGCTTTCACATATAGACTTGGACTTATGCTTTGCTTTGGAGCATCTCCATTCTATCTAGCTCAAATGTCACCTCCAAGGGAATCTACTGTTGAGAAGAGTTGGCTGGTGTGTTAACCATATAAGACTCATCCTAACAACTAGATTTTAAGTCTATATGGAAAACAAGTGTACTCCTAGTAGCTGGGACATATTTTCATTGGGTGGCCAATAAAGGTTTTCCACCCAGGGGCCTCTCACGAACTTCCTCTTCCTGCACGGTGGATGGTCATCCTTCATATGTTGAATGGAGTAACAAACTATGGGTTAAATCTAATGTTAGGCTCCACTTCCTCCTCCAAGTCTTTTTTCGCTCCCTTTTATTTTCTTTTTCATTTTCTCTTTTATTTTCTTTTTCATTTTCTCTTTATTTTTCTTTTTCTTTTTCTTTTATTCTTAAACTTTGGCCAAGTTTATGATAATAGACTTGTTGATTTTGAGGAGGTAGTAAGCCTCATCCTCATATATGCCAACCTAGTGAATTGTTAATGGCTTGAAATCACCTTTGACATAGTAGACGATCCCACCTCTCACAAACTTCATACACTTATGTAGAGAGGATAGAACTATGTTGTTCTCATGTATCCATGGTCTCCCAAGCAAAGTGTTGAAAGATGTATCAGTCTATAATGTGAAACTTGGCTTCGTCATCCAATCATCTATCTCCATAGGCAACACTATGGAGCCTAAAACTGTTGACCTCACTTTTGGTGATTCAATCTTCCCATCTTAGACTTAGAGTCTTCTAGACACTTAAGACTTCCTAGTCATAAAGGCACTTTAACAATTAGGTAAACACTTAACCTAAGCCTAAGACTTAGAAGGGTTAACCATATAGGTTATCTTGGGATTAGGATAATCAACCTACCTACAACCCAAATCCAATCCATGTTCACCTTCTCAAACCAAACCTCAAGTTCAATTCAAACATCAAATTCAAATCCAAATCAACCCAAATTCCAAAACCAAATGATTGAAGCCCATGATCAAATCCAAACTTGAAACCCTTCCAAGCCATATTACCTATCCCATGGACTTAGCCAAATCTTAATCCAAATAAATCCAAAATCAATTGATTTTCTCATAATCAATTTATATCTTCAATCATCTTCTAAATAGAAATCAAATCTACATTGAAATGATCAAAACTAAATCAAACTAAATCAAATTAAATCAAAACTCTTCTAAGCCATATGACTATCCCATGGACTTAGCTAAAGCTTAATCCAAATCAAGTCAAACTCAATTAATTTTCTCACAAAGAAATCATATTTTCAATCATCTTCACAAATTTAAATGAAATATACATTTAAATCATCAAAACTAAATCAAACCAAATCAAAATCCAAACCTAAGCCATGACCCAACTCCATGGACTTAGCCAAATTCCTTCATTCCCCAAATTCAATTAATTTTCTCATGAATCAATCATACCTTCAATCATATTCACAAATATAAATAAAATCTACAATCATCAAGCCAAACCAAAATCAACCCAAGTCAAACCTAACTTAACCCTTTTGACTTGAAATTTTCAAATGAACCAAAACCCATTTGAACCCAAGCCAATTGCAATTGAATTTATATATCAATCCCAAATCCATATATAAACTCAACTAAATCAAACTCAACCCAAAATCAAACCAACTAAACCCAATTGGTCCACTTGACCCAAAGTGGCCAATTTGACCTGAGCCAAGTTCTAATCCCAAATTGGATTGAACCAAGCCATCAAAACCTCCCATCATGATTGTTGATCCTAGGTTGATCAATTTCATAAATTGGGTCAAACCAAGTCAACTTGGTCATTTGACAAATTCAACCCCTTAACCCATATGAACCCAAACTAGCCAAATTGCATCTTAAGCCAAATCCCTTGAAACCAATGATTCATACCAAATCAAAATCAATATTTGAATATGACTTGACCTTCGATTGAGTCAAACTAAACTCAATTGGCCCTCTTGACCCAAGTTGACCCAAATTGACCTAAAAGACCAAATTGGGTCAAATCAAAATATAAACCAAATTGATTACATCCAATGGCTCAAGTTCATTCCAAATTGTTGAACTTGACCAAAGCCATGATTGGACCCAATTGAACCCAATTGACCTACTTAGCCCAAATTGACCTAAACGGTCAAGTTGGCCTAAATCAAAACCAAATCTAAATTAATTGAAACCAAAGCCTACATCAACCTTCAATTGGTCAACTAAACCAAACAACACCCAACAAGCCAATTTGGCCAATTTGGTCAAATTGGTCAACTTAACCCATTTGACAAATGAATTCAAATGAGCCAAAATCAAATCTAAGCCAAACTAAACCAAATTGAACCAAAACATCATAAATTATCATATGAACTTGAACCAACCCTTGGTTTGACCCAATTTGACCCAACTAACATAATTTGACCTAAATGAGTCAAATTGAGCCAAACTAACCAAATCAACTCCAATTGACTTGAAATTTGGGCTAACCCACTTTTTCTCATTTCAAATCAAATCAAATCAATGCCAAATGATCATTCTAAGGGTCAAAGGCATCACATGAGAGATAAATCACCCATGTAAGTGTCATTTCCATTCCTTGGTCACTTGGTACTCTCCCAATGGACCACTAGGCACTAGGACACTGCGACCAATTGATGGTTTGGGTTACATGACCCATGGGAGGTGAAATCACATCACCCTCCCATTAGAGCATTTGAAACCCATAGGACACCCATGATTCCTCCTTGGCACCTCCACACCTTCAACCAACCAAGCAGCTCACCTCCTCCCACCCATAACTCCGAGATGGCGGATACTAGAAGCCATAGTCATCCCATCGATCAAGATGAAGAAGGGCATACACCACCTTATTTCCACTCAAATACACACAAAAATCATTCCTCGGAGCTCTAGTTTCCCAAGTCAAGCTACTAAAGCCATTCCCTAAACTCCTGAGCTCATTCCTCGATCGAAAAATGGCATTCTTGTCCATCCCAAAATGGGACACTCCCATTTTTGACCTAACTTCCCCTTTTCTCCATCAAACTCAAATTAACTTTACACACACCTTCCTTAGGCCTCACCAAGCAAGAATGAATCATCTCCCAAGCTTCAGCAGAGGTGGGACTTGATCAAGTGAGCTCCAAATCATCACTTTATGGCCTTCTAAGTGAACATCAAGGAATTGATCCAATTATTACTCTACAGAGTTTTATCTCCACTAGATGAAGCTTCCTCAATCATTCGAGCCACCAATCTTGAGCTCCGATGGGGTATGCTTCCAAAATTGATCCTTAGGCAAAAATGGGTTGGAGCTTTTTGAAGAAAACTTGCATCTCGTGTGATCTTGATTGTTAGATCCCCTCTGATGGATGTCATGAAGGTGTGGGATCCTTTTGGATTTGATTCGAGCTCAGGTAAGCTCATATAGTGAAACAGCGATGACTCCATTCTCCCTCACTCGCATGACGTTAGATCCCTATCATCGTCCTTTGTGATCAAAATGATTGATTAGATCCTAGATGATCTTATTTAATCCTATTAAGCTATGGATTAATCATAGCCATCCAATCTTAGATAAATGAGAGAAAGCATCCTCCATGCCATGAAGGCTTTAAGTTAGATAAGTTTTAAGTAGCCAATCTGCGCCATGTGGAAAGCGCCATGAGGCAATAGGATTAGGCTTTAATTAGCTTAATTATTTTTTAATGGATGAAACATCTAAAATCATAAAAATCATAAAAATAAAAATGCAAATAAATACTCATTTTAAAGGTATTTGAGGAGAATTAATTAAAATGATCTTACCTAATTTTTAAATAATAATTAAGGTTTAATTATAAAATTAATTAGCTTAGTACTCTTTAATTACTTGAGCAATTAATCCCAAATTTTGTGGTTAATTTAATGGGATGACCTCCTCATGATTTTCTTGAGATTTATTGCTCACTTAATTAGGAAAATTGACTAATTAAATCTTGACTCTTTTAAGTTAATTAATGATTAATTAATCCCATGAATAGTAATAAATTGGTTAATTAAGTTTATTAATCATTGTTCAATAGTAGTGAACTAAGGAATAGGGTTGGGACCCCTTTCCTAAGTTCATTTCACCCTTTTTAAAATGAAATTAATTAAGATTTAACTAATTAATTAAATCACTTAATCAAATTGAAATCATAATCACATCGGACCTTAATTAATTAAATCATGTGTTGATCTTTAGGTGTTTAATAACTAAAGAGTTTAATGAAATTATGGTTAGTCCACATGTGTGGGAAAACCATAAGAGTAATTAATTAAGTCCCTTAATCTAATTAACTATTAATCATGAGCCAATTGCATTAGGCCCCTTTTATTTTCTAGGATCATTGCAAGTTTATTTTCCATGCATATCATGTTGGCTCATAATTATTTAGTTAATTACTTTAAGGTGACATAGGTAACTGTAATTAATTCATCTAATTAAGGGTTCAACTTAATTAACCCATAAAATCAACTTAATTACATTTCCTTAAATTAAATCAAATCCCAATGTGGGAATGGGTTTAAAAAATAGCAAGTGATGATTTCTCTTCTCCTCTTTAAATCAAATCAAATCCAAAACTTAATTAATAAAGAAGCTTTGGTTTGCTTTAAATAATCTTATTTGATTTGATTGCTAAGAACTAGTTTGGTTGAATGAATCACATGCTTATATTTGATTGTCCTCTTTCCAATCATGTTAAATTTGGTATATCATTTGAATTCATGCATCCATCTTTTCAATCAAGTAAAATAAAATGGATTTCCTTTATGTAAGCTTGCATGTGTTGATTTAATTTAATATATGCATGGCTATTATCACTATTAAATCCAAATGTATTTTTCAAAAGCTTATAAATGAATAATAATATGTGTTATGATGCTAGTTATAAATATATAAGAAATGCATGTGCTTATAGCTTAAGTGTATGAATGTTGAGTTCTCTTTCCTCTATTCATGTGTTGATTTATATAAGATTGAATGGTAATGGGTATATAGTCCCGGACATCCATGAGGCTTTAGCTAGCCAGGAGGTCATTTGATTACCTCACTTCCGGTTTAATAATGGCATGTACCCATTTGATTTCATTCTTATGTATTTTGACATTAGAATTTGGATAGAGCTTTAATTCATATATATATATATATATATATATATCATATATATATATATATATATATATATATATATATATATATATATATATATATCTGCATATCTTTGCATGGTTTTCTTTCCCTCATTTATGTATACATCCATGTGTGTCCAAGAAAAGCAAGTATATAGTCTAGACATCCAGAGAATACCAGGCTTTAGTTAGCCCCAAGGAGGTCATTTGATTACCTCACTTCCCTGGTTTATTAATGATATGTACTTACCAATATTTTTGTACTTGTATATGTATATGTGATTAGTGAATGAAAATCCCATTTTACATTAAAATTGCATGCATTCATAATTGAAAGTGGTTGAATTAATTAGCCATATGATTTGGAGCTTACTTCCTATGTTCATGTATACAAATTTACATATGTTTGAATGCAAATGGGTATATAGTCACGGGCATCCAAGAATACAAGATTTTAGCTAGCTCAAGGAGGTCATTTGATTACCTCACTTCCACAGTTTAACAAATGCACATATAATTTCATTCTTATGTCCTTTTTTGTATAAGAATTTGGATAAAGTTTTAAATTAATATTTTTAAATAATTAAATCAAATAAAAGATAAATTCTAAACATACATATACATTCAGCATTTAAGTGTCTAAAATATGTTGCATGTATAGATACACTTAGGATTAAATCTTATGCATGTAACATGTGATGGAAAGGAATGATTTAATATATGTCATGTGGTAGTAATTAAATTAGAATTGTATTAAGATGCCTTTTATTTTGAATAGGATTATTTAAAGTGAACCTAAACTTAGGATTAATTAAATCATTTAATAAAATATTCACTTAGAAAATCAATATTTTCTTTAAAATGCTAAGTGTAATCAAATAAAATTAAAATTCTCAAATCTACTTCAAGTATTACCCACGAAATGCCTTAGTACAAACATTAGAATTAAATTCACCACTTTAGCTCTAAGTTAGGATGGTGTATGATGTGATGTATGTTTTGTTTATGATTTATATTTTAGATTGGATGTTAAAATGTATGCTTCTGGATGATAGGCCAATATTAGCCTAATCATATTTTTTTGCAGGATTATGCTTAAGGGATGCTTAAAATAAATGTGAATCTCTTTTGCAGTTGCTTAAATCCTTAAGCATAATCCAAGTTAGGACAAGTGGGCTTAGTTACCCATGTGTAGGGTCTAAGTCCAAATTATAAATACAACTACTTGGGATTATATGTATATTTAGTTAACCTACTTTGTAGGTGTAGTTAGATTTACTTTTCACATAAATGTAATTTTGCAATAGGAATTAGGATTAGTGCTATGGGGGATTAGGATGAGCAATGGGAAGGCTTTGTCTAGGGTGCCTATGATGCCTTTGAAGCAAGCACCATCCAAATCAAAGAAGGAACCAAATAAGAAATGGAGATATGAAGAAAGAAGACCTCCATAGCATTTAATACAATTATAATTATTCTTTCATATTTTAGGTTGTATAAGGGTATAACTTTTCTTCTTATTGCTGTAACTAGATTTTAAATAACTCATAACCTCATCATAAATTAAGACATAAATAAGATAATTAAAATATTTATCAACCCCTTAAGTTGTATGGTTGTATGTTTCACATCATGCATGCATATTCTTCTCTCTTGAACATGAAGAATCTCCATCCTTGCATATAAGAATGCTTGACATGAGGGCATCCCTTGTGGTGGAGAACACCATCTTCTAGCTGATTTGACTTGTAACTAATTTCATCATGCATTTAGGCATAAGAAATTCTAAAGCCTCTCAAAATGATGTGTCTAAAATGAAAAAAATTTAAAAGATTTTCATCTATAGATTAAGTCATATGCTCATACCACTCATGCTCTAGTCTCTTAGAGTGTGTTTAGGACTTTAGCTCTTTCTAATTAAATAACTACCTAACTATCTTATAATTTATAAGACCAAACTACATGGTTTTAAAATCATAGGAGGAGTTAGCTGTGACCATTCCAGGTGGTTATAAGTTCAGAAGTCAGACAATTTATTCTCTCTTGTGGAGGTAAACCCTTATGTCCACATGTAAACTTAGATTTAGGTCGTGCTTTTGATCATACTAAAGCTTCTAGATTTAGGATCTAAGGTAGCTATTTCCTTTAGGCTAAGAGCATAAATTCTCACCTCTTAGGCATTCCCATAACCTTGTGTTGGTGGATTATAAGCCATAGTAATCTAATTAAATTTGAACTCAAAACATATAAATCTTCAACTTCAAAATTATAAATCCCAACCATAACATGGATTGGAATGATCATTAGGCCTAGTATCATGAGCATTTCCTATTTATTTCATTTGGATTCAAAATAAGTCTTCTCCTTGAACTTTCCATTGATTTTCCAAATACACAATCCTTTGATAGTCTAACCTTGAAATCTTTGGAGATGATAATCTACTTTAATTGAGTATTCTTAGAAATTTCATTTCAGATGTAATTAACTATGAGGCTTGCCTCTAGACATAAGAACATGGTTTAATATAAACCCTACTTTATTCATGCATGTAAAGTAGGGAAAATCTCTGGTACATTCAGACCCATCATGCCTTGAAGTCCTTATTACATGATTAGGTCCATTGTAGGTGATGCCTCTATCTTTGGAGATAGTACATCATACCTCAATGTTATTCATCTCAAAAGTACTATGATCTCGTGGTGTCCCCCCCCCCAATACACCCAAAATAAACACCACAAGGCCCTCTCCTTGTTCATTGAATCCTCTCAACATCATCCTTTCTTTTTGAGTTTGGAGATGTTTCCTCAAGTAGGCAAGGTTCTTAGACTCATAATGTTGACTACACTGTCAACCATAACTCTAGATAGCACCATGCCAATCCACTATAATGTAAAGAGGCGGTTGTGCCTTATAGAGTAAGTCTTCATGGTGAATGTAACTCTAAGTTGTCCTTAGTGGCATGCCTCCTCTTTAGTAACAATCAGCTGAGCTAAGCATATCTCTAGATCAAGTAAGGCCTTGATTAGAGATTTCCTCATCTCTTTGGATAAGACAAGGCTTCTATATGCTTAACTTAGTTGGAAACTTTCTAAGGTGAGCTAGACAATGTCAACTCACGGCGGTCCTATAGCATATCCATGGGTGGAGCATCTTATGGAGGGGCTATCTGTTTACTAGAACTAATGACTTGCTTACCCTTATCCTAAGGTGCTACCCTAGGAGGTAGAACTTTGATACTATGGATTGACTTGACTTCTTGGAATGATGAGCTTGGAAAGTTCTACCTTCTCATGGCATACACAACTTCTCTTATGGGATCCTCAGTTAGTTGACTCCAAGTCAATCTCAGAGGTGAACCTAATTTATTTAGAGAAGGATAGTCCAACTCTAAATTAGAGAGGATAGGATCAAAACTAGAGCTATTATTTTTATTTAGACTCGGAGAGCTTTCAATAGGAATAAAATCAAGAGCATAAAAGTAGACAATATATAAGTGAATGCTTTCTTCATTAATTTCTTTTTGGGTGGAGGTACATAATAGAAATCAAGTAAGTAAAGTAAGGATTTAGTGCCCTTATTCCATCAATTTCTGAGGTAGAAGAGGAGCTAGAAGAAGTGGTAAGTGCGGTGGAGACTTGGACTCAGATGGTGGCACTTTGGACTATCCAGAAAGTATGGTGAGCTGCTATTGTTGGCTGTCACCCTCTCTAGTTATCCAACTAGCAAACTTTCCTTGGTGTTGGAGGTTTGACCTATTTGGGCACTTGCAAGGAAAGCTTCTTGATCTTAGAAATGATCTTCTTAGAGGTTCATGATAAAGAGAAATATTAACCTTCTTTGGTCTTAGGAGGATCCCAAGTATCCCCAAGGATTACTCTAACTCAGATGGATGGTTATTCTAATAAGTATTCCTTAGGGATAACTATGGCTCCCAACTTGTAGTTTCACTCAAGCTAATCTTTAAAAGTGATACAATCCTTTAAGACATGGCCTAACATGCGGTGATAGGGGCAATAGCTAGGATCATCACTCTTGCCACTTCCTCTAGCCTCTTAGGCTATTGGCGAAAGTCAAGTTTTTAAGAGATTCTTAAATATTTTCTAACTACCTCCCTCTTGAATGAATATGGCTTATTTAATATTGGAAAGAGTAGGTGGAAAGTATAGTGATGGATATGAATATTACTGGGTAGGCTCTGATGGAAATGGTCATTGATTGCGGTGGCGTATGATGGCCAAGGTGGTGGAAGAGAGGATGTGGCAAAAGCTAAGGTTGTAGTCTCTCATAGACTGGTGGCTTCTAGTTGTCACTAACCTATTATCCACTTCTTCTCAAACACCTTATGCGGCTTGGGCTGATGGTCGAAAGAGCTATTTGGCTTCCTCTTGTAGGCTAGCCTTGTTGATTAATTTCTCAAATGTTTTGATGGTAAAGCCCTTAAGCATGAAGCGGGTCATCTTGAGAAGAATCTCGATGGCAGGACGGCATGGTTCACATTTCATGCTCGGTTGTGAGAATATAATCAACTAGTGACTCATTGAGTTTTTGTTTCTATACAATGAGGTCACATACAATCACCCTCTGAGCTCCAGCAAACCTCTTGATGAAGAGGTGCTCCAACTCGACAAAGTCTTCACGAGCATTGGGCAGTTCGGCCTTACCAATCAAATGCAACACGATCTTGTGAAGGTGGAAGAGGAGTGGCGCCACGGTATTGCAAATAGCTAACTCTAAAGTGTGGAATATTATGGGCTCACCGCCATCAAGATCTTGAAGGATGGTGGCACAAAACCCTAAATAAAATAAAACTAAATAAAACCTAAACATAAGAAAATAATCCTAAAATAAATAAAAAATAAAACCTAAACCTAAACTAAAAAAATCTAAACCTAAAATAAAAGAAACATAAACTAAATGAAATAAACTAAACTAAAATGAATAAAACCTAAAACCTAAACCTAAAAAAAAAACTAAATAAAAACTAAAAAAATAAAGAAATAAATAAAAAAGCTAAACCTAAAATAAAAACTAAAATAATAAAAATAGAGCTAAAATGAAAAAATTTAAAAAAACCTATAAAACAATAAAATAAACTATTAAAAGCATAAATACCAAAAAAATACTAAAATAAAATAACTAATAATAATACTAAATAGATAAATAAAAATAATAAAAATAAAATATTGAATATAAAATAAAAACTAAAACTGATTTGATTTTAAAACCACTGGCTAGATCTGAGCCATAAACTACCCTAAGTGACACTGAGCCTAGGCTAGACCACTGAGCCTGCCCAGACCTCAGCACAACCAAACTGAGCCCTGGGCCCTGACCCTACTTCTGCTGGGCCCCAGAATACTGACCCTGAGCCTAAATGACTGAACTAGCCACAGGCCCTAGATCCTAACTAGGCCCATAACTCTAGACTAGGCCTGGGCCTCAAGCCACTGGAGTCAAGATACTGAGCCCCAAATAAACTGAGACTGAGCCTAAACTGAATAAATCTGGGCCCTGGGCCCTAGGCCTGGGCCTCTTAATCACAGGTGATTTCACTAACCTAAAAATGAAACTCTTAGATAAAGATATAAATTAATAAACTATATAAACCTACTAAACTCTAAGAAACTAGGTAAATAATAAATAGGTAATAAATCCTAAACCCTATTAATGACACTAACTAAATCTTAGCTCTAAAACATCTTAATACTCTAAAATACCTAAATAAATTAAAACCTAAATAACCCAACTAAAAATGTTTGGTTCTAGTTATCAGATGGTGAGTCCCTGGGTTTCTTTCCTTCTATGCATGGAGACAAAGATCCTATCATCTCTATTGAGAATATCTTTCAACTAAATGATCTTTTCAACAACAACTCATGTAGAACTCAAAGATGGTCTCTAAATCTTTGGTATGACTTTATAATCTAATGCCTCATAGCACATTAAAACTATTAAGCATCTTTTAAATAAATGAGTGAAAAAAAAATGGCAAAGTTGCTTATTCCTTCCTCTAAATAGTAAAGATCAACCAAATCTTGAAATTACTAATAGAACAATAACTTCCATTAAATATCTTGGTGCTCACTAAAAGAAAATCATCTGATGAGCTAATAAAAAAATCTCTAATAAAATTTCTATGGGAATTCCATTTACTCTCATGGTAGGCTCACTGATTAAAGCACCTTTAACTCCATGCCTATATCTCATTCAAACCATTTAAATAAATACCATTAAGACCTCCTTAACAAATAAATTAACAACCTCTAAAAGAACACTAGACCTCTTAGTATAAAATGTGGCACCTGAACTTGGATGTAAGCCAATAAAATATCCGCCTATAAATGGAATTTTAATAACAATACTAAAATTTCATTAATGTTAAAGCCTAAGCACCCTCTCATTTATAAAGTAAGACTCTCTATTTGGAAAAAGACTTTCCATCAAATGGATGTAGAATCATTAACTTGAGGGATTAACTCACGGCACCTCTTTCTAAGATAATGGTAGGTGGGTTCATTGATGATTTACTTTCTACCCATTCTGCTATTAAATGAACTCTTTCTAGTAGAATAATATATGGAACAATAGTAAGCACTAATTATATTCCTTTTTCTAAACAAACTTACTACTATTCTATCATTCTAATCAGATCGGATCCTTTTTAAATCAAAATGGTGATTTCAACTTTAAAAATATTTGGATTCAAATTAGAAGCCCATGATTCTTAATGTAAAACTATGGAATAACCTATTCTACTTCTTATTCTATTCTTACTTGGTGTATTTTGAAAAACTTCATCCAAGTTGACTCATGATAGGGTAAAGGCCTTACCTTCAAATGCCACGCTCACATTGAGAATGTGAATCATGTAATAAGCCATTGCTTCCAAACTTTGGGTTTGGTATGATGATCTTGCTTGTAAATTCAATGCTCCCAACTTTATACCACTTGAAGTTTAGGCAACTCTACTAAAGGCTAAAGTCATAAGCTATCACTCTTAGGTTTTATGGATGGCAAATTATAAAAACATCTATGAACCACATGAGATAAATAGAATTAAAATAAATGACTTAAATATCTAATTAACTAAATAATTCAAATGTAAATGGCCAATAAATAACTTGATCAAATAAAATGACAATGTTTATAGGTAAAACCTAAAATACTATTAAAATTAAAAAATAAAAATGCTTGGTGGTGGCATAAAACCTTAATAAAGTCCTATGTGCTTACCCCTTAATACTTTAACCTCTTAAGCTAATGGCTACAAAAGCTCTTGAGATTTACCTTCAAAGGTTTAAATATTTGGATTGAGGTGGATGCCTCTGATTGATCTTTTCACTTCCACCAAAATGGGCAATACATAAGTACTATCTTCTAGCAACTAGAGCTCTCCTTTCTCAACTCTACTTTAAAATCACTTGTATGGCTTGCATGTCGATTACCTTAATATGGTCTATAATAATAATTCTGATCAACACACTTAAAACATTTATGGTTTGGTTAATAGACAAGCCCTTATCTAAAATTAATCAAATTGGATTGACCTAACATTATAAGCATGACCACTTTCTATTTAAGAGTACTTTGAATTTCTATCATCTAGATGTCCCTATATTTGTTGATCTCTGTGGCATCTATTGTTGGTTTAACTTAACTTTAAGCCCTTCTCGTTAATGCTGTTTCTTTGAATTTCTTGATAATCACATACCCACCTGGTTATCAAGCAGTTGGTTTAATTACTGACTTTAAGTCTTCTTGCCTAAACACTATCAATGGTAGGTGTTTTCTATTTGCTAAAATGTATTACATGCTCTATTTTAGCTTTAATCAAATAGACTTCTTGCCATCCATACCTTGATTATGGATCCTATCTACAATGTTCAAAGCTAATGCCTCCTTTCCCTGAAATATATTACCATGCCTCAATGTCTTACTACTATACTTCTATATAACTTTATGGTAATTATCCTATTCTTCTCCTTATTATGGTTGTGGCTCCTCTTATGTTCCATAACCTTACCTCCATAACACACCAAAGACAATATCCTTGCTATTATAACCTCCAGAGGATTAGAATTACTTCTTGATTTCCAATATTAATGATGTTATGGGTTTACTCCTTATGTGTCGGATGGATATCAAAGATAACTTTCTGAACCACTTTTTAACTATGTTGTTCCATTAGGTTTATCTTATCTGGGTAATAGGTTTTGATGTTTTAATTGTTGGTTGTTAGAAGGCCTATATAAGACTATGGGGTTGGCTTTGATTAATAATCTCTTAAAGAAGCAAAATAGTAATACCCTTGATTATTATTATCTCTGAAGAAACTTAATGATTTCCTAGGCTATAGAATGGTAGGCTACACCTCCTTTGTCTTGAAGGATTTCATTGATGGCTTCCTGAACATGGCTATGTTGCCCAACTGCTTTACTTATCTTATGAAAAGATAATTGAAGCTATTTTATTTGTTGCTATTGGAGGTCCATTATTCTCTGACCTTTGGTTGTTGGAGACTGTTGAGGCTTGTTGTTTGCTGAGCTGCTGATCACTTGATGTTTGAGGATTTAAGTTGTTGCCCAGTAAAATTATAAGATTATACTATTGACTAATTGGATATTAATCATGCCGTTTACTAGAATGGTGGATTTTGGCCAACTTGTTGGTATTCTTGCTGGATGTTGGATGGATTAATGCTCAACAAGGCGCTGATGGGTTCTTATGTCCAACATGTCTCTATGAGGCTGGAGCCCTCTGAATTTGTTGTTTGCAATAAATAGGAATCATATTTTGAGGCTACAGCTACTACATCTTGGTTAAACTAGATAACCACTTTATTACCTAAAAATTAACAGCATTTCATTTTGAATGGGTTTATGGCCATCTTGATGTTAATTACTATCTTGGTTGTTGAGTAGATCATTGGGATGTACAAGTTGATCTTGGGGTTGTCAATCATGTTCAAAGAGCTTGTGAGTTGTTTCTGATTGCTTTGCTAAAATCTTAATGAGAAAGCTAATTTCTTAGTTATATTATCTCTTTGAATTGGACTTACTTAAGTTGTTTTCAGCTACTTTTAAGATGTTGGCTTGAAGCATGCTCATCTTACCTAAAATTTCAATGTTATCATATGAAGCCATTTTGTCTCTAGCATCTATGGCTTATCTATGGTGGGTCTGGTTGGAGGTCTGTGGCGGCTACCTTTAGGTTGTTGGTGTTTGACTGCCTAACTAGCTAGCAAGAGTGATGTTGCTTATCAAACTGAGCCTCCCTCTTGGTTATTAGATTTGTGATATCATGATTATGCTTTTAGTTAATTTTAACAATACCGACTAATGGTTGATGAAACTTGCTAGTTACTATCTTGGGTGTTGGTTGACTGGGCCCGCTTTTTTGTCTCTGATTGTATTTAATTTTAATTAAGTGCCTTATGGTTCATCTATCTGCCATCTCCTCTCGATAGACTTACGCAATTCCCTGGTAATTTGGGCTTGGATATGCTATCTTTCTTTAAGTTGGTTACTAACAGTGACAAGGAGTAAATCTACATTGCTTATTTTCATGGACTTCCTGATATATCCACAGGTAATGTTGTTTAGAGCTGTATGATTATTTGTCCCTGTTTGGATGGGGTTATTTCCATGTTATTCTATTGCCTTCTGGATTTAAAGTCTTTTATGGACCTAAAGGCCTTTTACGCTATTTTCTTGTGGTGGGGCTTCATCTGATATTTAAGATGAAATAATATATGGAGATAATGATGGCTCACCCATTTAGTTGGGATTCTCATGCCTGGTGCCTAATATGATGACATTTTTTCGCATGGGATCTACCCCATTCCTTTTGCTAATTTCTTTCTAGATATGGCTAGGCTAAGGCACAAAAGACTTTAAATGGCTGTAGTTGGCTATGATGGTGATGATTTCCTCCTAGTTTGGTAGTAGCTCTTGTGATAACCCTTCTGAAGTTTAGATGCTCATATTTGCATCTGAACTTGGTGTGTGAGACCCTTCTCTATCACACTTCTTTACCTCAATGACCTTCATTTTCCAAAAATTAGCCCTAATTTCACATTCTCTATAAGCAAGTGCCTCTTGGCTCCATATTGTCATAATTCTCTCTCAAAGAGCTTTGGCCTAATCTTCCATTGGCATCTAAGTTAATCAATTTGTATCTTTTGCCTACTCTTTCATTTTCCTGGTTATACTTAAACCTAATAAGAGCTAGATGGTTGAGTTTATCCCCTTTGGACCTGAAGTGCAATAAAATTCCTCTATATGGGTTTAAAAAAATAAGATAAACTAAATATTACCTAAAATTAAAATAAATAAACTTAAATAAATAAAATAAAATAAACCTAAATTATAAATAATAAGAAAAACTAAAAAAATAAAAAATAGATTAAATAAAGCTAAACCTACATGTTTACTTAATTTAAGAAGAAATAATAAATTAAAATAATAATAATAAAACTCTAACTAATAAACTCTTAAATAAACTAAAAAGCTAAATAACCTAAAAATAAAATAAATAACCAAAATCCCACCTAACCTACCCAATCCTCCAATGACTGACTACCAAATAAAACCTAATAAATAAATAAACTAAACTAAATAAAATGATAATGTACTAACCCACCTACTACATAAATAAAATATAAATAAAAAATCTAAAGATAAAATAAATAAAACTAAACTAATAAAAAATAATAAAACCTAAAATAAAATACTACTAAATAAAATAAAAAATAAAATAATAAAACTAAATAAAACCAAACCTAAAAAAAAATAAATAAACCTAAAAAAATAAAACTACTAAAAAACTAGCATAAATATAAAAATAAACCTATAAACTCTAAAATAAAAACCTAGGCAAAATAAAATAAACTATATAACCCTAAATTAAAATACTAAAATACCTAAACTATAATAAATAATACCTGACCTACTAAATAAAATAAATATACTAAAAAAATAAACCTAAATAATAATAAATAAAATGAATATAACTAGAAATAAAAAATGACCTAAAACCTAGCTAAAATAAATGAGCCCAAAAAAATAAAACTAAGATCACTGATACTAGGCCAAACCTAGATACTAATAAACCCTGACCTATATACTAAGAGATGAGCCATGAGGCTAAAAATAAAATAAACTACATAATATAAACTGAGCTAAATAAATAAATATAAATAAATCTATAAAATATAATAAAATCTAAATACTACCTCTTTATTAAAATAAATAAATGATAAAGATATACTAACCCACTGAGCTAGACTCCACTTAAAGCTAAACCCTAAATAAACTGAGCCAAAGCCAAACACTGTACCTAGATACTAAACTATACCACTCACTACCCTGAAGACCCAAAACTGATAAAAACTATAAATAAAAAAAAATAATAACCTATAAATAAAATAAAATAAGATAAACCTACTGAGCTACTAAAAATAAATATAAAAATAAATAAATGACCTACTAATAAAAAATAACTAATAAAACCTAAATAAATACTAAATAAATAACTATACCTAAACCCTGGGCTTAAAATACCTAAACCCTCTAAATGCTGATAAAATACTAAATAAAATAACCTAAAAATAAACTATAAAAACTAAAACTAAATAAAATAAATAAAATAAACTAAAATAAAACCTAAACTAAGAAATAAAACCTAAAAGAAATAACTAAAATAAGAACCTAAACTAAATAAAAATAAAATAAAACCTATGAATAAAAAAATTAAACCTAAACTAAATTAAAAAATAAACTTAAAATAAAAATGTAAAATAAAATAAAAAAATAATAAAATACTAAAATAAAATAAAAATCTAAATAAAATTAAAATAATAAACTAAATAAAATAAAATACTAAATTAAAACTACTTAATTTAACAATAATAATAAAATAATAAAATAAAACTGAAAAATAAAACTACTTTAAACCTACCCTACCCTAAAATTATATCCTAACTATACTAAAAAAAAAAAACCTAAATAACCAAAATAAACCTAAAATAAAATAAATAAACTTAAATTGAAATAAAATAAAAAAATAAAAATAAAATAAAACTTAAACTAAAACTACCAAAATGTAATGTAATAAAATAAAATAAAATAAAATCTAAATAAAATTAAAATAAATAAAACCTAAACTAACTAAATAATTAAAAATAAAAAAATAAATAAAAAAAAATGTAAAATAAAAATAAAATAAACCTAAAATAATTAAATAAAACCTAAACCTAAAAATAAAACTAAAACAATAAAACATAAATAAAATAAAAACTTAAACTAAAATAAAATAAAATAAAAATAAAATAAACCTAAACCTAAAATAAAATAAACTACCCTAAACTAAATAAATAAACTAAAATAAAAGATTAATTTAAAACCTATAAAAAATAAAAAACCTAAACCTACTAAAAAATAAATTTAAACCTACTAAACCTAAATAAATAAAATAAAAATAAAAATAAAGCAATAAATAAAATAAAACTAAACTTATACATAAACCTAAACTACCTAATGATTAAACAAATTAATAATAATAAAATAAAATAAAATGGATAATAAATGACCAATAAAATGGCCTCTAATAAATACCTAAAAATACTACCTAACCCAAACCTGCTATCATGATAATAAAACCATAAACTAAACCATACATAGCCCTATGTTGTCCTAAATGACCCAACTATCCATAGGCCCTACCCAAACTCCAAACTAATACTCTCTAAATGACCTAACATACCCTAAACCTAGGCCACTGAGCCCTGAGGCTAACCAAAACCTAACTAAACTCACTGAATGACCTCAAAACTATAAAACCACTCACTACTACTCTAACCCTACCCTACACCTAAAAACCAAACTAAATAAAAACTATTCTAAATAAAAATGGTTCTACTCCTACCTATACCCCACCTCTTATGGTTGTCTCTCTGTTCCCTTGAGACTTTCTTGTGGCTTGGCTAATTTTTGATCCTTCTCGATCATAATTTTTGGTTTTTTGCCCTCTGTTTGGCTGCTAATGTGAGTCTCCCTTATTCTATCAATGGCGGAGGCACCGCTTTCTACATAATCGAGCTCTTCGAACTTGGAAGTGTCGGCTAGGGCTTCCAAATTTCAAGGTATTATGGATTCAACTCCACCCGTTACTCTGTCTACTGTTAAGTCCTTCAAGGATGCATTATCTGGTAAGAACACTTCCCCAATCCTTGGTTAAGATCTCAACATCTTTCGTGGAATACTGGCTAATGTGCCGGATCTTGACATGGAAAAGTTGGCAAATCAACTTGAATTCTCTTTAGTTGGTAAATTTTCCTTACGTCGCCCGACTCGTGATAATATCTGATCCTTTTTTCATGGCCTAAAGCTCTCTGGAGTTTTCACTATCGGATTGATTGATCCTAGGCATGTCCTTATTCATCTATCTGATGACTTAGATTACTCAAGAGTTTTTACTCATCGCTCCTACTTGTGTATAATTGTCAAATGATACTTTGAAATGGTATCCTCTTTTTGATGTAAAAGAGGAATCTACTATTGTTCCTCTATGACTTGCCCTTCCTAATATGAGAATACATCGTTACATCAAGTCCTCTTTGCGGTTGGGGCTCTCTTTGGTCATCCTCTCCAAATTGATCAGAGCCACTGAGATCCGACCATCGGTTGCTCGTATTTTGGTTGAGATTGATATTACCAAAAAAGTATCCAAAAAAGTATGGATGGATTTGGGCTATAATCAAAGTGGAATTTGAAAATTTTCTATTTTTTGCACACTAAGATTCATGGTCATGATCATTACGAGCTTTTTGTGCATCCTCATCTTAAAAGATTAAATTGTTGGATCTAATCCCTCTAGCAAATGAAAAAACTAATAAATTGGCTTATGTGCCTAAAGTTCCTCAAAATGATTATTATCTCTTGATTTGTCTATTGGAGCATTGAGTAATAATATGGCTCATGTGGTTCATGAGGAGGCAATGATAACTTTGCTTCTAATTGTAATACTTTGGTTCCTCTAACAATACCTTGATTCATTCTACCTTTCATCGCTAGTGAACCCTAGACTCATATGAACCCTTGTGACTTGAATGGGAACTTTAGGTGGATCAAAATCTAAAACTAATTTAAGTGCCCATTTGATGATAGTTCAAAATCTAAAAATGTTGATCTTTATGGAACAAAATCAAAAGTATTTCTAAAATTGAACATGAAATTATGCTATTAATGGCCACAACCTCTCCTTCTCCTACCCTTGAGTGATGCTGCTATTTCTCATCTTAATTCGACGAAGAAGGGAAAATTACAATTAGGAATATTTTGATGGATACTGGCCCTAGTCTAAATGTCACAAATCAATCTCTCTTGGATGGAGATACTTTGGACATAGATAGACCTTTTCAAACTGTTATTAAAAAAATCCTTTAAAGCTAGAATGTTCACTAGCTCCACTAGAACCACTAGATCTTCTCTAACTTCCCATAAATGATTACATCATGTGTCTTTCTTCTTCTTTTTTTTCTTTTAGTTATCTTTTCTTCTTTTCTTCTTATTTCTTATGATTAATTTCTTATTTGGAATGTTAGGGGTATTGGGACTCTCATTGTCATATTAGAAGCCTTTTTCCTCACTCATAACATAGCCTTACTTGTTGTTATTGAACCATTCATACACTCTTCTAAGATCACCAGGTTCTAGAATGCTTGGATTTCAAAACTCCTTTTATAATATTAGCAATAAAATTTGGTGTTTTTGGAATAATCTAGTCAACATCTCTATCCTTGATGACCTTCATCAATTGGTTAATGTTCAAATCTCATTGGGTGAATTTTCTGCTCTTGGTTCCTTTATTTATGCATCTTGTAATAGAGGTAGGAGCATCCTTTGGGATAACTTAAGAACCTTTGCCTCCTCTATCAATAAACCTTGGTTGGTTGGTGGTGATTTCAACACTATTCTCACTTCCTTGGAAAGAAGGGGAGGTTGCTCTCCTAATATTCATTCCATGGAAGACTTTTCTAATATGATTCTTGATTGTAATCTGATTGATATTAGTTTTTTGGGTTCCAACTACACATGGCATAATTCTAGACTTTGGCAGTGGCTTGATAGGACCCTCTTTAATTCCCTTTGGATCAATCAATGGCCTCTTACTTTGGTTGACATTTAAGCGAACTTTATCGACCATGCTCTTTTGATTTCTCAAAATCCCTCCACTATATCCTCCCCCTTCTTTTAGATTCCAAAATATGTGGATCCAACATAGTGATTTCATTAATGTTGTTTCCATTAATTGGTGGGCCCTATTCATCGATAATTTTTGTTAAAGGCATGATTTGCCTTTGGCTTAAGCTAAAAGGCTTAAACAAAATCTAAATTGGTGGAACAAGCATCATTTTAAAATCTTTTGTGAATCTCAAAATATGGAACAATTGTTTGCTCTCTTGAAGATGCTATTTTTTGACTCTAATAAGCTTGATGATTTGAATCGCTAAAGATAACTTGATTAATTATCGAAGATGGAGAAACCGGCATCAAAGGTTAGCAAACATATTGCGATGGTGAGAAACACAAGGTATTTCCATGCTCTTTTAAAAAAAAAAAAACTTAAAAATCTATTAAAAAATAAAAATGATACGAACCTAGATTCTGACAATAATGATATTAAAGATTACGTCATACATCATTTTCAAAATTTATTAAACAACAACCCTTTCTTGAAGCCTCTCAACACACATTTGATCTCCTCTACGATTAATGATGAAAACCACTTTCGGTTTACATCCTATGAGATTGGTAGTATTCTCAATATGAACAACGATTTTGTCTACGAAGGCTACAGACTCAATTCTTTCAACATTGTTGGCCTATTATTAAGGCGACCTTGTGATGTTGTTGATTTTTTTTGGTAACCCTTTACCTAGATATTTTCTAGCACTTCCATTGTTCTCATTCCCAAAATTAATAATCATCTTGAATCTTGGGGATTTTAGACCTATCGACCTTTGCACCTTCTTTCATAAACTCATTGCTAAATTAATTGCTAATAGAATTAGTCCCTTTGCCTAAAATTATTTCCCCAACCAAGCTTCGTTAAAGGTAGAGCAATATCGATAACATACTTCTAGCACAGAGCGATTCATGACATTGGCGTTCTATCAGTGGTAATATCCTTTTTTGGACATCACTAAAGCTTTTGACAACCTCTCTTGGGATTTCCTCTTTCAAATTCTTCATTTGCTTGGGTTTTTTGGTTATTTTATCTCATCAAAATTGCATTACAAATGTTTGGTTCTCATTATCATGAATGGTGAATCCTAGGTTTTTCCCTTCAAGTATGGTTTGAGAGGGGATCCCCTATCCCCTTCTTTTTTATTATTGAATATCTTTCAAAGTTAATGATCTTTTTTTTATAATAATCCTAGGATGTTTATAGAACTCAAGGTGGTCTTCTATCACTCATCTTAGTTTCTTGATGACTTTATAATCTTTTGCAATGCCTCTTCCTCACATTAAAACTATTAAGAATCTTTTAAATAAATTTGGCATGAAAGAGTCTTTTTTCTCAATGAAGGCAAAAAGTTGTTTCATTCCTTCTTCTAAAATCCTAGTAATAGGACCAACCAAATCTTGAGAATTACTAATTTTCAACATCAATAACTTCTATTAAATATCTTGGTGCTCCTCTTTTAAAGGTCAAAAGATCTCACCTTTTTGATGAGCTAATCCAAAATCTCTAATAAAATTTCTGTTTGGGAATTTCACTTACTTTCTTTTGGTGGTAGGCTCACTTTGATTAAGAGCACCCTTAACTCCATGCCTTTGTATCTCATTCAAACCATTGTGCCGACCAACTCTATCATTAACAGAATTGAGCGACTCATTAACAAATTTTTCTGGGGATCTAACAATTCCTCTAAAAAAATGCACTGGACCTCTTGGTATAAAAAGTGGCACTTTGAAGGTGGTCTTGGATGTAAACCAATCAAGAAACTATCACTACTTTTCTTATAAACTTTGGTGGAATTTTAGGAAAAACAATAGTCTTATGGGCTAATTTCATGGCTAAATATTGCCGGGTAAGCACCCTCTCATTTGTCCCTATAAAGAGGGAGACTCTCTGTTTGGAAAAGACTTTGTTCTCAAATGGGATGTCAATATTTAATTTCTGGGGTTTAACTCGGCTCCTCTTTCTTTTGGCAAGAACAACTAGGTGAGGTGGGTCCATTGATGACTTACTTTCTACCCATTCCACTGCTGCTATTAAAGTGAACTCTTTTTGGCAAAATAATATGTGGAACAATAGTAAGCTTCTTGATATTTCCTTCTCTTTTAAATAAGCTTACTACTATTCCTATCATTCCTACCAATCAAGATCAGATCCTTTTAAGCTTTCCACATAATGGTGATTTCAACTTTAAAATGTTTGGATTCACATTAAGAAACTCATGATTTTTCCTATGTGTTTTCAAACTTTGGAACAATATCCCTACTTCTTATTCTGTTCTTACTTGGCATATTTTGAAAAAAATTCATCCCACTGGACTCCTTGTTGTGGGGTAAAGGTTTTCAATTACCTTCAAAATGCCAATGTTGTTTTCACATTGAGAATGTGAATCATGTTTTTGTTAATAGGGCCATTGCTTCTAAACTTTGGATTTGGTATGATGACCTCTTTAACATTGTCATTTTCAATGGCTCCTTAAATTTATACCAACTTCTTGAAGTTTATTTTGACAACACTATTAAAGGACACATTAAAGTCATAATTGCTATCACTCTTATTTGGTTCATATGGATGGACCAAATGATGCAAAACATAGATCCCTATGAATCACATGAGGATAATTGCTAGAACTAAAACAAAATGTGACTTGTTTAATGCCAATTTAATTAAATACAAACAATTCAAAGGTTGCAAATTTGTGGCCAATAAACTGGGTTTTAACTTGTCGGATCACCACATCTGTAAATATGACAAGATTGTTTATTGGGTAAAACCTCATACTAACACTATTAAAGTTAACACGATGGCTATGTCTCTCTAAAGGTTCGTTGTGGTGATATTTTCAAAATCTTAATGGAAAAGTCTATGTGCTTTTGCTTACCCCTTAATTCTGCTGTTCCTTTCGAGCTCATGGCGGTGTACAAAGCTCTTGAGATTTGCCTTCAAAAGGTTGGCTCAATATTTGGATTGAGGTGGATGCCCTTCTGGCGATTGATCTTTTGACTTCCACCAAAATGGGCAATACTAAATTACTACCTTCTTAAGCAAACTAGAACTCTCCTTGCCCAACTCTACTTTAAAATCACTCATGTATGGCATGAGGGTAATGCATGTCTTGATTCGCCAAGGTGCTAGATTGGATGGAATAAATTCTTTGATCAACTAACCCTTCCTAAACATTTGCATGGCTTGGTTAATGGACAATCTTGGGTTTCCTTATCTCAAAATTAATCTAACCTATTGGATTCATCTGCTTCAATACCTCTTATATTGCATAATCATTTTCTATTTGTTGTTGTTATTTCTTTGGTCTTTTCGATGCATCAACGATATCCCTTGTTGTTTACTTGTTGATCTCTCCATGGCAGCGTCTTTGTTGGTTTAGTATCTTAATTGGGAGCTTCGCCTCTACTATTTTTTTCTTGTTAATGTCTTCTTCTTGGAATTTCTTGATGCATCATCATATTACTCCTTGGTCTTTGATGAGCTAAGTGGCATCTGCTATTGGTTTAATTATCCCAACCTTATTTGGGGTCTTGCTATTTCTGGATGCAACATCTATGTTAAAGGTTTAATTGTTGGTTGTTGGTCTTTTGGGCCCTTTGTCCAGAAGGCTGGTCTTGAAGTTGGTTTAATGTATTTTCTGAATGTATATGCTAACCCCAGCTTACATACCTGTAAGGAAAGAAAATGCAATACCTTTGATATTATTAATGGTTCTTTGCAGGTTTGGTATTATTTAATGAATTCCTTTCAACGATTTCTCACGAGGGTAGCTAGCCTAATTTCTCTAAAGGATTTCATTGATAATACCCTTTTGAACCCTTATGGTAGCTCTGTTGCCCCACTACTTTTTTGGCTTATCCTATGGTTGCAATAATTGTAGTGTTGTTTTAACCTATGGCTGTTGGATTTCTAGATTCACTGTCCTACTGGCTAACCTTGTGTTTATTTATTGTTGCGGTGTTCTTATTTGTCTTTGTTGTTCTCATCCAGTCTGTTGATCAATTAATCTATTTTTTTACCCTTTTGGCTGTTATAATTATGCGAGATCCTTGTTGTTGGTGTCATGGATGATCCGATTATTGCTCCTCATCGCTTGGGGTTTTGTTTTATTTTGTTGTTGGCCTCTATTGAGGTTGTATCAAGATGGCTTTTATTTTTCTTGACTATTTCTTATCTCTCATTTTTTGAATGTTTGTATTAAACACGGGATGCTTCTTTGTTTTCACTATGCTTTTTTCCTGTTGACTAGTCTTGGACCTCTTCCTTAACTATCTAGATTTAACTTATTGTATAATTTGAATGGTTGGTTTTATGGCCAACTTACTTGCTATTTTCTTTCTTGGTTGTTGGATGGTGCGGATCATTGAGTCTTTTATCCGACTCATTCGGGGTTGTTTATCTTTAGTAGGTCTTTGTTGGTGTTATCTTTTGTTTTGCCCAACCTCATATTATCTACCAAGAGAGATTTTGCAATTTCTATTCAATTTTATTAATTCCTTGTAGGTTTGGACTTCCTTTATGGCTTCTCGGTTTACCTTTAATGTGGTTGTGGGTTTAGGCTAGCTGATCATCTTTATCACGGAAGGTTTTTTTTTACTTGATTATCTTTTGAACCCTTTCTATTGCTACTTTACATCTCTATTTTATTGGAATTTTATATGGTGGGTGTAATTTTTGTTTTATTGCTACCACTTGTTGGCTTTTGGATTTTAGGGTCCTTTGTCCGAGGTTGTCTTTGTGGTTTTTTATCATTTTGCCTTTTGTTTCTCGACTATTTTTCTTTGTTAACAAGCAACTGATTTCTCCTGCTTATTTTACCCCTTGGTTCTTGTTCAAATTGCGAACCCTATGATTTTCCATCGATTATTTGGATCTTTACATATGCTATATTTACTGAATGGGTGGACTTTTGGCCGCCTCTTGGTAATTACTATGGGTTGTTGGTACTGATTAATACTCTACATATTGTTTACGGGGTTTTGGTTTGTTTGTTCAAGCCTCTAAGTTGTTAACTACTTGGTGGCTTTTGATTTGAATCTCCTTATTGGTTTATTATATGCTTATCATCTGAATTCTATGGACTACTTTATCTGCTGCTCTTTCCTCCATCTTCTTTCAGTTAAACTTGTATCTATTGCACTGTTTACTCTGAATGGGTGGTTCTCTGGCCATCTAGCTGGTTTTCATTGTCTTGGTTTTTTGTTGTCTTGGATATTTATTATCCTTATTTCTTGGGATTCCAATGTTGGCTCTATCTTTGTTGGTTGTAGGACTTTAGGGTCCTATGTTCAGTAAGCTATTTTTGACTTTGCTATTCTGATTTTTTTTAGTCATTGGTGTCTGGGCTGCTACTCTTCCGATCCATGTTTTTATGCTCTATCTACTTGGTTACTAACTATTGCAATGTATACTCTGGTTGAGAGGTTCTATGGCCATGTTACCATCCCTTGTTGTCTTGGCTGTTGCTGTCTTGGCTATTTTTGGTCTTGGTTATCTACTGTCTTATTTTTTCTGGATTCTAATAAGGACCCTAATTCGAAACCCCATTTTGATTTATCCTCTGGTGGGTTCCAATGTTGCACTAACTGTTATGTTGTTGGGGTTGGCTTTGCCCTTGTTGTTTGTGTGCAGCTTTGTTCATTTCGATAGTTGTGATCTACATTAGCTGCATTGTTTATATTCCCATCGGGTTCAGTTAGGCTTGTGCTACTATCTCCTTGGAATGCAATGTCTATTCTAAATGGGTGGTACTATGGACAGCTGATGCCTTTTGCTATCTTGTTGTCTTGGTTGTTTGTTGAACTGGATTATCCATTTTTGTCCGACATCTCTTGGAGTTCGACTATCTTGGTATTTTTTTTTGGTATTGGGTTATCTGCCTTCCTTTACAATTGCTTTTCCAACTAGATATGGATATTAATAAGGGGTTTGTTCACATCGCATTCATTATTATGATTGGGCTCATTTTCTGGACTTTACTTTTAGGTTGTATTCTTGGCTTGAAAGATTCATATATATATATATATATATATATATATATATATATATATATATATATATATATATATATATATATATATATATATATATATATATATACCTCTTATCCTTTTCTTGTGGATGGTTACTTATTGTTATGTATATTCTATCTTATGGATGGTATTCATATGTACAAGTATCCTCATGTCTATATTGATGATACTTTTCTACATGGGACCCCTTATCTTTCTGCCCTTTGCAATTTCCTCTCTAGATTATATATAGTTTTGTTTAGGTTTGTTGGTAATAAAGCCCATAAGACTTTCAACATCTGGCTGCTATCTTCACACAGGTTTGTTGGCTATGATGGCTATGATGATTTTACTCCCTTTTGGTTTGGTAGTAGCTCTTGTGATGTAACCCTTCTGCTGAAGTTTGGATGCGTATATTTGCATCTGCCCCAACTTGGTGTGCCTGAGCCTCCTCTATCACAATTCTTTACTATCATTCTCAGTTATGCTATTTTAGATCATTATGTATTACCTTAGGCTCTAATTTCTTTGTTTACATTTTGCGGTGCTTCTATCCTCTTGCGGGTTTTTCTCCATAGTGTCATGCATTCTCATGTCCTGCAGAGCATTGGCCCTAATCTTCCTTTGGCTTTTTATGTTAATCTATTTGTATCTTTTGATTGCTTTAATGTTTTCTTTTGCTTTTGGCTGTACTTAGATAGGGGATCTACTCCTTAGGCTGATTGTAGCTCTTTGAGCAGTAGTTCTAGAGTTTATCCCATTTAAGGACCTTGTAACCCTCTTTTTGTGGCAATAAAATTCCCCCTACATGGATTTCTTTAAAAAAAACCTAAAAACCTAATCCTAAACTAAATAAAACCTAATAATAAAATAAATAAATAAACCTAAATCTAAATGAAATAAAAAAATAAAATAAAATAAAAACCAAAACTAAAACCTTAAACCCTAAATCGAACTAGTGTATAAACCTAAACTAACCTAAACCTAAATCCTAAACTAATCGTAAACCATAAACCCTAAACTAACCTTAAACCCTAAGAATGTGCAGAACCTTGACAACAAGAACATCATAGTTAACTAGGCTTAGTCTTGATCTAGTGGTGGAGGTGAAGGCGGAGGCGATAGTTATCGTAGTGGTGGTGGGGTATTTACAGGTGCTGGTGGATATGGAGGTGGTGGTCAGAGCAGTGGTGGTTATGGAGGTGAGAGGACCGATTGAGGTTATAGCTATGGTGGTGGCAGAGGGATCGAGGATATGATGGTGGATCACGCTAATCAAGAGGTGGGGGTGGTTCTAATGAGAACTAGAGAAACTGAAGAATGGTCGATCTAATATGCTATTTATGGAACTGTCTTTATAATAGACACGATTCTACTTATCTATGATTTTTGATTTGCTCTATGGGTGCTCATTTTTTATCTATGTCATCGCTTGTGTCTTAGAAAACTTGGGGTGCTACTTGGTTGATGAAATCAAAAGAAGAAATCAATAAATTTGTTCTATGTTAAGTAAAAGAAAACCTTAAACCCTAAATCCTAAACTAAAACTTAAACCCTAAACCTAAAACCTAAACTCTAAATCTTAAACCCTAAACCCCAAACCCTAAACCTTAAACCCTAAACTCTAAACTTTCCTTATTCCATAAACTGTAAACTAACCCTAAACCCTAAGAATGGGAAGAACCTTGATGGCATGAACATCACCATAAGCATAGATATGGTGAGGCTAAAAGCGGATGTGGCGGTTATCATTGTGGTGGTGGGGGGATCTAGAAGTATTAATGGATATGGAGGTGGTGGTCAGAGTAGTGGTGGTTATAGAGGCAGGAGGAGCAATGGAGGTTTCAACTGTGGTGGTGGTGGAGGGAGAGATCGAGAATATGATGGTGGATCCTGCTACACGAGAGGTGGGGGTGGTTCTGATGGGAACAAGAGAAACTGAAGAATAGTCAATTCGATCGGGTGCTTATGGAATTGTCTTTACAGTAGACACAGTTCTACTTATCTACACTTTTTGATTTGCTCTATGGGTGCTCATTTTTTATCTATGTTGTCACTTGTGTCTTAGAAAACTTAGGGTGCTACTTGGTTGATGAAATCAAAAAGAAGAAATGTTAAATCTAAATTTGTTCTCAATTAAAAAAACCTTAATCCCTAAACCCTAAACTAAAACTTAAACCTTAAACCTAAAACTTAAACCAAAAACCTTAAACCCTAAACCCCAAACAATAAACCATAAACCATAAACTAACCCTAAACCCTAAACCCTAAACCCTAAAAAGCTAAAAACCTAAACCTAAACTAAATAAAACCTAAACCAAATGTAAAAATAAAATAAAATAAAAACATAAACTAAAATCTAAACCTAAATGTAAACCTAAACCTAAACCTAAAAAGAAAAAAATAAAAATAAAAAATAAACTAAAATAAAAAAATGTTGATTTTAAATTATTTTAGTATTTTGCAATCATGGAGTCGAACCTACACTAGCATTATTTGTAAAAATGTTGATTTAGACATTAAAATCGTGGAATTTTGCCAAATTCATAATAGGTAGAACATGGCATCATAATATATTATGTCAATTTAAAATATGTAAGTGATACAACTAAAATATATAGTTTTTTTTATTATTTAGACAAATTTTATGATTTTTTTATCTAAAGCAATCCTTTGTGATGTGATATGCAATATAGTATAATATAATATGTTGTAGTGTATTATAATATAGGATGCCATAACATAGTGTAGCATCATGCATTATAACATACTATTGTGTATTACTACTTATTGTTTAGCATATTTTAGTTTATTATAGTATGATGTAGTAGAGTTTGCATTAGTATAATTCATAAAATATTTATTTGTAAAGATTTGTCCAAATTTATGGTAAGATTTAGGGAACATCATTGGGGGTGCTATATTGAGTAATTTAATCAAAAGAATGGAATTTTGCATCCAAAATAAATGTTCAATTTTCAACCAAATTTTATAAAGTTTTTGCTTAAAGTGATTCATTTTAAGGTGTAATGTAAGATAACATATTACATGAAACCATATTAAAATATAATGTACATAACAATATAACTTCACATATATATGAATGTGGTGGTGTGTTACTAAATATTATTGTACATTTTAGTATGTTTTACTTTTTTTATAATACATTGGGTCAAAACTCACAAAAATGTTAATTTGAAGGTTGAGATGGTAGAATTTGGCCAAATTCACACACACACCTAGAAGCAACACCAAAATTATGCTATTTTGTACCATTTCTAATAGAAAAACAATTTTACATCCAAAATGAACATTATTCATAATTTGAGAGAAAATTTTTGTTGTTCCTTTTAAGTGATTCTAATGAGGTGTAATGTTAGACAATATATTATATTATAGCATAATTATAACATAACATCATATATTATAATATAATATAGTGTGTTAATTCATACTACATTATATTATATAGTTAGTTTGAGCTTGCACCATCACAAATCATAAAATGTTGATTACAATGCTATGATGATGTAATTTGAACGAATACATTGTTAGGCTTTTGGTTAAAGTATTAACAATTTGCATAAGAGAAGAAATAAGATTTGATGAGAATTCCATGTCAAGGACATGGAGGGAGATCCATAGCGATCACATGCATTGGACATGACATGTAGGGGGGCATAGAAGAGAAAATATGTTAGGGATAAGGTTCAAATTTGATTATATGATTTATGGAAAGAAGATCTAGGGATAAGAATCTATAATCCACCGAATTAAGATCAAATTGACTTTAATTTGTTTTATTTTAATTGATATTAAGGCACATCTGCTAGAGATATGGGCTTGATTTCATAGAATCGGGTATATGAACCTTCCACTAGGGAAGTAGGTTTGGGCTGGGATGTATCTGCCAGGAATAAGAGTTTGATTGGATTTCTTTGATTTAGACTCTACTAGGGGAGTTGGTTTAATGTGAGTCCGCTTAGGAGGTTGGTTTTGAATTTGATTTATTTGCTTGACTTATTTATATATGATTTGGGGCTCCATTGGGGAGAAGGGTGTGATTTGACTCCATTAAGGAAAATCATATTAAGTTTAATTTAGTTTGAGTTAATGTATGGACCCTATTAGTGTGCTATGGACCCACCGAGATGGGGCTATATTAGCCTTGACCTCCTCAGGTTTACAAATCTAAAGGAATAGTCTATCGAATGTGGGGTAGAGCTAGCCAACCTAAGGGGTTGCAATTTAGCGTGCAACAGTTATGCTAGGATGAAGGCGTAGTAGACCTACATCTTCCAAAGTGAGGAACTTTGGGGTGACTATTTGGATGCATAAATTGAATATGACTAGAAACTCTTGAATGAATTGTGGGAGACTTATGTCAACTTAAAAGTAGTCAAGATTAATTTTATCTTAATTTCATGTGATTTGATATGATTTGTTTGGTTTAATTTAATTTTGAATTGAGGGCATGTTCACTGGGGATGTGAGCTCAGTCAAATTTGGCAGATTTAATTTATTTACCATGTTGCTGTGTGATAGACCCACTAAGAAGGGGCTATATCAGACTTGTCCTATGCCAGATTTACAAATCCAAAGGGTTAGTCTACTTGTTGTGGGGTAGAGCTAGTGCAATGGCTATGCTAGGAAGAAGGAGTAGCAGACTTACATCTTCTAAAGTATGGAACAACGGGGTGACCTATTAGCACACAAATAGAACCCATGGCCCACTGAGTGAATGTTGTTGGGGACTTATATCAAGTCAAGAGTAGTTAGGAGATTCCTATTGGGAGCTTTATTGACACTACCCTAAAGATAGGATGTATGCTTGGGAAATTGTACCACTAGGGGTGTCCTCCTAATCCACAAGTGAATATATATTTTTCTTATATGTTTGCGTGTACCCTATTGGTGTGCAAGGAACCACACTAAGAAGGGGTTATGTCGGCCTTGGCCTATCTCAGATTTACTATAGCAACAAAGAATTTGCACATCTACAAGATGGATTGGTGGTTACTAGGAAAGGGGAACTATCCAATTCGATAGTAACCCGGGTAGTGTATAAATGTCTTTGCAAAGGACATGATCCAAATATAGTTCCCATAGGGGAGGTACTACTAGGGATGTTATTCTGAGCCTTGGAAAATAAAGCCTATAGGTGTTCGGTGGCCAACTCAAAAAGAAAGCGTAGCAGGCTTACATCTGTCATGAGTGGTGTATCCTAAGGTGCGAGAACCAACAAACCTAAGGTGTATCCATCAGCATGTGGTGTATCCATTAGCATCGAGAACCAACCAACCTAAGGTTCTCTCGGTGTGCAATGATCAATCTAGAAAGAAAGTGTGTAGGCTTACAAATTTCCAAGCAAACTAATCATTAGGATAGTCTACATGGTTGGTAGGCCACATGTTATCGACCTAGAAGCTGGCAGCGGGAGAGGAAGGATGGACCCGCTTGAAGCGATCAAGATGGAAGGAACTAGGGGACTTATCCTAAACCTCAAATATACTCGACCTAGTTAGTGCACAAAGACTAATCCAAGAAGAAAGCGTAGCAGACTCATATCCTCTTAATCGTAACTAACATGAGATAGCTTACCGGCCATGTAGTAAGGCTTACTAAACTAACAAGGCACTCGTCAGTGTGTAGTGTCCAAGTAAGCAAGGAAAGCATAGCAGACTTACATCCTCCAAAGCAAGAAGACTGTTGGGTGACACACTAGAAGGTTATCACGTCACGACTAAAGCGTCTTGAGTGAGTGCTGGTGTTATCTCTACTCAGTAGCGAGATGAAAGATATGTATTTGTTTTATATGTTTATGTGTAGTTTGTTTGTGGATGAAGGATATGATGTCACTGGGTTCCTTACACCCAAAACACATCATGGCGATTCCTGCAAGAATACTTTTAACATGAAAGAGATTGATTTTGAAATGGAATTGATGATGATATTTTCAAACATGATTTATAATATTTCTTTAAGTAGATCCTATTGATTTGAAGCATTGGGTGCTCTCCCTTATGATTAATAAGTTGATAAGATCCTCCTTGGTAGGCATTCTCTATGGCAAAAGAACCTTCCCAAGTGGGTTCAAACTTGCATCCCATCTTACAATGGGCAATAATCAATCTCCTTAGAACTAAAATAAGTTCTCCTACTTGAAAAGCTTTAGTATAGACCAACTTGTTGTGAGCTTGAATGATTTTAGCTTTGTACAACTCAAGGTTTTGGCATGCCCGTAAGCATCTCTTCTCCAAACCTTTAAGCTCTTCTAACCATAACTTGGCATTCTACTTTGTTGTGATATTGCAACACATAGCTATCCTTAGTGATGAGAGTTGGACTTCTAATGGTAGAGAACTTGAATACACTAAGGAGAAAAGGTAGATTTGGAGTTCTATATGTCTTTCGTATAAGGCTTAAACTAACTATTCATGCCACTATTATTTTCAAGTGTTTTCTTTAGTATTTGGATGAGAGTTTTATTGAAAGCTTCTGCTAATTTGACATAGGATAGTTGATGGTAGAATATCTCTAATCTATGTTATGTCTCCGAGAAAAGTTGTTGATCTTGGTGCTCCTGAATGTGGTACTATTATCGGATATAATTCTTTGAGGCACTCGAACTATATATGATATGGTTCTAAAAAGCGGAACACATGCGAGTGTGACCTCGGCGATTCACCTTCGCCCATTTGGAAAAGTATTCAGTAGCATCTAGGATGAACTGATGACCCTTGGAGAAGGAGGATCAATCAGACCCACTATGTTAGTACCCCAACACTGGAATGTCCATGAAGCCAATGTAGGAGGTAGAATTTTTGGTGGTTGGTGTAGGATCATATCGTGTATTTGACATTGGTGGCATCACCTAGTTGTATCCATGCAATCTTTGATCATCGATGGCCAGTAGTATCCTAGTCTCCAGATCTTGGCTTTCATCTTCGGAATGGATTGGTTGGCTCCACATAATCCAGAGTGTACCTCAGTCATGATCTTACAAGCTTTATGATCCAAACTGGTACAAGACACCATCCACAAGAGCGTAGGAAAGTTCACTCTACTCCATTTGTTGGGCTTGGGACTTCTCTTGAGGTAATTTTCCTTTATTTAGGTAATCCATGAATGGTTGCCTCTAATATAACTCATCGCCCTTCCTGGCAATGGCAACCTCCCCTTCAAGAGAGTACTTTTTGATGAGTTCAATATCAATAAGGGATAAGACTTGTCTATTTTAGACTTTTATTGATATGGACTCATCCTCCGGACATGTCAACTCATTAGCATGCTTGGCTAAAGCATGCACTATGGAATTCTCTCTTTGAGGAATCTTATAAATGCTAACTTTTAGGATTTGGGCCAATAACTCCATTGCATACTTGTGGTAGTGATCGAGCTTGGGCTTCATAACCTTATAGGACCCAATGATTTGGTTGATAACTAGCTATGAATCTCCAAAGATGTTGATCTTCTGGATGCTTAAAGTAATGGCTAACTCTAGATCAACAATTAAAGCCTCATATTCAACTTTATTATTGGTGCAAGGATTGGACAGATGATATGAGAATCTCATCACATCATGATCTAGAGTAATATAACTATTCCTACCCGTTCATTTCCTAAAATAGTAGATTGTGGTTCTTCTCCTCTTTGAGAGGAACCCGCACCATCAAAGTACATATCCCAACGGTGAATGCTAGTATCGCCTAAGTTCATAATTTATTCATCGAGGAGATCATCACTAAGCAAAGAGTCAGTAGGAAGTGGGTGTGCTACTAAGAAATTCGCTAGCACTTATCCTTTCATTGCACCAAGAGTACGAAGGTAATGTCAAACTGCGAGAGGATCATGGACCATCATGCTAACTTTCCAGATAGCATCGGCTGTGTCATGATATACTATAGTGGATTGATCCTAGAGATTAAGTTCAGGGATGCAAAGATTAAAGCTAGGAAATGCTTCTTAAATGGGTGGATACTTAGCCTCAAGAGGATTAGATGACGACTGAGATAGTAGAGTGTGTTTTCCTTTCCTTCATCATTGGCTTGGGCCAACAAAGCACCAAGAGAGTTGTCTAATGCAATAATTTAAAGTATGAGCGGTTTGCCCAAGATAGGGCTTGCTAGAACTGGAGACATCATCAGGTAATGCTTGATGTCTTTGAAGGCATGCTCACACTTGTCATCCCACTTGAACTTGGCATCCTTTGATAAGTGATGAGAATGGCTGACATCTTCGATAGGTTGGATATAAAGCATCTTAGATACTCCAACCGCCCTTGAAATGATCTGAGTTGAGTTAAACTTTTAGAGGGTGGCATTTCTAATATCATGTTGATCTTCTCTGGATCGATTTCAATTCCCTGGTGTCAGACAACAAACCCAAGAAATTTCCCTGAAGCTACTCTGAATGCACACTTCAGGGGGTTCATTTTGAGGATAAATTATCTTAACTATTCAAAAACTACTCTTAAGTCAAAGAGATTATATTCCTTTTCTCTACTTCTAACCATGAGATCATCGACATCATACTCAACTTGATGATTAATGAGTTCATTGAATATTCGAGTCATAGCTCACTGGTATGTAGCATTGATATTTTTAAGGCTGAAAGGCATGACCTTATAGCAATAGATTCTGATTGGGGGTTTTAAAAGTAGTGTTTCTTTCATCTTCACGGGACATCTTTATTTGGTTATATCTAGATGAGCCATCCATAAAAGGGAAGACTGTATGAGATGATGTAATGTCCACCATCAGCTTCAAGAATGGTAGTGGAAATTTAGCTTTTGGACATGCCTTATTTAAATCCCTAAAATTAATGCATATGTAAATTTGACCATTTTATTTCTTAAATGGGATGGCACTAGCTAACCAAGTAGGGTATTTTTCATCTCGAATGAAGCCAACATTGGTCATTTTATTGACTTCATAAATGATCTGTTGTTTCATGTCTAATCATATGTGTCTAGGAGCTTGCTTGATAGGGTTTGTAGTAGGCCTATTAGTTCATGGACCACTATGTCAGGAACCAATCTTACAATCTATTCATAACTCCATGCAAAGCAATTCTTAAACTCAGTTAATAACATAACTAAGTCATTGGTTTTAATTTCATTCAATAAAGAACTGATGTATGTCAGGTGTGGATATTCTTTGGTTCTAAGTTGATTTCCTTGAGCTCATCGATGGTTGACTTGATCTCTTATTTCGGCGGTGCATCTTTGACTTCAAAATTATCTAAATCATCTCTTAGCACACTTCCATATGAGTTAATGTGATTTGAAAAGAATCTCGATTCCAAATGATTGATGATGACTAGCGGAATCTCATCATTTAAACTGCATCTTGAATCTAGTCATCTTGATTGAGAGCTTTTGCATTTGTTCTTCCATATTCTTTCAAAGTAGTCTAAATTAAAGTATGGGATTAACCCTTTCTTTGCTAAATTATGAACATAGTACCAATTAAGGTAATTTATTAAATATATATGAATCATCCTCAAGTTCTATATCAACTTTGAGGATGATGCTCCTAAAGAACCTGAGTCTTCACCCATGGATGACTTAGGGCTTCCTTAAAACTCAACTTTTGAGAGAAGAAAGTGGGTTTGGAGCTAGGTTTGATGCCTTAACTATTTCACATATATAGACTTGGATACACCTTATGCTTTGTTTGGTGCTCGATCTTCATCGATGTCCCTCAAGTGTCACCTCCAAGGGAATCCACTTGTTGAGAAGAGATTTGGTGTGCTAACCATATAAGACTCATTCTATAAACTAGATTGTAAGTCTATATGGATAGAGGTGTACCCTAGTACTGGGACATATCTTCTATTTGGTGGCCAATAAGAGGTTTTCCACCCCTAGACCGCCTGAAAGAGCCTCTTCCTACCTGGTGGAGGTTAGATCATCCTACCCTTATGTTCGAATGGAATAATGAATTGTGGGTGGAATCTAATGTCAGGCTCCACTTCTTCGTCCAAGTATATTTTCACTCCCTTTCATTTTCTTTCTCATTTTCTCATTTTCATTTCTTTATTTTTCTCTTTCCTTCTCTTTTCTTTTTTTCTTTTTCTTTTATTTTAAACCCAAGTTCGAGAATATACTTGTTAATTTTGTGGGAGGTAGTAAGTCATCCTCATATATGCTGGCCTCATGAATTGTAAATGGCTTGAGATCTCCTTTGATGTAGTAGATGATCCCATCTCTCATGAACTTCATACACTGATGTAGAGAAGATGGAACAATGTTGTTCTCATGTATCCATGGTCTCCCAAGCAAAGCGTTGAAAGATGTGAAGTCTATATATGAAACTTGGCTTCATTCTTCAAATCATCATCTCTCAGGGAAACACTATTGAGCCTAAGGCAGTGACCTCACTTTTGGAGTGTGATTCAATCTTCCCATCTTAGAATTAGGAGTCTTCTAGACACTAAGACTTCCCTAGTAATAAGACACTTCTAACAATTAGGTAAACACTTAACCTAAGCCAAAAGACTTAGAAGGGTTAACCATAGGATTAGGTTACGCCTTAGGGATTAGGATAATCCACCTAAAATACAACCCAAATCCAATCCATGTTCACCTTCTCAAACTAAACCTCAAGTTCAATTCAAACATCAAATTAAAATCCAAATCCAAAACCAAATTTTCAAAACCAAATGATTGAAGCCCAAAATCCAAACTTGAAACCCTTCCTAAGCCATATGACCTATCCCATGGACTTAGCCAAATATTAATCTAAATCAATCCAAGATCAATTGATTTTCTCCTAAGCAATTTATATCTTCAATCATCCTCCTAAATATAAATCAAATCTGCATTAAAATGATCAAAACTAAATCACACTAAATCAAATTAAATAAAAACCTTTCCTAAGCCATATGACCTATCCTATGGACTTAGCCAAATCTAAATCCAAATGTCAAAAGTCAATTGATTTTCTCACAAATCAATCATATTTTCAATCATCTTCATAAATTTAAATGAAATATACATTTAAACCATCAAAACTAAATCAAACCAAATCAAAATACAAATTTAAGCCAATGTCCCAACTCCATGGACTTCAATATTTCCAAAACCCAAATTCAATTGATATTCTTGTGAATCAATCATACCTTCAATCATATTCAAATATAAATGAAATCTACAATCATAAAGCCAAACCAAAATCAACCCAAGTCAAACCCAACTTAACCCTTTTGACTTGAAATGTTCAAATGAACCAAAACTCATTTGAACCCAAGTTAATTGCAAATTGAATTTATATATCAATCAAATCTATATAAACTCAACTAAATCAAACGAAACCAAAAATTGAGCCAACTAAACCCAATTGTTCCACTTGACCCAAAGTGGCCAATTTGACCTATTTGAGCCAAGTTTTAATCCTGCCCAAATTGGATTGAACCAGGCCAATGAAAATCTCCTATCATGATTGTTGATCACCCTAGGTTGATCACAAATTTGGTTAAATCAAGTCAACTTGGTCATTTGACCAAGTCAACCTCTTAACCCATATGAATCCAAACTAGCCAAATTGCAACCTAAGCCAAATCCCTATAAACCAATGATTCATAGCAAACCAATGGGCCTCTTGAATCAAGTTGACCCAAATTGACCTAAAAAATTCAATCAAATCAAAATATAAACCAAATTGATTGCAACCAATGGCTCAATTTCATTCAAATTGATTGAACTTGACCAAAGCCATGATTGGACCTAATTGAACCCAATTGACCTACTTAGCCCAAATTGACCAAAAGGTTCAAGTTGGGCTAAATCAGAACCAAATCCAATTTAATTGAAACCAAAGCCTACAATCATCTTCAATTGGTCAACTAAACCCAAACCAACACCCAACCCAAGCCAATTCAAATTGGTTAACTTAATGCATTTGACCCAAATGAATTCAAATGAGCCAACATCAAATCTAAGCCAAACTAAACCAAACCAATTGAACCAAAACATCCCAAATGATCATATGAACTTGACCAACCTTGTTTGACCCAATTTGACCAATTGGTCAACTTAACCTAACCCAATTTGACCTAAATGAGTCAAATTAAGCCAAACCTAACTAAATCAACTCCAATTGACTTGAAATTTGGGCTAACCCACTTTTGGCCCATTTCAAATCCGCCTAAATCAAATCCAATGCCAAATGATCATTTTACCCTTAGGTCAAGGGCATCACATGAGACAAATCACCCATGTTAGTGGTCATTTCAAATCCTTGGCCACTTGGTACTCTCCTAATGGTCCACCTAGGCACTTAGGACGCTATCCAACCTGAATTGGGTCGCCATGACCCATGGGAGGTGAAATCACCTCACCTCCATTGGAGCATTTGAAACCCATAGGACACCCATGATTCTCCTTGCGCCACCTCCATAACTTTAACCAACCAAGCCGAGCCAACTCACCTCCTCCCTGCCACCCATGACTCCCTGAGATGGTCGGATGACCACTAGAGGCCAAACACGATCCCACCATCCAATCAAGATAAAGGGGGGATATACCCCCCTCGTTTCCACTTTAATAGTTTTAATGAATAAAATTTATTATCAATTCTAAAATTATCAATTTAATTATAAATTTTAATTATTTTAATTATTTGTAATAAATATATTTTATTATTCTCTCTTTTTAGCTCAAATATCATTCTCTAAATTTCTAAAACTCTCTACAATAATTTAAAATATAATAAACTATATTTAAAATATTTTTTATTATATAATTTTAATTTAATTATTTAAGACACTTGTCCCTTTAATTTTTAATATTATTTTAATTGAACACTTTTTGCCATGTCCATGTGTCAAAAATGTGTGATCTATGTCGATGTCCAACACGGACACTCAAGCCTAATTTTAAGAGTGTTGCATCATAGGATAGATAGAACCACCAAAAAATTCAAAAATTATTTTGGAATTTATTGAAATTTCTAAAAATGTAGTGACAATTTGGTAAATATGGGATAAATTTTTATTTAAGTAGAGATTACAAGATTTTTTATGAAGTATTGTTGTTGTTTATTTATTGATTGAGCATTACATAAATATTAGAGTTTTGGCTTAGCATTGCTCATTAGGACTTGGAGGCTTGCATGATAATTTTGTTGAGCTTTGGAAAATGAAGCTTAGTCAAAAGTCTAAAATCAAATTCTACCCATTAATAGCTTAATATTTAGAAACTTTATGGAGTTGATCTAAGCTTGCATCTCGTGATCTTGTTGAATACCTCCCATCGATGTCATGAAGGTGTGGAATCCTTTTGAGTTGAAGCTTCGCAAGCTCGATCAAGTGAGCAATCCATTAACTCCTCACTCATGATGTTAGATCATGCACCATCCATTTCATGTGATCAAATGGACGATCGTGATTGACCAAGATCGATCTAATTTAATTATTGTTGGGGATTAATCATAGTAATCCAATCTTAGATCGGATGGTGGACAAGAAAGCGCCACCGCCAATAAGCGCCGAGTCAAGTTATAAGTAACCAAGCGTGGGAAGCATGTTACATCACGTGGCCAATAAGATTAGCTTTAATAAGGCTTAATTAATCATTTTAATGATGAAACTTCTAAATATCATAAACAATCATAGAAATAAAAAATTGCAAATAAATACACATTTTAAAGGTATTTCAAAGGAGAATTAATTAAAAGTTATCTTAACTAATTTTAAATAGTAATTAAGGTTTAATTATAAAATAATTTAGCTTAATTACTCATTAATTATTTGAGAAATTAATCCCAAATTTTATAGGTTAATTTAATTGGATGACCTCTGCCTGCCATGATTTTCTTGGGATTTGTTGCTCACTTAATTAGGAAAATTGACTAATTAAACCTTAACTACTATTTTAAGTTAAGTAATGATTAATTAATCCCATGAACAGCAACAAATTGGTTAATTAAGTTTATTAATCATTGTTCAGTGTGAACTAAGGAATATTTTTTCTTCCTAAGTTCATTTTACCCTTTTTCAAAATGAAATTAATTAAGATTTAACCAATAATTAAATCACTTAATCAAATTGAAATCATAATCACATCACACCTTAATTAATTAAATCATGGATCTTTGGGTGTTTAATAACCTAAAGAAGTTTAATGAAATTATGGTTAGTCAACATGTGTGGGAAAACCATAAGAGTAATTAATTAAGTCCCTTCATTTAATTAACTATTAAATTGCATAGGCCCCTTTTATTTCCTAGATCATTGCAAGTTTATTTTCCATGCATATCATATTGGCTCATAAATATTTAGTTAATTACTTTAAGGTGACATAGGTAAGGGTAATTAATTCAATTAAGGGTTCTCTTAATTAACCAATAAAATCAACTTACTTACATTTCCTTAAATTAAATCAAATCACTAATGTGGGAATGGGTTTAAAACAACAAGTGATTATTTTTGTTCACCTCTTTAAATCAAATTAAATCCAAAACTTAATTAATAAAGAAGCTTTGGTTTACTTTAAAAAATCTTATTTGATTTGATTGTCCTTAAGAACTAGTTTTGTTGATTGAATCACATGCTTATATTTGATTGTCATATTCCAATCATGTTAAATTTGGTATGTCATTTGAATTCATGCATCCATCTTTTCAAAATCAAGTAAAATAAAATGGATTTCCTTTATGTAAATTTTGCATGTGTTGATTTAATTTAATATATGCATGGCTATCACTATTAAATCCAAATATATTTTTTTCAAAATATTATAAATGAATCATAATATGTGTTATGATGCTAGTATAAATACATAAGAAATGCAAGTGCTTATAGCTTAAGTGTATGAATGTTGAGTTCTCTTTCCTCTATTCAAGTGTTCATTTAAATAAGATTGAATGGTAATGGTATATAGTCTGGACATCCTGGGAACACGAGGCTTTAGCTATTCCCAAGGAGGCCATTTGATTACCTCACTTCCCTAGTTTAACAACGACACATACCCATTTGATTTCATTCTTATGTATTTCAACATTAGAATTTGGATAGAGCTTTAATTCATATATATAAATGATTCAAGAAAAAATATACAAATTTTGGGTTTTCTCTCATTTATGTATACATCCATGTGTCTAAGAAAAGTAAGAACATAGTCCGCCATCCTGAATACAAGGCTTTAGTTAGCCCCAAGGAGGTCATTTGATTACCTCACTTCACTGGTTTAACAACAACACATACTTGCCTATATCTTTGTACATGTATATTTATTTGTGATTAGTGAATGAAAATCCCTTTTTAAATTAAAATATGTATTCATAATTGACTAAGTGGTTTATTAATTAGCCATATGATTTGGAGCTTACTCTATGTTCATGATAGGAATTTACATATGTTTGAACATAAATGGGTATATAGTATGGACATCCCAAAAATACGAGGTTTTAGCTAGCTCCAAGGAGGTCATTTGATTACCTCACTTCCCTGGTTTAATAATGGCACATGCCTATTTAATTTCATTCTTAGGTCTTTTTTGTATAAGAATTTGGATAAAGTTTTAAATTAATATGTTTAAATAACTCAATCAAATAAAATATTAATTCTAAACATACACATTTACATTCATCATTGTTAAAATATGTTGGATATATAGATACATTTAGATTAAATCATATACATGTTACATGTGATGGAAAGGAATGATTAAATATATGTCATGTAGTAATTGAATTAAATTAATCTTAAGATACCTTTCATTTTGAATAGGATTATTTAAAGTGAACCTAAACCTAGGATTAATTAAATCATTTAATATGACATTCACTAACGAGAATAAATCAAATCAATATACTTTAGAAAGTGACTTAAGGTAGGGATGAAAGAGGGCAATCCTCTTTTCCTCTCTTTATAACACTTAGTTACTAAGTGTAATGAAATGAAATAAAAGAAATTACAAATTAAAATTCTCAAATCAAGTAAACTAATCAAGTAAAATCAACCTTCATATTTAATTGAATCCTTTTACACTTAGAAAATACAACACTAATTCCTAACAAGACTTACCACACAAGCTTTAATACACACATTAGAATTAAGTCACCACTTCTAGCTCTAAATTAGGATGGTGTATGATGTGATGTATGTTTTGTTTTATGATGTATTATTTTAGATTGGATGTTAAGGTGTATGCTTTGTAGACTGGATGATAGGCCAATATTAGCCTAAACATGTTTTTTGCAAGGGATTATGCTTAAGGGATGCTTAAAAATAAATGTGAATGCTCTTTTTGCAAGTTGCTTATATCCCATGCATAATCCATGTTAGACAGATTACCCATGTGTAGTCCAAATTATAAATACAATTACTTGGGATTATATGTATATTTAGCTAACCTCTACTTTACAAGTATAGTTTGATTTACTTTTCCCATAGGGCTTATTTTTAGTTAGAGTCGGAGAGCTTTCAATAGGAATAAAATCAAGAGCATCAAGAAGACATATAAGTAGAATTAGCTTTCTTCATTAATTTTATTTTGGTGGAGGTACATGATAAAAGAAGCAGAGTAAGGGATTTAGTGCCCTTATCCAGAGATATACTCTTATAAGAGGAGCTAAGAGGTGGTAGCTCCAACTGGAGGGAGTACTGACTTAGTGGTAACCTGACTATCCTAAAATAAAACCTAAAACCTAAACCTAAAAACAAAAAATAAAACCTAAACCCAAAATAAATAAACTAAACTAAATAGAAATAAAAATAAACCAAAATAAAATAAAAAATAAATAAACTAAATAAACCTAAATGTAAGAGTTTACTTAAAAAAAAATACAAACAAAACCCTAAACCCTAAACCCTAAATCTAAACTCTAAACCCTAAAACCCTAAACCATAAACCCCAAACTCCAAATCCTAAATCCTACAACCCTAAACCCTAAACCCTAAACACCTAAAGCTAAACTAAATAAAACCTAAAAATAAAATAAATAAAAAACCTAAACCTAAATAAAATAACAAAAATAAAATAAAATAAAACCTAAACTAAAACCTAAACCTAAACCTAAACGTAAAAATAAAATAAAATAAAAATAAAAACTATACTAAAATAAAACATATAAAAACCTAAACTAAACTAAAAAATATAATAAACCTAAGAAAAAACTTAAATAAAATAAAACAAAACGTAAAATAAAAAAATAAACCAAAAATAAAAAATAAAATAAAATAAAACTAAATCAAACCTAACCTAAAAATAAACCTAAAAAAATAAAACCTAAAATTAAATAGAAAATAAACCTAAATAAACCTAAAATAAACAAACTAAAATAAATCTAAACCTAAACTAAAATTAACAAAACTAAAATAAATAAAACCTAAACCTAAACATAAAATAAACTAAACCTAAACCTAAACTAAATAAAATAAACTAAAAAATAAACCTCAACCTAAACTTAAAAATAAAACCTAAAATAAAACCTGAGCCCAAACCAAAAAAAAATAAATATAATAAAAACCTATACATAATCCTAAAAAAAAACCTAAACCTAAAAAAATAAAAATAAAACTAAACTAAAAAATAAGCATAAACCTAAAACTAAACCTAAGAATAAACTAAACTAAAACCTAAACTAAAATAAATAAACCTAAAATTAATAAACTCGACTAAATAAAAATAAAAATAAAAAAAATTAAAATAAATAAATAAACTAAATAAAAACCTAAACCTACAAGTTTACTTTATTTTAAAATAAAATAAAATAATAAATTAAAATAAAAAAACCCTAAACCCTAAACCTACAACCCGAAACCCTAAACCCAAAACCCTAAAACCCTAAACCCTAAGCATCCAAAACCCTAAACCTTGAAAAACTGTAAACTCTAAACCTAAATGAATCCCTAAACCTACAACCCTAAACCCTAAACCCTAAACCCCAAATCTTAAACCCTAAACCCTTAACCCTAAAAACCTAAAACCTAAACTAAATAAAACCTAAAATAAAATAAATAAATAAAACCTAAACTTGAATCAAATAAAAAAAATTAAAATAAATGAAAACCTAAACTAAAGCCTAAACCTAAACCTAAAAAACTAAACTAAAATAAAAAATAAATAAAACCTAAATGAAAAATAAAACAAACCTAAAAATAAAAAAACCTAAGTAAAATAAAACTAAACCTAAAATAAAAAAAAATAACTAACTAATAAAATAAAGTAAAATCTAAATAAAAACCTAAACCTAAAAAATAAACCTAAAAATAAATAAAAAAGAAAACCTAAACCCTAAACTAAAAAAAAAACCTAAACCTAATATAAAAATAATATAAACCTAAACCTAAACTAAAATAAATAAAACCTAAACCTAAACCTAAAATAAACCTAAACCTAAACCTAAACCTAAACAATAAATAAAATAAAATAAACTAAAAATAAAATTATGCCTAAACTAAAATATAAAACCTAAAAAATAAACCTATAATAAAAACCTAAAACCTAAACCTATAAAATAAAATAAATACCTAAACCTAAACCTAAAAATAAAAAATAAAATAAAAATATAACTAAACTAAAAAATAATCATAAACCTATACCTAATAAATTAACTAAAATAAATAAACCTTACATAAATAAACAAAACTAAATAAAAATAAAAATAAACCTAAATATAATAAAAAATAAATTAAATAAAAATAGATAAAAAAAATAAACTAATTAAACTAAATAAACCTAAGTATACAACTTTACTTACTTTTAAAAAAAATAAAATTAAAAAATACAACAAAAAACCCTAACCATAAACCCTAAACCTTTAAACTATCCCTAAACCCTGATCCCTAAACCTACAACCCTAAACCCTAACCCTACCTTAAATGCTAAAACCTAAACCCTAAAACCCTAAACCCTAAACCCTAAACCCTAAACTCTAAACCCTAAAACCTATAACCCTAAACCCCAACTCTAAAACCCCAAACCAGAACTCTAAAACCCTAAACCTAAACTAAACCTAAACCTAAACCTAAACGTAAAAATAAAATAAAATAAAAAATAAAAACTAAACTAAAATAAAACAAATAAAAACCTAAACTAAACTAAAAAATAAAATAAACATAAGAAAAAAACATAACTAAAATTAAAACTAAACAAAAAATAAAAAAAAACCTAAAATAAAATAAACTAAACCTAACCCTAAAAAATAAACCTAAATAAAACCTAAACCTAAACCTAAAATAAACTAGACCTAAACCTTAAACTAAATAAAATAAAATAAGCTAAAAATAAACCTCACTAAACTAAAAAATAAACCTAAAATAAAAACCTAAAACCTAAACCTAAGAAAAAATAAAATAAAACCTAAACCTAAACCTAAAAATAAAAAAATAAAACCTAAACCTAAATAAATAAAATAAAAATAAAACTAAAATAAATAAATCTAAACCTAAAAAATATACTAAAATAAAAAAGCTAAACTAAAATAAATATATCTAAAATAAATAAACTAAGTAAAATAAACAATAAACCTAAAAAAAAATAAAATAAACTAAAATAAATAAAAAATAAACTAAATAAACAATAAAACCAAAGCTTTTCTTAATTATATAAAAATTAAAACAAATAAAATAAATAAAAACAAATAAAGAATCCCTAAACCCTAAACACTAAACCCTAAACCCTAAACCCTAAAACCCTAAACCCTATAACCATAAACTTTAAACCTTAAACCCTAAAACTCTAAACCCTAAACCTTGAACCCTAAACCCTAAACCCTAAACCCTAAAACCTACAACCTACAACCCTAAACCCTAAACCCTAAACCCCAAACCCTCACTAAACCTAATAATAAACTAATTAAATACCTAATAACTAATAATAAAAATTGATAACTAATAATAAAATAATAAACTAACTAACTAATAATAATAATAATAATAACTAATAACCTAATAAATAATCACTACTAATAATAAAACTAACTAATAACTAAAAAATAATAAAAACTAACCTAAATAATAATAAAAAATAACCAAAAATAATAACTAAATACTAATAACTAATAAATAAATAATAATAAAATAAACTAATTAATAACTAATAAAATAACTAAACAACTAACTAACTATTAACTAAGAAATTAATAATAACCAATAATAATAACTAAACTAATAATAACTAACCACAATTAATTGTAAATAACTAGTAAACTAAAACAAATAACTAATAATAATAACCAACTAAAACTAATAACCCAACTAAACTAAACTAAACCTAACAACCAATAACTATTAATAATAACTAAACTAATAACTAATAACCAATAAAAAAACTAATAAACTAAAATAATAATAACTATAAATAATAACTAATAAATAATAACCAAACAAATAACTAATAAAACATAATAACCACAATAACCAATAAACAAACCTAATAATAAACCACAATAATAATAACTAATAACTAAATAACTAATAAACTAAATAAATAACTAATTATAATAAAAAATAATTAATAACTAATAATAACTAATAATAACTAATAACAAATAAAAACTAAATAACTAATAAACTAATAATAAGTAATAATAATAAATATAACTAATAACTAATAACCAATAAACTAATAAAATAAATTAATAAATAATAACCAAACTAAATAAACCAATAACTAAACTAAACCAATAACTAATAACTAATAACTATAATAACCACAAACAAAACTAATAACTAATAAACTAACTAATAATAATAACTAATAATAATTAAACTTAAAACCAATAACTAATAAACTAATAACTAACTAAGTAATAATAACTAATAAACTAATAACCTAAATAACTAACTAATAAACTAACATAATAATAATAATTAAACCTAATAACTAAAAACTAATAATAACTAATAATAAAGAAATAATAAATAACTAATAATAAACCTAATAACCAAATCTAAACTAAAAGACTAACTAATAACTAAATAATAAACTGATAAACTAATAATAAACATAATAACTAACTAATATATAAATTAATAATAAACTAATAAATAACAACCCAAACTAACTATCAAAACTAATAACCAAGAAAACCTAATAATAACTAATAATAAACTAATAACTAATAAATAATAAATAAATAATAACTAATAATAACCAACTAACCCAATAACTAATAATAAAACCAATAACAATAAACTTAATAACCAATAACTAATAATAAATAATAACTAATAATTAACTAATAACTAAAAACTAATAATTAAACTAATAATAATAACAATAATAATACTACTAATAATAAAATAATAATTAATAATAATAATAAAATAATTAATAAATAATAACCAAACTTAATAAACTAACCAATAATACTAATAATAACTAACTAACCAATAAAAATAATAAACTAAATAATTAACTACCAATAATAAATAACTAAAAACTTAATAATAATAAATAACCAATAATAACTCTAATAAACAATAATAACTAATAACTAATAATAACTAAACTAAATACTAATAAAATAAAACCAATAATTAGTAATAATAATAATAATAATAATAACTAACTAATAATTAATAAATAACTAAACCTAATAACTAATAATAACTACAACCAAATAACTATTAAACTAATAAATAACTAATAAATAATAAAGTAACTAAAAATAATAAATAAAATACTAATAATAATAAATAATAACCAATAACTAATAACCAAACTTAAAACCAATAAAACTAAAAAATAACTAAAAAACTAATAACTAATAATAACTAAAAATAACCAATAACTAAAAAAACCAATAATATAACTAATAACCAATAAATAATAATAATAATAATAAATAATAAAATAATAACTAATAACTAAACAACTAATAATAACTAATAACTAATAAATAACTAATAAACTAATAACTAATAATAAAACCTAATAACTAAATAATAAAAGTAAACTAATAGCTTATAAACAAATAACTAATAACTAACTCAAAATAACTAATAATAACTAACTAATAACTAATAATAACTAATAATTGACTAACTAATAACTAATAATAACTAATAATAACTAACTCATAACCTAAACTAATAACTAATAACTATTAACTAATAACCAATATTAATAAATAATTAATAACTAATAACCTAATAACTAATAATAACCAATAACCAACTAAAATAACTAACCAATAATAACTAACCAATAATAACTAACTAACCTAATAACTAAAAATAATAACTAAATTTATAACTAATAAATAAAACTAATAAACAAATAAAACTAACTAAAACCTAAATTAACTAATAATAACTAATAATAAACTAATAATAATAAACTAACCAATAATAACTAACTAAATAACTAATAAAACTTATAACCAATAACTAATAATAAACTAACTAACTAAAAACCTAAAACTAATAATAATAAACTAATAACTAATAACTAATAACTAATAACTAAAACTAAATTAACTAACCTAATAACTAATAACTAAACTAATAATAACTAATAACTAACTAACTAATAACTAATAAACTAACTAATAATAATAATAACTAAAACCTAAACAAAACCCTTTTTTCTCCATGCTCTCCCTTTTCAAAATTTGATTCAAGAACCCATTTTTCTTCATCTTCTCGGCTTTGAGGATTTTACTGATCTTCGATTTTGGTTGATTTCCTCCGCATTTGGCATGGCAAAAATGACTGGCAATTGCTCCTCTAAGAGTTGATGATTTCTTGGGTAAATCTAAGTTTTCTTCTTCTAAATTCTTTAAAGATGCCTTATCAGGTAAGGATGCTTCATCCTCCCCTGAATTTTTTATTAATCTTGTTCATACAACTTTTGAAGGTGTTCTGGCTATAATGTGTTCTGATTTGGATATTGAGAAACTCGCTGAGCCTTATGCCTTTACTCTGATTGGTAAATTTTTTTTTCCTTGGCCGAATATGGAAGATATTCAATTTTTTATTCATGATTTAAAGCTCTCCGGTGTGTTTTCAGTTGGTTTGTTGGATGGTCATCATGTCCTCATAAAGTTATCTAATGATCTTGGATATAGCCAAATTTTCTCTCATCAATCTTATTATGTTAAAAATTGTCAAATGTGTATCCTTAAATGGACTCCATTTTTTGACATTCAAGAAGAATCTCACATAGTGCTGGTTTCGATTGCTTTGCCTAAAATTCGGATAGATTTTGTTAATAATCAATTTCTTCATGCGGTTGGGTCTATTTTTGGTAGACCTTTACAAATTGATCAAGCAAGTATACGCTTGCCCTTGCTGTTTCCTTGTTGAAATTGATGTTACTAAGAAGTATCCTAATGAGATTTGGATAGGGTCAAAAAAGTATGAATATTTTTAGCCGGTTGAATTTGAAAACTTTTCTATTTTATGCAATCACTGCAAAACTGATGGCCATGTCTTTTCAGATTGTTTCATTGCTCATCCTCAACTTAGGAAAAAAATTGTTAAAAATCCTAAGTTGATTGATCAATCTGGAGATCATTTAACTGATAAAAATAAAATTTCTATTTTTTACCTAAAAAGATAAAGATGTTGTTGATGGTATTCTGAATATATTGAAATTGATGTTACTAAGAATGCATGTTTCAGAAAATGATGATGTTGCTTTGAATGGTAATCAGATTTTGGCTCCTATTATTCCTGTGCTTTATAGAATTGTTCAAGATGATGTTATTCTAGTTTTGATTTCCTCTCTAAAGATTGTTGTGATATAGATCGGAAATTTTAAAGATAATGCCTTTATTTCTGACTTCCAAGAACCTCTTAAAGAAAAAGATGTTTGTAATTCTTTTAATATGGAAGTTGTTTATGGTTTAGATAAGGTGGATGTGGTGCAACCAGGTTCTTGTTTGCTTAACAAATCTGTTTCTACTCCTTCTTTAACTGCTATTTTTGATGGTGTTTTTCCTATGGTTTCTTCTTAATTAATGGATAAAAATATTTTAGTGCCTTTTCAGTTAGAATCTCCTACCAAATTTGCAGTTATTAAGAGTTCTAATGATCCTTCTGATGATGAATCTTTTGTAAATGAAATTGGTTTTCAAACTATTTTTGTGAAAATGAAAAGAGCTCAAAATTTTTCCCCTAAAGTTTCTAGATCGACTGATCTTCATCATCTTCTTTACACAATAAGAATTAATATGAGTGATTAGTTGGGTAAAAAGTTATTTTTTAACCTAAGGGCCTAATCATATCCAAGCCACACATTAAAGCATCAATCATTTAAGAAACTATGAAAAGCATGCCGTTCTAATACACAATGTAAACATAACATCAAAAAATTATATAAACTATCATAAAAGAATAAAATGCCAATGCGGTCTGCACTGCATAACCCAAGAGAGAGAAAAAATGAATAATTATAATTGTACTAAATGCTATGGGGGACTTATTTCCTTATATCTCCATTTCTGATTTGGTTCCTTCAAGGTGCTTGCTTCAAAGGCATCACATGGCACACCAAGACAAAGCCTTCTGGCCACTGCTCATCCTAATCCCCCATAGCACCAATCTTAATTCCTATTGCAAACTTACAATTATGTGGGAAAAGAAATCTAACTATACATGCAAGATAAAGGTTTGCTAAATATACATATAATCCCACACAGTTGTATTTATAATTTAGACTTAGCACCCTACACATGGGTAACTAAGCCCACCTATCCTAACTTGGATTATGCTTAAGGATTTAAGCAACTTCCAAAGAGAGCATTCACATTTATTTTTAATCATCCCTTAAGCATAATCCCCTATCGAAAACATCATTAGGCTAACATTGGTCTATCATCCGTCTATGAAGCATACGCCCTAACAACCAATCTAAAACAATACATCATAAATGAAATCATACATCACATCATATGCCATCCTAACTTAGAGCTAGAAGTTGTGACTTAATCAAGTCTTGTTAGGCATTAGTGTTGTATTTTCTAGGTGTAGAAGGATTCAATTTAACATGAATTGTTGATTTCACTTGAAATAGTTTAATTGATTTGAGAATTTTAATTTGTGTTTTTTTTTTATTTTGTTTGATTACACATAGAAACTAAGTGTTATGAAGATAGGAAAAGAGGATTGCCCTCTTTCATCTACCTTAAGTCACTTTCTAAAGTATATTAATTTAATTTTGTTCTCTTTAGTGAATGACTTATTAAATGATTTAATTAATCAAGTTTAGATTCACTTTAAATAATCCTATTCAAAATGAAAGGCATCTTAAGATTAATTTAATTGAATTACTACCAGATAACATATATTAAATCATTCCTTTCCCTCACATATAACATGCATCTGACTTAATCCTAAGCGTATCTATACATGTAACATATTTTAGCACTTTAAATGATAAATTTATGTGTATATTTAGAATTCATATTTTATTTGACTAAATTTTTAAACATATTAATTTAAAACTTTATCCAAATTCTTATACAAAAAAGATATAAGAAATTTCTTTCCTTGGACACACATGGATGTATACATAAATAAGGGAAAGAAAACCATGCAAAGATTGTATATTTTTTGATTGAATCATTTATATATGTGAATTAAAGCTCTTTCCAAATTCTAATGTTGAAATACATAAGAATGAAATCAAATGGGTACGTGCCGTTGTTAAACTAGGGAAGTCAGGTGATCAAATGACCTCCTTGGGGCTAGCTAAAGCCTCGTGTTCCTAAGATGTCCAGACTATATACCCATTACCATTCAATCTTATATAAATCAACACATGAATAGAATAAAGAGAACTCAACATTCATACACTTAAATGCATACATGCATTACTTATGTATTTATAACTAGCATCATATCACATATTATTATACATTTATAATTATTTGAAAAATACATTTGAATTTAATAGTGATAATAGTAACGCATATATTAAATTAAATTAACACATGCAAGCTTACATAAAGAAAATCTATTTTATTTTACTTGATTTTGAAAAGATGGATGCATGAATTCAAATGACATACCAAATTTAACATGATTGGAAAGAGGAAAATCAAATATAAGCACGTGATTCATTCAACTAAACTAGTTCTTAAGGACAATCAAATCAAATAAGATTATTTAAAGCAAACCAAAGCTTCTTTATTACTTAAGTTTTGGATTTGATTTGAGTTAAAGAGGAGAAGAGAAATAATCACTTGTTATTTTAAACCCATTCCCACATTATTGGTTTTATTTAAGTTAAGGAAATATAATTAAGTTGATTTTATGGGTTAATTAAGTTTAACCCTTAATTAGATGAATCAATTACCCTTACTTATGTCACCTTAAAGTAATTAACTAAATAATTATGAGCCAACATGATATGCATGAAAAATAAACTTACAATGATCCTAGGAAATAAAAGGGGCCAAACGCAATTGGCTCATGATTAATAGTTAATTAGATTAAGTGACTTAATTAATTACTCTTTTGATTTTCCCATACATGTGGACTAACCATAATTTCATTAAACTCTTTTAGGTTTTTAAACACCTAAAGATCTACCCAATGATTTAATTATTTAAGGTGTGATGTGATTATGATTTCAATTTGATTAAGTGATTTAATTAATTAGTTAAATCATAATTAATTTCATTTTAAAAAAGGGTGAAATCAACTTAGGGAAAGGGGTCCCAACCTTATTCCTTAGTTCTGTTATTGTTGAACAATGATTAATAAACATAATTAACCAATTTGTCACTATTAATGAGATTAATTAATCATTAATTAACTTAAAAGAGTAAGTAAGGTTTAGTTATTTAATTTTCTTAATTTAGTGAGCAATAAATCCTAAGAAAATCATAAGAGGAAGAGATCATCCCATTAAATTAGCCCACAAAATTTTGGATTAATTGCTCATGTAATTTAGGAGTAATTAAGAAAATTAATTTTATAATTGAACTTTAATTACTATTCAAAATTAGTTTAGATCATTTTTAATTAATTCTCCTTTGAAATAATTTTAAAATGAGTATTTCTTTGCAATTTTTTTATTTCTCTATGATTTTTTATGATTTTAAGAAGTTTTAGCCAGTAAAAATGATTAATTAAGCTAATTAAAGCCTAATCCTATTAACACCACATGGCGCGCTGACATGGAGAGCTTTCCACATGACACCGTAAGATCGGCTACTTAAAACTTATCCGACTCAGCACTTACATGGTGGCGGCTGACTCACTTTCTCATATGTTGTCTGATCTCTATGATTAATCCCACAACTTAATATAATTAAATTAGATCGATCTAGTTGATCTAATCATGACCATCTGTTCTAATCATGCATAATGGACGGTGCATCTAATGTCAAACAAATGAGGAAGAAAGGAGTCCATCCACCATTACTCACTTGATCCAAGCTTACCTGAGCTCATATCAACTCCAAATGGATCCCACACCTTTACAACATCGATCAGAGGGGATCCAACTATCAAGATCACATAAGATACAAGTTTTCTTCAAAAACCTCCAAACTTTTTTTTACCTAAAGATCGCTTTTGGAGGCATACCTGCGAGCTCAAGCTCGGTGGCTCAAATGAGGAAGCTTCATATAGTGGAGATGAAGCCTGTTGAGCAAAATTGATAAATTCCTCATTCTCTTCACTCTAAGGCCATGAACTGATTTGGAGCTCAGCTTTGATCGAAGTCCCACCTCTGATGCTCAGGAAGCTTGGAAGATGATTTATTCTTACTCAATGAGGCCTAGAGAAGGTGCATGTAAAGTTAATTTGGGTTTGATGGAGAAATGTGGAAGTTAGGTTAGAAATGGGAGTGTCCTATTTCAGGATGGAAGGGAATGGCATTTCATGATCAAGGATGAGCTTGGGAGCTTAGGGAATGGCTCTAGAGGCTCGTCTTGGAAAGTTAGGGCTTTGAGGAATGATTTTTACATGTGTTTAAGTTGAAATGAGGGGGTGTATACCACTTTTTATCTTGATCGGATGGTGAGAGTTTGGTGGTCGTCCCGCATCTCGAGGGAGTCATGGGTGGGAGGAGGAGTGGGTTGGTTGGTTGAAGGTGTGGGAGGCATGCCAAAAGGAATCATGGCTCCAATTTGGAGGGTTAAGTGATTTCACCACCATGGTCGACCCAACCACCCTTGGGTCGTTGGGTAGTGTCCTAGCCTAGGACCATTAGAGAGTACCAAGTGGCCAAGAAATGGAAATGACCACTTACATGGGCAATTTGTCTAATTTGATGCCCTTGACCCAAGCATAGAATGATCATTTAGCATTGGGTTTGATTTTGGCATATTTGAAATGAGGCAAAAGTGGGTTAGCCCAAATTTCAAGTCAATTGGAGTTGATTTGGTTAGGTTTGGCATAATTTGTCTCATTTAGGCCAAATTGGGTTAGGTTGGGTCAAGTTAACCAATTCGTCAAATTGGATCAAACCAAGGGTTGGGTCAAGTTCATATGATCATTTGGGATGTTTTAGTTCAATTGATTTGGTTTAGTTTATCTTAGATTTGAGTTTGGCTCATTTCAATTCATTTGGTCAAATTAGTTAAGTTGACCAATTTGACCAATTTGGCCAAATTGGTGTTGTTTTGGGTTTAGTTACCAATTGAACATGATTATAGGCTTTTTTTTCAATTTGAATTTGGTTTGACTTAGGCCAAGTTGAACATTTAGATCAATTTGGGCTAAGTATCTCAATTGGATTCAATTGGGTCAAATCATGGCTTTGGTCAAGTTCAACAATCAATTTAGAACGAACTTGAGCCATTAGTTGCAATCAATTTAGTTTATATTTTGATTTGACCCAATTTGGTCTTTTAAGTCAATTTGGGTCAACTTGAGTGAAGAGGGGCAATTGGGTTTAGTTTGACTCAATTGAAGGTCAAGTCATATTCAAATATTGATTTGATTTGGTATGAATCATTGGTTTTAAAGGATTTGGATTAGGATGTAATTTGGATAGTTTGGGTTCATAAGGTTGAATTCTAGAAATTACCAAGTTGACTTGGTTTGATAAAATTGATCAACCTATGGTGATCAACAATCATGATGGGAGGTTTTGATGGGCTTGGTTCAATCCAATTTGGGTAGGATTAGAACTTAGCTCAAATAGGTCAAATTGGCCACTTTGGGTCAAGTAGACCAATTGGGTTTAGTTGGCTTGACTTTGGGTTGAGTTTTATTTAGTTTATATATAGATTTGGGATTGATATATAAATTCAAATTGGCTTGGGTTCAAATGGGTTTTGGTTCATTTGAACATTTCAAGTCAAAAGGGTTAAGTTATGTTTAACTTGGGTTGATTTTTCTTTTCCTTGATGATTGTAGATTTTATTTATATTTGTGAATATGATAGAAGTTATGATTTATTCATGAGAAAATCAATTAAATTCAGGTTTTAGAATGAAGGAATTTGGCTAAGTCATGGAGTTGGGTCATGTGGCTTCGCTTTGGATTTTGATTTGGATTGATTTAGTTTTGATGATTTAAATGTATATTTTCTTTAAATTTTTGAAGATGAATAAAAATATGATTGATTTGTGAGAAAATCAATTGATTTTTACTTGATTTGGATTAAGATTTGGCTAAGTCCATGGGATAAGTCATATTGCTTAGGAAGGGTTTTGATTTAATTTTATTTAGTTTAATTTAGTTTGATCATTTGAATGTAGATTTGATTTATATTTAGGAAGATGATTGAAGATATAAATTGATTATGAGAAAATCATTGATTTTAGATTGATTTGGACTAAGATTTGGCTAAGTCTAGGGGTCATATGGCTTAGGAAGGGTTTCAAGTTTGGATTTGATCATGGGCTTCAATCATTTGGTTTTGGAATTTGGGTTTGGATTTGGATTTGAATTAGATGTTGGAATTGAACTTGAGGTTTGGTTTGAGAAGGTGAACATGGATTGGATTGGGTTGGGGTAGGGTGGATTATCCTAATCCCTAAGGCATAACCTAATCCTATGGTTAACCCTTCTAAGTCTTTAGGCTTAAGTGTTTACATAATTGTTAGAAGTGTCTTATGACTACAAGTGTCTAGAAGACTCCTAAGTCTAAGATGGGAAGATTGAATTCACACTTCAAAAGTGAGGCTAATGGGCCTTAGGCTCCATAGTGTTGCTCAAAGGTTCTTTCTGGGAGAATCATCCTCAAGTCAAGAAGTTGATGTAGAACTTGAGGATGATTCATATAAATATTTAATAGAATTATCGTTTGATTGATACTTGCTTTGTGTTCATAATTTAGTAAAGAAAGGGTTAATCTTACATACTTGGACAAAGCCTAGGTCAGACTACATCAAAAAAATATGTAAAAATAAATGTAAATGCTCTCAATCAAGACCAGGACAAGGATTTAGAATAATGGGTCCAATTGATGATGATAATCTTGCCTAGTCATCACCAATCATTTGAAATCTGATAGGTTCTTTTAAAATCATATTATCTCATATGAGGAGCTATGCTTAGAAACTTCAGATGATCCAGATGATTTTGAAGTCAAAGATGCACCACTAGAATTCAAAGAAGAGATCAAGTCAACCATCGATGAGTCAAGGAAATCAACTTTGAATCAAGTAGATCCATACATACATTAGTTTTTATTGAATGAAATTGAAACCAATGACTTAGTTCTCCACCATTGCTTTAATCCAAGGACGTCACATATGCGGGAGCCCGATACGCGTGTTCAGGCCGAGAGAAGCGCACCGAGAAGCAACCAACTGCCCACAATAGAGCCTACTGCTAACACTATCAAATAAGCTCCTAGACGCATGCGATTAGACATAGAACAATAGGTCATTTATGAAGTCAAGAAACTTATCGATGATGGCTTCATCAGGGAAAAAAATACCCTACCTGGTTAACTTGCATCATCATAATTAAAAAAAAGAATGGCCAAATTCACATATGCATCAATTTTATGGATTTAAATAAGGCATGTCCAAATTATGAATTTACATTACCAATCTTGGAGCTGATGGTGGACATTTCCTCATCTCATGCGTCTTCTCAATCATGGATGGCTCATTTGGATATAACCAAATAAATATGTCCAATGAAGATGAAAGAAACACTGCTATTAGAACCTCGACGAATCTATATTATCATGCCTTTCACTTAAAATGCTAGTTCTACATACAGCTATGACTCGAATCATCGATAAACTCATTCATCATCAAGTTGAGTGTTATTTCAATGTTCTCGTGATCAAAAGTAGAGAAAAGGAATACCATCTCTTTAACTTTAGAGTGGTTTTTGAATAGTTAAGACAATTTAACCTCAAAATGAACCCCCTGAAGTGTGCATTCAAAGTAGCTTCAAGGAAATTCCTTGGTTTTGTTGTCGACACTAGGGAATCAAAATAACTCTAGAGAAGATTAAGGGGATATTAGAAATGCTACCCCTTAAAAGTTTAACTCAACTTAGATCATTCCAAGGGTGGTTGGCATATCTAAGATGCTTTATATCTAACTTATCAAGAAAATGTCTGCCATTCTTAGCACTTTTCAAAAAGGATGCCAAGTTTAAGGGGATGACAAGTCTGAGCATGCCTTCGAATACATCAAGCATTACCTGATGTTGTCGCCTGTTATAGTTGCCCTTATCCTGAGCAAGCCTCTCATACTTTACATTGCTGCATTAGATGATGCACTTGGTGCATTGTTGGCCCAAGCTAATGACAAAAGGAACGAAAACACACTCTACTACCTCAACCATCATCTAATCCCTATTGAGGCTAATTATCCACCCATTGAGAAGCATTGTCTAGCTTTAATCTTTATATCCTAAAAGTTATAGCACTACATGCTTCTTTATAATGTGAACTTAATCTCTAGGATCAATCCACTATAGTATCTCATGACACGACCGATAGTATCCAGACAATTGGTACGATGGTCCATGATCCTCTCATAGTTTGACATTACCTTCGTACCCCTCTGTAGAGTGAAAGGAAAAGTGCTAGCTAATTTCTTAGCAACACACTCACTTCCTGCTGACTCTCTGCTTAGTGATGAGTTCCCCAATGAACAAATCATGAACTTAGGGGATACTCACATTCATGTGGGGAGATGCACTTTGATGGTACAACTTCTTCTCAAAGAGGAGAAGAACCATAATCTACTATTCTAGGAAAGACATGAGTAAGAATAGTTCTCTTAACTCTGGACCGCGATGTGATGAGATTCTCATATCATCTGCCCAATCCTTGCACCAACAATGAAGCTGAATATGAGGCTCTAATTGCTAGTCTAGAGTTCATTGTTACACTAAGCATCCAAAACATTAATATCTTAGTAGGATTATCAGCTAGTTATCAACAAAATTGTTGGATCCTATAAGGTTATAAAGCCCAAGCTCCATCACTACCATAAGTACACCATGGAGTTGTTGGCCCAAATCATAGAGGTTATGATTTATCAAATTCCTCGAGGAGAGAAAGTTGTAGCATATGCTTTAGCCAAAATAGATAAATCTTATCCTTTATTGATATTGAACTCATCAAATAGTACTCTCTTGAAGAGGAGGTAGCCATTACCAAGATAGACAAGGAGTTAGATTGGAGGCAACCATTCATGGATAACCTAAATAAAGACAAATTACCTCAAGAGAAGTCCCAATCCCATCAGATGAAGCAAAGAGAACTTTTCAATGCTCTTGTGGATGGTGTCTTGTATCAGAGTTCTTTTTATCATATGTGGTTACATTATTTAGATAATCATGAAGCTCGTAAGATCATGATTAAGGTACACTTAAGATTATGTGGAGCCAACCAATCCGGTTCGAAGATGAAAGCCAAGATCAAGAGACTAGGATACTACTGGTTGTCGATGATCAAAGATTACATAGATACAGCTAGGCGATGCCACCAATGTCAAATACATGGTGTGGTCCTACACTGACCACCCAATATTCTACATCTACATTGGCCTCATGGACATTCGAGTGTTGGGGTATCGACATAGTGGGTCTAATTGATCCTCCTTCTTTCAAGGGTCATCGGTTCATCTTAGTTGCTAGTGACTACTTTTCCAAATGGGTGAAGGTGATTCTACTCAGAGAGGTCATAGTTTAGCATGCGCTCTAGTTTTTTAAGAAATATATCTTATATAGGGCCGGAGTACCTTAATGAATTATATCTGGTAATGGTTCTACATTTAAAAGCATTGAGATCAAAAACTTTGCCCAGAGACACAAAATAGATTGGAGATATTCTACCATCAACTACTGTGAGAAAAATAGCTTAATAAGCCTCCAATAAAAATCTCATCCTAATATTGAAGAAGACACTCGACAACAACAAGCAATAATGGCATGAACAATTAGTTGAAGCCTTGTGGGCCTACCGCACCACATATAGAAATCCAATTCAGACTACTCCTTTTACCTTAGTGTATGGGTCTAAAGCTATTCTACTATTAGAAGTCTAACTCCCATCATGAAGGATAGTTATGGGTAGCAAGATCATAATAAAGCAGAATACCAAGTTGTGGTTAGAAGAGCTCAAAGGTTTGAAGGAGAGATGCCTCCGGGCATACCAAAACCTTGAGTTGTGCAAAGCTAAAATGATTCAAGCTCACAACAAGTTGCTCCATCCTAGAGCTTTTTATGTAGGAGAGCTTATTTTAGTTCTACAAAGGTAGATTGTTGCCCATCGTACGATGGGAGGCAAGTTTGAACCCACTTGGGAAGGCCCTTTTATCATAGAGAAGGCCTACCAAGGAGGATATTATCAGCTTATTAATCATAAGGAAGAGCACCCAATGCTTCCAATTAATGGGCTCTACTTAAATAAATATTATAAATCATGTTTAAAAATAATTATCATAAATGAAATTTCCATTTTGAATTCAATCTCTTCCATGTTAAAAAAATTCTTGTTTGCGAATCCGCCATGTTGTGTTTAGGGTTGGTGTAAGGAACCTGTGCGGCATTCTATCCTTCATCGCACAACACAAACACAAACTATACATAAATATATAAAATAAACACTTATAGTTTTCCTTGGGCTACTATGAGTTGAGATAATGCCCCCAACGACACTCACTCAGTAGCTACTATAGGTCGGGCTGACGTGCTACCTTGCTACTGTGTCACTCTAGTGGTCTTCTTGCTTTGGAGGATGTAAGTCTGCTATGCTTTCCTTCCTTACTTGGCCACCACACACTGATGAGTGCCTTGTTAGTTTGGTAGGCATTTACTACATGGCCGGTAAGTTACCTCATGTTGGCTTTATTTAAGAGGATGCGAGTCGACTACGCTTTCTTCTTGAATTATCCTTCATGGGCTAACTAGGTCAAGAATGTTTGAGGTTTAGGATAAGTCCCCTAGTGACTGCTTCCCTCTTATCTGCTTCAAGTCTGGGTCCAATCCTTCCTCAGGGATTCTGGCTTAGTAGTCGCTCTAGGTCAGATAACATCTATGATGCTAATGACAGACTATCCCGATGATCAGTTCCTCTTGGAAAGTTGTAAGACTACATGCTTTCTTTCTAGATTGATCATTGGACACCAAGCACCTTAGGTTGGTTGGTTCTCACTATACTGATGGATACATCACTCATGTTGAAGGATACACCTTAGGTTGGTTGTTCTGCACCTTAGGATACACCACTCATGGCAGATGTAAGTCTGCTACACTTTCTCCTTGAGTTGGCCACCGTACACTTAAAGGACTTTTCTTAGGGCTCAAGATAATGCCCCTCGCAACACCTCATCTGTGGGCACTATATTTAGATCACATCCTTTGTGACCCCATTTAAACAATACCCAAGTTACTATCAGATTGGACAGTTCTCCTTTCCTAATAACCACCCCTGTGGTTGGAGAATCTATCCTATGGATGTGCAGATTATCCCTTGATCTAGTAAATTTGAGATATGTCAAGGCTGATGAAGCCCCTTCTCAATGTGGTCCCTCGCACACCAACAAGGTCCACATAAACATATAAACAAAATATATATTCACTTGTGGATTTAGAGGACATGCCTGGTACCTTTTCCTTTTAGCATCCTATCTTTAGGACAATGTCAACAAAACTCCCAATAAGAATCGCCTGACTACTCTTGAGTTGATATAAGTTCCCAACAACATTATCTCAGTAGTTGCCCCTAAGTGAGTTAAATTTGTTATGTTACTAATAAGTCACCCCAGCGGTTGTTCCATTCTTTAGAAGATGTAAGCTTGCTACGCCTTCTTCCTAGCACAATCATTGCACAGTAAAAGAAAACCCATTAAGTTGGCTAGCTTTACCCCATTACCAGTAGACTATCTATTTGGATTTAGTAAATCTGAGATAGGACAAGTCCGATATAGCCCCTTCTTAGTGGGTCCATCGTACACCGACATGGTTCATAAATTAAATCTATCAAATTTTATCAAGCTCACATCCCCAGTGGATATGCCCTCAAGTCAAAATCAAACTAAGCCAAACAAAACATATCAAATCACATGAAATTAAAATAAAATTAATCCTAGCTACATTTGAGTTGACATAAGTCCTCACTGACATTCACTCATTAATCATCCTAGGTCAAGTTTGATTTGTTGTGCATCCAACAGGTCGCCTCAGTTATTATTCCTCGCTTCAGAAGATGTAAGTCTTCTATGCCTTCTTTCTAGTATAGTTGTTGCACACCAAAAGGCAACCCCTTAGGTTGGATAGCTCTACCACACAGTTAGTAGACTATCCCTTTAGATTTGTAAATGTAAAGTAGGTTAAGGCTGATATAGCCCCATCTTAGTTGGTCCATCGCACACCAATAGGGTCCATATATTAACTTAGATTAAGTTAAACCCAATCTAATTTTTCTTGTGGAGTTAAATCACACCCTTCTCCCTAGTGGAGCCTCAAATCATATATAAACAAGTTAAGCAAGCAAATCAAATTCAAAACCAACCTCTCTAGTGGAGTAAATTTAAACCAACTCCCCCAATCAAGTTTAAATCAAAGAAATCCAACCAAACTCTTATTCCCAATGGACACATCCCTAAATAAATCTATGAAATCAAACTCAAATCCCAATTCCCAACGGATAGCTTAAACTTGCTTCTCTAGTGGAAGGTTCATATACCCGATCCCCAATGGACTCAAGCCCATATCTCTAGCAGATATGCCTCGACATCAATTAAAATAAAATAAATTAAGTTGATTTGATCTTAATCCCCGGTGGATTATAGATTTTTATCCCCAGTGGATCTTCTTTCCAAAAATCATATAATCAAATCAAATTCAAACCTTATCCCTAATAGATTTTCTTCTTCTATCCCCTCGACATAGACCCCTCACCTGTCATGTATAATGCATGTGTGATCCACTAGTGGATCTCCCTCAATGTCCTTGACATGGAATTCTCATCAAATCTTATTTCTTCTCTTATGGACACCTTTAATACTTCAACCAAAAGCTTAGTAAGGTATTCGTTCAAATTACATCATCTTAACATTATAATCAACATTTTATGATTTGTGATGGTGCAAGCTCAAACTAACTATACATTATCATGCTAAACATATTATAGGGTTAATTAACACACTATATTATATTATGATATATGATGTTATATTATAATTTTCAAATAATATAATATTTTGTCTAACATTACACCTCATTAGAATCACTTAAAAGTAATAAATAACAAAATTTTATCAAAATATGAATAATGTTCATTTTGGATGTAAAATTGTTATTTTTCTATTATAAATGGTACAAAATAGCATATTTTTTTATGTTGCTTCTTTCGCATGTTCCATGAATTTGGCCAAATTCTTCCATCTCAACCTTGAAATTAACATTTTTGTGAGTTTTGACCTAATATATTATAACAAAAGTAAAACATACTAAAATGTACATTAACATTTAGCAACACACCACCACATTCATATATATATATATATATATATGTGAAGTTATATTGTTATGTACATTATATTTTAATATGCTTTCATATAATATATTATCTTACATTACACCGTAAAATGAATCACTTGAAGCAAAAAAATTCATAAAAGTTGGTTGAAAAATGAACATTATTTGGGATGCAAAATTCTATTCTTTTGATTAAATGACACATATAGCACACCCCAATGATGTTCCCTAAATCTTTCCTTAAATTTGGCCAAATCCATCATCTCACCTATAAGTCAATATTTTTTATGAATTATACTAGTACAAACTCTACTACATCATACTATAACAAACTAAAATATGATAAACAACAAGTAGTAATAAACAACTGTATGTTATAATCCATGATGCTACACTATGTTGTGGCATCCTACATTATGATACACTATAACATATTATATTATACAATATTGCATATCATATCATAAGGGATTTCTTAATATAAAAATCATAAAATTAGTTCAAATTAAAAAACTATATATTTTAGTTCTATCACTTACATATTTTAAATTGGAATAATATATTATGATGCCATGCTCTACTATTATGAATTTGGCCAAATTCCACCATTTTAAAGTATAAATCAACATTTTTATAAATAATCCTAGTGTAGGCTTTGCATGATTGTAAAATACTAAAATAATTTAAAATGCAGAATAATATTTTATGATATGATGCTATGCTACAACATATAATACTTATTATGAACATAAAATCTTACTTTCTACACTACAAGTGGCATAGCACAACTTTGGTACTACAACCTAATTCCCACTTCAAATTTAATAAATTTCATCACCTGGTTTATTAAATCAACATTTTTATGATTTATATTAATATAGATTATAGTGCAAAATACCATAATATGCTAAAAAATTTCAAAACATCTTATAACATCCAAAAACACATCACTACATGCTTAAGTATATGATGCTACATTATACTATAATATATGGTATTATAATATGATTTAAGGTTAGGGTTTAGGGTATTCAAATCTCTAATAGTCAAGGAAAGTCTGTTAAAGACATTTTCTTTAGTTACCATAACTATGTTAGGATTAGGTCATTCTATAGATCTACTCTAAATGACATCTTTATCCAAAGTTTAGGGCTTAGGGTTAGTTTAGAGTTTAGGGTTTGTTTAAGGGTTAGGGTTTGGGGTTTAGGGTTTAGGGTTTAGGGTTGTAGGTTTTAAGGTTTAGGGTTGTAAGCTTTAGGGTTTGGGATTAGGATTTAAGATTTAGGGTTTAGGTTTTAGGGTTTTAGGTTTTAGGGTTTAAAAATTAGGGTTTAGGTTTTAGGATTTAAGGTTTAGGGTTTAGGGTTTTAGGGTTTAGGGTTTATTATTTACAATTTATAGTTTAGGTTTTAGGTTTAGGGTTTATGTTTTAGTTTAGGGTTTAGGGTTTATTTTTTTTAATAGAGAACAAATTCAGATTCAATATTTCTTAATTTTTATTTCATCAACCAAGTAGAACCCCAAGTTCCCTAAGACACAGACGACAACATAAATAAAAAAAGAGTACCCATAGAGCAAATTAAAAACCCTAGATAAGTACAATCATCTCTTCTATAAAGACATAGTTCCATAAGTAGCAGATCAGATTGGGTATTTTTCTAATTCTCTAGCTCCCATCAAAATCACGTCTCTCAAGTAGTGGGATCCGCCATCATATCACCGATCTCTCCCTCCGCCACCACCACAGCTGTAACCTCCTTCGCTCCTCCCACTTCCATAACTACCACAGTTCTAACCACCACCTCCATATCCACCAACACCTCCAAATCTCCCACCACCACTATGATAACTGTCGCCTATGCCTTTGCCTCCACTACTAGATTTAGACTGAGGTTAGTTGAAGGTGATGTTTCTGCCATCAAGGTTCTGACCATTCTTAGGGTTTAGGGTTTTGGGTAGTTTAGGTTTTGGGGTTTAGGATTTAGGGTTGTAGGTTTTGGGGTTTAGGGTTTAAGGTTAAAGGTTTAGGATTTTAGGGTTTAGGGATTAGGGTTTAGGGTTTAGGGTTTAGTGTTTTAGTTTAGTTTTAGCTTTAGGTTTAGTTTAGGGTTTAGTTTAGGGCTTTAGGATTTAGGTTTTTTAGGGTTTAGTTTAAATTTAGGTTTTAGTATTTTAGGTTTAGTTTAGGGTTTAATGGGTTAGTTTAGGTTTAGGGTTTAGGTTTAGTTTAGGTTTAGGGTTTGGGTTTATAGTTTAGGTTAGTTTAGGGTTTAGGGTTTAGGTTTAGTTTAGGGTTGTTTAGTTTATTAGTTTAGGTTTAGAATTTATTTTATTTTTTAGGTTTATATTTTGTCTAATTAAGTAAATTGGTAGGTTTAGCTTTATTTACTTTATTTTTTTATCTATTTTAGTTTAGGTTTAGTTTTAGGTTTAGGTTTAGTTTAGGTTAGTTTAGAGTTAGGTTTAGTATTTAGGGTTTAGTTAGTTTAGGGTTTAGATTTATTTTATGGCTTAGTTTAGTATTTTTTTAATTAGGTTAGGTTAACTTTATTTTTATTTTTTATTTATTTTAGTTTATTTTATTTTTTATTTTTATTTAGGTTTATTTTTTATTTAGTTTAGTTTATTTATTTTAGGTTTTTTATTTTAATTTATTCTTTAGGTTTAGGTTTATGTTTATTTTATTTTTTAGTTTATTTTTATTTTTATTTTATTTTTTATGTTTAGGTTTTACTTTTTATTTTTGTGTTTTTATTTAGTTTTTATTTAAGGTTTATTTTAGTTTTAATTTACGTTTAGTTTTTGTTTTATTTAGGTTTCTTATTTTTAGGTTTATTTTATTTATTAGTTTTGATTAGGTTTTTCTTTATTTTATTTTATTTTATTTTTAGGTTTAGGTTTAAGTTTAGGTTTAGGTTTTAGTTTAGGTTTTTATTTTCTTTTATTTATTTTATTATATTTTGTTTTAGGTTTTTTTATTTATTTGATTTTTAGGTTTTATTTAGTTTAAGTTTAGGTTTCTATATTTTTAGGGTTTAGAGTTTAGGGTTTAGGGTTTAGGGTTTAGGGTATGAGGTTTAGGCTTTAGACTTTAGGGTTGTAGGTTTTAAGGTTGTAGGTTTAGCGTTTAGGGTTTTAGGGTTTAGGGTTGTAGGTTTTTAGTTTAGAGTTTAGGGTTTAGGGTTAGTTTAAGGTTTAGGGTTTAGGAGACCCTGAAAGATTGAAATTTATAAAACTAAAACATCCCACTAAGAAAAAATCTACTAGATATAAATAGAGAGCTGGGAAGATTGGGATTAGAACAACTTATTACATGGTTGAAATGAAATTGTTGTTAAAAAATACTTATCTTTATCTTACTAAGATCAATTATTTAGAGTTTAACTCGCTAAATGAGTACATGAACAAATTTGAAGTATTATTGTTATCTTCTAAAATTAGGGAAATATTAAACTAATGTTGTTTAGGTTTAGATCGACTTGAGCCCTAAACTTAAAAGAGACACTACATAAAATTAATTTGCATGTGGCTTTTGAAGAAACTTTAGATTTCAAATAACATCAAAAATTTCTTGCACCTAATAAAATGTCATCAAATGGAATAATTATTCTTTCCACTATTAAATCATATTCAAATGAATACATCTAAATGAAGTAACACTACTACCAATAAAAAGAAATAAAAAAAAATGATAGATACTATGTTGGGATCCAAAATCTCTCTTAAATCATATTTTAGATGTCAGAAAAAAAATCTATGAGTGTCCTAAATCTCTCACAACACTATGCCAGTTATTTCTAAGCATTGACTTCAGAGTTTTACTTGAGCTTTCTTGCTTTGTGTTGAAGTGAACTATTTGTTACATTATGTTGCAACGTTGAGTCTCAAAGTAGGAGAGCTATAGTTTTGGAAATCTCTGTGCAAAGATATTGAGTTTGGATTATTCCTGTTACACACTACTTATCAAGAGATTTTGTTAGATACAATCACTATTATAAAAATCTCATTCAATAATACTTTGCATCAAGTAATTCAGAAAGATCTCGAGCATTGCCTTAAAGCATTGAAATCCTACAAAAGAGAGATTTTTAAAGCACAAATTTAGCTCATTGACATATTTGCTAAATTGACAGAGCTGTAGTTTAGGTTTTTATTTTTCTTTTAGATTTTGATTTATTTTTTAGTTTAGGGTTTAAGTTTTATTTTTTTTTATATTTTTTGTTTTGTTTTCTATTTTTGTTTTTTAGGTTTAAGTTTTTATTTAGTTTTTATTTTTATTTTAGGTTTATTTTTATTTTATTTAAATTTTTTATTTTTTAATTTAGTTTACATTTTTATGTATTTTATTTTAGTTGAGTTTTTATTTTTAATTTATTTTCTTTTTAGGTTTAGGTTTAGGTTTAGGTTTAGGTTTAGGTTTTAGTTTATATTTTTATTTTATTATTTTATTTTATTTTAGGCTTTTTTAATTATTTTATTTTTAGGTTTTATTTAGTTTAGGTTTAGGTTTTTAGGTTTTTAGGGTTTAGGGTTTAGGGTTTAGTGTTTATGGTTTGGGGTTTAGGGTTTAGGGTGTAAGGTTTAGGGTTTAAGTTTTAGTTTAAGGTTTAGGGTTTAAGGTTATATTTAATAGAGAACAAATTTAGATTAAATATTTCTTCTTTTTAATTTCACAAACCAAGTAGCATCCCAAGTATTATAAGACACAAACAGCGACATAGATAAAAAATGAGCACCCATTGAGCAAATCAAAAACCCTAGATAAGTAGAACCATCTCTACTATAAATACACAGTTCCATATGAATTAGATTAGATTAGCCATTCTTCAGTTTCTGCAGTTCCCTTTAGAGCCACCCCCACCTCTCGAGAAGTAGGATCTGCCATCAAATCCCCAATCTCTCTCTCCTCCACCACCACGGTTGTAACCTTCAGCTCCTCCGGCCTCCATAACCACCACTGCTCTAATCACCACCACCATATCCACCAGCACCTTTAGATCCCCCACCACCATTGATAACCGTCGCCTCCACCTTCACCTCCACTGCCATATCTTGATTGGGATTAGTTGTGATATTTTTGTCATCAAGGTTCTGCCCATTCTTAAGGTTTAAGATTAGTTTAGGGTTTAAGATTTTTTTTAATAGAAGACAAATTTAGATTCAACATTTCTTCTATTTAACTTCATCAACCAAGTAGCACCCCAAGTTTTCTAAGAAACAGATGACATTGATAAAAAATGAGCACCCATAGAGCAAATAAAAAACCCTAGATATGAAAAACTGTCTCAACTGTAAAGAAATAGTTCCATAAGAAATAGATCAGAATAGTCATTCTTTAGTTTTCCTATATCCCATCAGAACTAGCCCCGCCTCTTAACTAGCGGGACCTACCATCATATCCCCGATCTCTCCCTCCGCCACCACCATGGATCTCGCCACTCCTCGCCTCAACCACCTTTCTCTAACTAGCACCTCTATATCCACCAGCACCTCTAGATCCCCCACCACTAGATCTAGACTGAGCCTAGTTGATAGAGATGTTCCTATCTTCAAGGTTCTGCCCATTCTTAGGGTTTAGTGTTAGTTTAAGGTTTAGGGTTTAGGGTTTAAAGTTTATTTTTAATAGAAGAAAAATTTAGATTCAATAATTCTTCTTTTTAATTTCATCATCCAAGTAGCACCCTAAGTTTTCTCAGGTACAAGCGATGACATAGATTAGAAATGAGCAGCCATAGAGCAAATAAAAAACACTAGATAAATAGAACTATCTTTACTGTAAAGACACAGTTCCATAAGCGATGGATTCTTTCACTCTAGTTCCATACCACCCGCCTCTCAAGTAGGGGGATCCGCCATCATATCCCCGATCTCTCCCTTTGCCACCACCACGACTATAACCTCCATCGCTCCTCCCGCCACCATAACCACCACTGCTTCGACCACCACCTCCATATCCACTAGTACCACTAGATCCCCCACCACAACTATGATAATCACTGCCTCTGCCTTTGCCTCCTCCGTTAGATCTAGACTGAGCCTAGTTCATGTTGATGTTCCTGCCGTTAAGGTTCTACCCATTCTTAGGGTTTAGGGTTAGTTCAGGGTTTATGGTTTTGGGTTTAGATTTTAGGGTTGTAGGTTTTAGGATATAGGATTGAGGGCTTAGGGTTTAGCATTTAGGGTTTACGATTTTATGGTTTAGGGTTTAGGGTTTAGGGTTTAGGGTTTAGGGTTTAGGGTTTTAGGTTCAGGGTTTAGAGTTTAGGGTTTAGGGTTTAGGGTTTAGGGTTTATCATTTAGGGTTTTATTATTTATGGTTTAAGGTTCAGGGTTGTAGGTTTAGTGTTTAGGGTTAGTTTTAGGGTTTAGGGTTTAGGGTTTAGGGTTTAGGATTTAGTTTTATGATTTTTTTCTTAAATTAAGTAAACTGGTAGGTTTAGGTTTATTCAGTTTATTTAGTTTATTTTTTATTTATTTGAGTTTATTTTATTTTATTTATTTTTATTTAAGTTTATTTTTTATTTTTATTTATTTTAGTTTATTTATTTTAGGTTTGTTTATTTTAGTTTATTTTTTAAGTTGAGTTTTATTTTTTTTATTTTTTAGGTTTAGGTTTTATTCTTTATTTTTAGGTTTAGGCTTAGGTTTTTATTTTATTTTTTTAGGTTTAGGTTTTAGGTTTTTATTTTAGGTTTATTTCTAAGTTTTATTTTTTAGTTTAGGTTTAGGCTTATTTTTAGTTTTATTTTATTTTATTTAGTTTATTTTAAGTTTAGTTTTAGGAATTATTAATTTTTGTTTAAGTTTAGGTTTATTTTAGTTTATTTTATTTTTATTTTTATTTTAGATTTTTTTATTTTAGGGATTTGCTTTTATTTTTTATTTATTTTTTAGTTTTATTTTTAGGTTTATTTTTTAGGTTTAGATTTTTATTTAGTTTTTATTTATTTTTATTTTGTTTTATTTTAAGTTTGTTTGATTTTTATTTTAGGTTTAGTTTTTATTTTATTTAGGTTTTTTATATATTTTTTTAGTTTAGTTTTGGTTTTTATTTATTTTATTTTAGTTTAGTTTTTATTCTTTATTTTATTTTTATTTTGGTTTAGGTTTATGTTTAAGTTTTAGTTTATGTTTTTACTTTTTTTTATTTTTTTATTTTACTTTCGTTTATCTTTTTTTATATTTTTATTTTTAGGGTTTATTTTATTTAAGTTTAGGTTTTAAGCTTTTTAGGGTTTAGGGTTTAGGGTTTAGGATTTGGAGTTTAGGGTTTAAGGTTTAGGGTTTAAGGTTTAAGTTTTAGGTTTAGGGTTTAAGGTTTTATTTTTTTTAATAGAGAACAAATTCAAATTCAATATTTCTTCTTATCGATTTCATGAACAAAGTAGCACCCCAAGTATTCAAGCGATGACATAGATATAAAAATGAGCATTAGAAAGCAAATCAAAAACCCTAGATAAGTAGAACTATCTTTACTATAAAGACATAGTTCCACAAGTAGTAGATTGGATCGATTGTTTAGTTTCTCCAGTTCCCATCAAAACAACCCTGCCTATCGAGTAGCGGGATCTGCCATCATATCCCCGGACTCTCCCTCCGCCACCACCACGGCTGTAACCTCCATCACTCCCATCGCCTCCATAACCATCAGTGCTCTGACCACCACCTCCATAACCACCAACACCTCCAGATCCCCCACCACCACTGCGATAACTGCCACCTCTGCCTTTACTTCAACTGCCAAAACTAAATTGAGCCTAGTTGACGGTGATGTTCCTGACATCAAGGTTCTGCCCAGTAATGGGGTTTAGGGTTAGTTTAAGGTTTAGGGTTTAGGGTTAGTTTAAGTTTTAAGGTTTAGGGTTTATGGTTAGTTTAGGGTTTAGGGTTTAGGGTTGTAAGTTTTAGGGTTTAGAGTTTAGGGTTTATGGTTTAGGTAATAGGGTTTAAGGTTTTTTGGGTTTAGGGTTTAGGGTTTAGGATTTTAGGTTTAAGGCATAAGGTTTAGGGTTTAGAGGTTTAGGGTTTAGGGTTATAGGTTTAGGTTGTAGGTTTAGGGTTGTAGGTTTAGGGTTTAGTTTCAGAGTTTATTACTTAGGATTTAGGGTTTAGAGTTTTTTTTTTAAATTAAGTAAACTGGTAGGTTTAAGTTTATTTAGTTTATTTAGTTTATTTTTAATTTATTTAAGTTTATTTTATTTTTTAATTTTATTTAGTTTAGTTTATTTAATTTAGGTTTATTTATTTTAGTTTATGTTTTTTATTTTAGTTTATTTTTTTTAGGTTTTGCTTAGTTTTAGTTAAGTTTTATTTTTTATTTTATTTTTTTTAAGTTTAGGTTTTATTTTTTATATTTAGGTTTAGGTTTTATTTTATTTTTTTAAGGTTTAGGTTTTAGGTTTTTATTTTAGGTTCATTTTTGGTTTTATTTTTTAGTTCAGGTTTAGGTTCATTTTTAGTTTATTTTATTTTATTTAGTTTAGTTTTGGGGTTAGGTTTAGTTTATTTTAGGTTTTGGTTTAGGATTAGTTAATTTTAGTTTAGGTTTAGGTTTATTTTAGTTTGTTTATTTTATTTTTATTTTAGGTTTAGTTTTTTTTAGTTTAGGGTTTAGGTTTTTTTTTGGTTTTATATTGAGGTTTATCATTTAGATTTAGGTTTTTATTTAGTTTTTATTTTAGGTTTATTTTATTTTTATTTAAGGTTTAGTTTTTATTTTATTTCAATTTTTATTTTTTTTAGTTCAGTTTAAGTTTTTATTTTAGTTTTTATTATATTTAGGTTTATCTTTTTAGGTTTAAGTTTTTATTAGGTTTTTATTTTATTTTATTTAGGTTTATTTTATTTTTATTTTACATTTAGTTTTTTATTTAGGTTTTTTATCATTAGGTTTATTTTATTTTTCAGTTTAGTTTAGGCTTTTATTTATTTTATTTTATTTTAGTTTTAAGTTTTTATTTTTTTTATTTTTAGGTTTAGGTTTAGGTTTTAGTTTACATTTGTATTTATTTATTTTATTTTTAGTTTTTATTTATTTTAGGTTTAGGTTTTTAGGATTTTATGGTTTAGGATTTATGGTTTAAGATTTAGGTTGGGGTTTAGGGTTTAGGGTTAAGTTTTTCCTTATGTTTTTTATATTTTTATATTTTTTTTTTTTATAATTAAGTAAAATGGTAGGTTTATGGTTAGGGTTTACAATTTATGGTTTATGGTTTTAGGGTTTAAGATTTTATGGTTTAGGGTTTTAGGTTTTATGTTTTTAGGGTTTAGGGTTTAGAGTTAGGGTTAAGTTTTTAGGTTTAGGGTTTAAGGTTTAGGGTTTGGGTTTAGGGTTTGGGGTTTAGGGTTTAGGGTTTAGGGTTTAGGGTTTAGGGTTTAGGGTTTAGCTTTTAGGGTTTGGGATTAGGGTTTAGGGTTTTAAGGTTTAGGGTTTTAGGGTTTAGGGTTTTCTTTTTTAGAACAATTTCAATTACTTTCTTGTTATCGATTTCATCAACCAAGTAACTCACCAAGTTTTCTAAGACACAAGTGATGACATGGATAAAAAATGAGCACACATAGAGCAAATTAAAAACCCTAAATAACTAGAAGTCTATACTATAAATGCACAGTTCCATAAGAAGTAGATGGTATCAGCGATTGTTAGTTTCTCTAGTTCCCATCAGAACCACCTCGGCCTCTCGAGTAACTGGATCCACCATCATATCTCTGATCTCTCACTTCAGAATAACCATGGTTGTAACCTCCGCTTCTCATCTCAATAACCACCACTGCCCTGGCCACCACCTCCATATCCGCCAGCACCTCTAGGTGCCCCACCACCACTACGATAATCGTCACTTTCACCTTCGCCTCCCCCACCAGATATATACTAAACCTGCTTGAAGGTGATGTTCTTGTCGTCAAGGTTTTACCAACTCTTAGGGTTTAGGTTTTTTTTTTTTGGAGAAACCCCATGTAGGGTATTTTATTGCCACAAAAAAAGGGTTACAAGGTCCTTAAAGGGGATAAACTCCATAACTACTACTCAAAGAGCTACAATCAGCTTAAGGAGTAAATCCCCTATCTAAATACATCCAAATACATCCAAAAGCAAAGAAGACATTAAAGCAATCAAAAGATACAAGTTGATTAACATAATAAGCCAAAGGAATATTAGGGCCAATGCTCTGGAGGACATGAGAATGCATGACAATATGGGGAAAACCTGTGAGGAGATAACAACCAGTTGTTGAAAGTCTTGTGAGCTTTAATACCTGCAAACCTAAACAAAACCATAACTAATATAGAGAGGAAATGGCAAAGAGCTGAAGGATAAGGCATCCCATTCAAGAAAAGTATCATCAATATAGTCACCCTGACATGAGAATACATAAACATATGAGAATGAAACATCTTTGCTAGAACCTCATGAAAAGTCATATCCAAGAAGAGAAAAAAAACTAGCATATAATCCCTCCACAAGAAAACAGCAAAGGAGGCAACTTGCTGAAATCCTGCTAATCAAGTCAATGAGCCTATAATTAACACCATCCCAAACATATGATATATATATATATATATATGAATCTTTCAGGCCAGAAAACAACCCCTTTATTAATATCCATATCGGCAATTGGGAAAATACAATTGTAAAGGAAGGCATAGACATAGGAAATAGACAACCTACCAAAAATAGCACCAAGAAAAGACATTGAGCTACAACTCGGTAGCAACATCCAGGATGAATCAGCGATCAACAAACAACCAAGAGAGCAAGACAGCAAAAGGCAGCAACAGTCAGAAAAGATAGTACATACGGCTGCACAAAACTAACCGAGCCAAGATAGGGATAGAGACAACAATAGACAATGTAGATCACAACAATCAGGAGATGAACAGCCACATAAACAGCATTCGAAAGCCAATCCCAAACAAAAGCTAGTGCAACATTTGAACCCACCAAAAGAAAAAAAAATCAAAAGTGGATTCAAATGAGTATCAACATCGACATCCGAGAAAGAGCAAGATAAGATAACCAAGGCCAAAACCAAGATAGCAGTTAAGACGCACATCCAAGAGAAGGGACATGTTTGACATAAAACCTCTCAATCAGAGTAGACATTGCAATAGTTAATAACCAAATAGATAGAGCATAAAAATAGGTATCTGGAAGGCAGCAACCCCGACAGCAATCACCAAAAAAATCAGAAAAGCAATGTCAGAAACACCTTCCTGAACATAGAACCCGAAGGTCCTATAGCCAACAAAGATGGAGCCAACATAGGAGTCCTGAAAAGCCAAGACAGCAAGTATCTAAGACAAGAAACAACCAAGATAACAAAAACTATCTAGCTTGCCATAAAGCCACCCATCCAGTATAAACAGTGCAAGAGATACATGTTTAACTAAAAAAGATGGAGAAAATAACAGCAGATATAGTAGACCAAAGGATTCAGATGATATGCATATAGTAAAGTAATAAGGGGGTGCAAAGCAAATTCCACCAAGCAATCAACAACTTCAATAGAGACTTGCTAAACAAAATAAACCAAAACCCCAGAGATAGCATGTGGAGTATTAATCCAGTTCAGCTAATAACCAAGGCAGTTAATGCCAACAAGCTGATCAAGAGTCCACCTAAAAGCATATGTAATGATCCAAATAGTCAGATGTAAAATCACGGGATCGCACAATGTTGTGAACCAAGTGGGATAAAATAGAAGCAGGAGAAAATAGCAGAGCCAATTGTTAACAAGAAATAGTCAAAAAGCAAAAAAATAGAGAATAGTAACCACAAAGACCATGGACAAAGGATCCATAAATCCAAAAGCCGACAATGGTATCAAAAGGGTTCAAAGGATAATAAACAGAAAGAACCTTCCAGATAAAGCTGATCAGGCTAGTAGTTAAACCCACAACCACAGTAAAGGCTAATAGAGAAACCCTTAAGGAAAACCAAACCTGCAAGGAAAATCGATCCCATAATAAAGTAGAAGAATTCTAACTATGGCTAACAAAACCAAGATGAAAAGAGCAACAACATGTATGATCAAAAATAGCCAAGCTGATAATAACATAATCAGCTAGAAAATCAAGAATCAAAAAACATCCATAAGTCACAAAGACAACATTCTAGAAATAGGTCCCAAAAAACCAATGATTAGTAATAAAAGAAATAACAAGACCTTTCCAGATCAGAGAATACAGTCTAGCAGCAAGGCCCAGAATGAGAGGGAAAACAAAGTAAAAACCAAAAAGATAGGCAAACATGAAAATCCATTCCTGCAGGGAACAAGAGAAAGTAGCCAGCAAAAAACAAATTCTCTCCAGACAAGAGCAGTAAAAGAGATTGACCAAAGCCCCAATCTCAAAGACATCCTGCACAAAAAGAATCTGTTGAACAAAACAAGAATCAATCTGAAGAAACTCCATCCAGTTCAAAGAATAAACAGTGCAGAAAGAAACAACAGAATGCTAGAGATTCCAATTAGGCAAAGTAAAAGAGGCATAGGAAGATAACCAAAAAGTAATATCAAAGTTTTGCATAATAATAAGTCTGCAAGAAGGAGTAAGGAGGTCAGCAGTAGCCTATAATAAAGCCTGCAAAAAACAACCTTGGCTTGTGGAAGAAAAGAAGAAAGCCTCCCACAACAAGATCTCACCACCAAGGGAACCCTATTGAATTAATAAATGGTTTCCAAAGAGAGCAAGCTGTAAGGGGTCCAGATTCCAGTAAAGACAACAACCAAGAAGATAAATATCATCAAAATAAATATTGCAACGCATAGTGAACACTAATGCATAGAAACAACATAGGTAACTAAGATGCTCCAAGCAAGAATATCTTTGAGGAACAGCAGGTTGCAAAAATTAATGGCAGTAGCTAAACCCATCAATATAAGTATCTCCATGCAACACTAATTAAGCCCCCTAGGATTAGGATTGAAGGCAGCATTGATATTAAAATCCCAAATAGGAGTGGTGTTTTAAAACCAATAGCAGCTGGCACAAAGCTCAACAAAATTCCAATGCAGGGTATTAGTATGTGCATAGCTCAACAGCAGCCCTTTATCAGTGTAAATGCCAAAAGTAAAGAGCCTCCAAATAGAGGATAAGTTATTAAAACACCAAATCATGGTACAGAGATCAAGATAGAAAGTAATATCCATATGAGGCATCCACAAAGAACACAAAAAGGAAAAGAAAGCCATAAAATAAAGAGGCATATAGTTAAAAGATGAATGGACAAGATATACATCAAAGGGTGATTAAGAGATAAACCCAAAATTGTTCAAGTTAACCGCCCAAAGTGTTTGGGTAAGGTGTGTTGATCAAAGAAGATGATACCATCATCGATTGGCGGGTAACAAGCATTTCCTTCTCATGAGTGATGTTAAAATTCATTGGGAAAGAAGAGCTCTAGTTTTCTTGAGGAGGTAGTACAATTCGTGCTCATTTTGGTGGAAGTCAAAAGATCAATCAAAGAGCATCCACCTCAATCCAAATATTGAGCCAACCATTTTGAAGGCAAATCTCAAGAGCTTTGTACGCCATAAGCTCAAGAAATGGGACAAGAAATAAGGGGATAAGCAAAAGCACATAGTACTATACCCTTAGAGTTCCTGAAAATGCCACCACAACCAGAGCCATTATGAGAGACAGAGCCATCAGTATTAATTTTAATAATATGATCAAGAGGTTTTTTCCAATAAACAATCTTGTCATTACGATAGTAAGGTTGATCCGGTTAAAGCCCAGTTTATTGGCCATAAGTTTACAGCCTTTGAATTGTCTGTAATTAATGAGATTGGCTTTAAACAAGTCACAAATTTTGTTTTTAGTTCTAGCAATAATCCTCATGTGGTTCATAGGGACCCCACGATGTTTTGCATCATTTTGGTCTATCCATATGAACTAGATAAGAGTGATAGCAGTGATGACTTTAATGTGCCCTTTAGTAGTATTGTCAAAATAGACTTCAAGAGGTTGATATAAAGTAAGAGATACATTGAAATTGACAGTGTTAAAAAGATCATCATACCAAATCCAAAGCTTAGAAGCAATGGCCCCATTAACAAAAACATGATTAACATTCTCAATATGGAAACAACATTGACATTTAGAATAAATAAAACCCTTGGAAAATATTTTATGTGAAACAAAATTTTGAGAATTGATCACCAATGGAGAAAACTTAAAATGTCAATGATTGTTTGGAGTGAAATAGTAATCATATTCAAGAAAGTAAAAGGGATAAAATTAGCAAACTTACTATTGTTCCACTTGTTGTTATGCTAAAGAGTTTACTCTAATAGGCATGGAATGGGTGGAGAGTAAGTCATCAATGGATCCACTCCACTTATCTTGCCAAAAGAAAGAAGTGCCGAGTTAATGCCCCAAAAAATTAAGGATTCTCATCTCATTTATTTGAACAAAGTCTTTTCCACAGGAGAATCACCCGGTTTAAAGGGACAAATGAGGGGGTGCCGGCAATATTTAGCTCATGAAATTAGCCCAAAGACTATGATTACTCCTAAAATTCCACCAGAGTTTATAAGAAAAGGCATTGATAGCTTCTTTTATGGATTTACAACCAAGACCACCTTCATCAAAAGTGCCACAACTTTTAAACCAAGAGGTCCAGTGCATTCTTTTAGAGAAGGTATTGAGCCCTCAATTTTGTTTGATGCTAGAAATGGTAAATGATGGTTTGGATGAGATATAAAGGCATGGAATTAAGAGTGTTCTTAATCAAAGTTAGCCTACCACCGAAAGAGAGTAAATGAAATTCCGAAACCAAAATTTTATTAGATATTTTTTTGAATAAGATCATGAAAAAGATGGGATCTTTTCTGGCCTTTAAAGTGCGGGGCCCCAAGATAATTAATGGGAAGTTGTTTTTGCTTAAAATTAGGAATTCTGGAGATTTGATTTAGTCTATTTAGGAATCTTAGGCGAGGGATAAAATAGCATTTTTTTTCATTGAGAAAGAGACCACTAACTTTGCAAAAATCATTTAAGAGATTCTTAATAATTTTAACACATTGAAGAGAGACATTGCAGGAGATTATAAAATCATCAGCAAAGCTAAGATGAGAAACAGGGAAACCACCATGAGTTTTAAAAATATGTTAGGAGGTTTAGTGAAAAGATCATTGAGGCTCCTTGAAAGATATTCTACATCAATGATAAAAAGAGAAGGAGAAAGCGTGTCTTTGCAAACCATGGCTCAAGTAAAGAAACCAAGGGACTCACCATTCATGATAAGAAAACCGGACATTAGTGATACAACTTTTATAAGCGGATAAAGTTATCGGAGAAACCAAATAAATGTAAGATTTGAAAAGGAAATCCCAGTTGTCAAAGGCTTTAGAGATGTCCAGTTTGAAGAGGATATTACCTCCTCTGGAAGAAACATCAATGTCATGAACCAGCTCTTGAGCAAGAAGAATATTATCAGATATGGCTCTATTTTTAATGAAGCCAATTTGGTTAGGGGAGATGATTTTAGGGAGCAAAGGGCTAATCCTATTATTAATTAATTTAGCAATGAGTTTTGGAAAAAGGTGCAAAGACTAATAGGTCTAAAATTGCCCTAAGATTCAGGGTTGTTGGTTTTGGGAATAAGGACAATAGAAGTACTTGAAAAATATCTGGGAATAGAGCTACCATCAAAGAAAATAATAATAGCATCAACAAGATCAGATTTAATAAAAGGCCAACAATGCTAAAAAAATAAATTAAGTAAAACCATCGGGGCCGAAGCATCGTGTTCATGCTATTGAGAGTACTACTAATCTCTGCTTTCGAGGGACGCATAGTGAGCAAATGGTTATCCTCATTGCTAATCATAAAAGAGATTAGATGGGTGTTGGAGGGCGTATCTAGCGAAGGATTAGAAGTTAATAAATTTTGAAAGTGATGTATGGCAGATTCCTTAATTTCATTGTTATCAGTTATTCAGCCATCATTAGAGTTCTTAATTTTCTTAATCGAGCTTAAAGCTTTCCGTTTATTACAAATAGCATGGAAATACCTAGTGTTTCTATCGCCATCAGCAATATGTTTGCTAGCGGCTTTTTGATGCCAATAGGTTTCCTCCATATTTTGGTAATTAATCAAGCTATCTTTGGCAATGCTCAACTCATCAAGCTTATTGGGATCAATTAAAACAACCTCTTTAAGAGAACAAACCACTTGTTCCATAGCTTTAAGATTGGTAAAAAGATTTTTAAAAATATGCTTGTTCCACAAATTGAGGTTTTGTTTAAGCCTCTTGAGCTTAAGCAAAGTCAATCATGCCTTTAGAATTATCTGAGTGAGCCATCCAATTAGTGAAAACAATATTAGTGAAATCGCCATGTTGAGTCAACATATTTTGGAATCTAAAAGGTAAGGAGTAGAAGGGTTGGGGGGGGAGTTTTGATAGAGATCAAAGAGCATGATCGACAAAGTTCTCAAATGCTCAGAAAGAGGCCATTGATTGATCCAAAGAGAATTAAAGAGGGTCCTATCAAGGCGTAGCCAAAGTCTAGAGTTATGCCACATGTAATCAGACCCTGAAAAACCAATGTCAATCAGAATACAATCTAGGATCATATTAGAGAAGTCTTCCATGGAATGGAGGTTAGGAGAACATCCTACCCTCCTTTCCGAAGATGCAAGATAGTGTTGAAATCACCCCCAACCAACCAGGGAAGGTTAACTGAGGAGGCGAAGGTTCTTAATTGATTCCAAAGGATGTTCCTACCGGCTCTATTACAAGAAGCATAGATAAAGGAACCAAAAGCGAAACTCACCTAATGAGATTTTGACATTAACCAATTGATCAAGATCATCAATGATGGAAATGGTGATGGACAAATTTTATTATTAAGATTGAGGAGGAAATTTTGAAATGCGTGGGAAATCTTGGAAGAGTTAATGAAAGGCTCAATAATAACAAGTAATTTGATGTTATGAGTGCGAGTCTAACATGGTTCGGGAGAGTCCCACAACCCTGGATATTCCAAATAAGAAATTTAATCATAATAAAAAATCCAAAAAAGAAAAGGTAAAAAAATGGAAAAGGAAGAGGAGGACATAATTATTTGTGATCTGTTAGAGAAGAACATGTGATTCTAGTGAAGTTATTATTAGTCATTTTGGCTTTAGAAGATTTTTTTTAATAATAGTTTGGAAGGGTCTATCAGTATCCAAAGTATCTCCATCAGAAAGGGATTGGTTTTTGTTATCCAAAATAGGAGCAGTATCAGTCAATGTTTTAGTAGTGGTGATTTCTCCTTCTTCAGCATCAGAGTTAGAATGAGAAATTTGGATTGATTGAGTATCACTCTGTAGAGAAATAGAAGGGGAGGTTCTTGCACCATTAATAGTACAAATATCATTTTCATTGCCATGATGCATATTCAGATTTTGATTAGACACCAAAGGATCAACATTATTTTGATCCAATATAAGATTCCCATTCAAATTATCATTAATATTCAAATGAAGCAAAGGATTGTCATGAGAAGCCAAATTATTACAAGTAGGAGTAGTGCTAGGTAAGTTATCATTAGTTTCTGCACACACCTCAATAGTAGTATTTATACCAAGCTCAAAATGTTTTTCATTAGACAAATCAGTTGGTAATAAAGGGGTAGGTGTAGGAGGATGAATTCCATTATGAGTAGCTTTAGGCACATAAGCTAACTTATTAGTTTTCCAATTCCAAGAGGTATTAGTATCTTATGATATATTCTTTTTAAGGTTAGGGTGTAGCACAAAGCATTCGTAATGATCATGACCATGGATCTTAGTGAGTGCAAAAGACAGGAAATTTTCAAATTCTACTTTACGGTATATCCTCTCAACCAATCCAAACTTCTTTGGGGTATTTTTAGTAATGTCAATCTCAACCAAGATGTGTAGATGGTGAGATTTAGCGTAGTTGATCAATTTGAAGGGGTCTACCAAATAGAGCCCCAATGAAAACGGTGAGTAACATAGTGAATTCTCATGTTAGGAAAAGAAAGCCATAAAGGAACAATAGGGGATTCCTCTTTGACATCAAAAAGGGGTGACCATTTCAAGAGCCGCATTTGACAATTATACACAAAATAGGAGTGATGAGCAAAGACTTGAGAATAATCTAAATCATTTGATAACTGAATGAGGATATGTCGAGGATCAATTAGCCCAATAGTGAAGACTCCGAAAGCTTTAAACTATGGAAGAAAGATCATATATTATCTAGAGTAGGGCACCGTAAAGAGAATTTACCAACCAAAGAGAACTCAAAAGGCTTAACTATTTCCCCACATCCTGGTCAGAACACATGACAGCTAAAAATCCACGGAAAGAGGTTGAAATTAAGTTAACCGAGGCATTCGAGCAAGGGATCTTACCAGAAAGAGCTTCTTTTGCATTAACGGATGAAATCAGATCCAAAGTACCTGTAGGATCAAAGGGCAAAGTCGGCACATTCAAGAGCGGCGAAGCTGGGTTTCATGAGAGCGATGCCTCCCATTGAAACGATCCAAGAGTCACATAAGAACAACCGAGAGAGGAGGCACAACCAAGCAATACAATGATCTGTCGGAGGAGGAATGCGTACCAGAAAAATGAACTGAACACAAAATCAGAGAAGGAGCCTGAGCCGGGTTTGACTCTTAGGGTTTGGGTTTATGTTTAAGTTTATTAGGTTTTAGGGTTTAGGTTTATTTTTAAAATTTATTTAGTTACTTTAGATTTGCATGTAGGATTTGGGGTTTAGGGTTTAAGGTTTAGTTTAGGGTTTAGGGTTGTATGTTTATGATTTAGAGTTTAATGTTTAGGATCTAGGGTTTAAGGTTTTTTTTAAATTAAGTAAACCGGTAGGCTTAGGTTTATTTAGTATATTAAATTTAATTTTTTATGTTAGTTTACTTTTTTTTATTTTAGTTTATTTTTTATTTTAGATTTCATTATTTTAGTTTAAGTTTCTTATTCTTAAGTTTATTTTAATTTTTAGTTTAGTTTAGGTTTTTATTTATTTTATTTTATTTTTACTTTTTATTATTTTTTTAGGTCCAGGTTTAGGTTATAGTTTAGGTTTTTATTTTATTTTATTTTATCATTTTATATAGGTTTTAGTTTTTTAATTATTTTATTTCTAGGTTTTATTTAGTTTAGGTTTAGGTTTTTAAGTTTTTAGGGTTTAGGCTTTAGGGTTTAGGGTTTCGGGTTTATGGTTAGGGTTTATGGTTTAGCATTTAGGGTTTCATGTTTAGGCATTAGGATTTAGAGTTTTTAGGGTTTAGGTTTAGGGTTTATGGTTAGCATAGGGTTTAACGTATGTTTAGGTTTTAGGGTTTAGGGTTTAGGATTTTTAGTTTAGTGTTTAGGGTTTTGGGTTTTAGGGTTTAGGCTTTAGGGTTTAGGTTTAGTTAGTAGGTTTAGGGTTTAGGGTTTAGGGTTTAGTTTTAGGGTTTAGGTTTAGTGTTGCTTTAGGGTAGGTTTAGGTTAATTTAGGGTTTTAGGGTTTAAATATCTTTAGGATTTAGCATTTAGGGTTTAATGTTTACTGTTTAGGATTTTATTTAGTTTAGTTTATTTATTTAAGGTTTTTTATTTTATTTATTTTTTAGGTTCAAGTTTCGGTTTAGGTTTATGTTTATTTTTTGTTTCATTTTATTTAAATTTTATTCATTATGTTTAGGTTTTACTTTTTATTTTTAGGTTTAGGTTTAGGTTTTTATTTTGTTTTTTTAGGTTTTGATTTTAGGTTTCCATTTTATGTTTATTTATAAGTTTTAGTTTTTAATTTAGTTTTAGGTTTATTTTTAGTTTATTTTATTTTATTTAGTTTAGGGTTTAGGTTTAGTATATCTTAGTGTTAGGTTCATGTTTTATTTATTTTAGTATATTTTATTTTAGTTTAGGTTTAAGTTTATTTTAGGTTTAAGTTTTATTTTTTAGTTATTTTTAGGTTTAGTTATTTATTTATTTTTTATTTTCTTTTATTTTATGCTTATTTTATTTTATTTATGTTTAGTTTTTATTTTATATAGTTTTAATTTTTAGGTTTATTTTAGGTTTTTATTTATTTTATTTGAGTTTAGTTTTTATTTTTTATTTTATTTATTTTTAGGTTTAGGTGTAAGTTTAGGTTTTTCATTTATTTTATTTTTAGGTTTTATTTAGTTTAGGTTTAGGTTTTAGGTTTTTTAGTTTTTATGGTTTAGGATTTAAGGTTTAGGGTTTAGGGTTGTAGGTTTTAGGATTTAGGATTTAGGGTTTAGGTTTAGCGTTTAGGGTTTAGCGTTTTAGTGTTTAGGGTTTAGGGTTTATGGTTGTAGGTTTAGGGTTTAGGGTTTTGGGTTTAGGGTTAGTTTTAAGATTTAGGGTTTAGGGTTAGGGTTTTTTTAATTTTTTTTTTTATATTAAGTAAACTAGTAAGTTTATATTTATTTGTTTATTTTTTAATTATTTTAGTTTATTTTATTATTTATTTTTATTTAGGTTTGTTTTTTATTTAGTTTAGTTTATTTATTTTAGATTTTTTATTTTAGTTTACTTTTTAAGTTTAGGTTTAGGTTTAAGTTCATTTTTTAGTTTAGTTATATTTTTATTTTATATTTTAGGTTTAAGTTTTATTTTTTATTTATAGGTTTAGGTTTTTATTTATTTATTTATTTTTTGGTTTAGGTTTTAGGTTTTTATTTTAAGTTTATTTTTTTCTTTTATTTTTTTAGTTTAAGTTCATTTTAGTTTATTTTATTTTATTTAATTTAGGTTTAGGTTTTGGTTTAGTTTATTTTAGGTTTAGGTTTAGGTTTTATTTAATTTAGGTTTTCTTTTATTTTTATTTTAGGTTTAGGTTTTTATTTTTAGTTAGGATTTAGGTTTTATTTTTTTATTTTTAGGTTTTATTTTCTAGTTTATCATTTAGGTTTAAGTTTTTATTTAGTTTTTATTTTTTATTTTAGTTTTTTAGGTTTTATTTTTATTTAATTTAGGTTTTTTATTTTTTAATTTAGTTTAGGTTCTTATTTATTTTATTTTAGTTTAGTTTTTATTTATTTTTTTGGGTTTGTGTTTGGGTTGAAGTTTTAGTTTATGCTTTTATTTTATTTTGGTTTAGGTTTTTTATTTAATGGTTTTATTAAGTTTAGGTTTAGGGTTTTAGCTTTTTAGGATTTAGGGTGTAAGGTTTAGGGTTTATGGTTTGTTTAGAGTTTAGGGTTGGGGTTTAGGGTTTGGGTTTAGAGTTTAGGGTTTGGGTTTTAGGGTTTAGGGTTTAGGGTTTTAGGATTTAGAGTTTTTAGGGTTTAGGGTTTAGGGTTTAAAGTTTAGTGTTTAGGGTTTTGGTTTTTTTTAATAGAGAAAAAAATTCAACATTTCTTCTTTTCAGTTTCATCAACCAAGTAACACACTAAGTTTTCTAAGACACAAGTAATGCCATAGATAAAAAATGAGCACGCATAGAGCAAATAAAAAACCCTAGATAACTAGAACCATCTCTACGTTAAAGACACAATTCCATAGGTAGATCGGATCGATCGTTCTTCAGTTTCTCCAGTTCGCATCAGAACCACCCTAGCCTCTAATAGCGGGATCCACCATCATATCCTCAATCTCTCCCTCCGCCACCACCATGACTATAAAATATGTCGCTCCTCCCGCCTCCATAACCACCTCTGCTCTGACCATAACCTCCATATCCACCAGCACCTTTAGATTCCCCACCACCACTGTGATAGCCACCACCTCAGCCTTTGCCTCCATGTTAGATCTACATTGAGCCTGACTGACGGTGATGTTCCTGTCATCAAGGTTTTTGCCCACTCTTAGGGTTTAGGTTTGCATTTAGGTTTATTAGGTTTTAGGGTTTAGGTGTAATTTTTAATTTTTTTAGATACTTTAGGTTTATGTTTAAGGTTTGGAGTTTAGGGTTATGGTTTAGTGTTTAGGGTTTAGGGTTACAGGTTTTAGGGTATATGGTTTTAGGGCTTAGGGTTTAGGGTTAGGGTTTAGGGTTTAAGGTTTTTTAGGGTGTAGGGTTTAGGTTTTAGTGTTTAGGGTGGTAGGTTTAGGGTTTAGGGTTTAGGGTTTAGGTTTTATGGTTTAGGGTTCAGGGTTTAGGGTTCTAGGGATTAAGGTTTATGGTTTAGGGTTTGAGGCTCATGGTTAGGGTTTAGGATTTAGAGTTTAGGGTTCATGGCTAGGGTTTAGGGTTTAGAGTGTATTATTTATTGTTTAGGCTTTAGGGTTTTTGGGTTTATGCTTTTAGGGTTTAGGTTTTAGCATTAGGGTTTAGGGTTTAATTTTTTAGGGTTTAGTGTTGTAGGTTTAGGGTTTAGGGTTTAGGGTTTAGGGATAGTTATAGGGTTTAAGGTTTAGGGTTTAGGATTAAAGGTTTGGGTTTTTTTTTTAAATTAAGTAAACGATAAGTTTAGATTTATTTAGTTTTTTTAGTTGATTTTTATTTTTTATTTTTTATTTTTATTTATGTTTATATTTTATTTATATTTAGTTTAGTTTATTTATTTTACATTTATTTATTTTAGTTTAGGTTACTTATTTTAGTTTATTTTATTGGTTTAAATTTAGGTTTAGGTTTAGGTTTATTTTTTAGTTGAGTTTTATTTTTATTTTAGTTTTTAGGTATAGGTTTACATTTTTATTTTACTTTTTTAGGTTTAGGTTTTAGGTTTTATTTTAGGTTTTATTTTTTAGTTTAGCTTTAGGTTTATTTATGTTTATTTTATATTATTTAGTTTAGGTTTATGTTTAGGTTTAGTTTATTTTAGGTTTAGGTTTTATTTATTTTAGTTTATTTAGTTTATTTTATTTTTATTTTAGGTTTAGGGTTTTTTTCAATTTAGGGTTTAAGTTTTATTTTTATTTATTTCTAGGTTTGATTTTTAGGTTTATTTTTGAGGTTTAAGTTATTATTTAGTTTTCTTTTAGTTTGTTTAAGGTTTAGTTTATTTTTATTTTATGTTTATTTTTATTTTATTAAATTTTTTTATTCTTAGATTTGTTTTATTTTTTTACTTTACTAGGTTTTTCTTTAGTTTATTTTAGTTTATTTTTATATTATATTTTATTTAATTATAGGTTTAAGTTTAGGTTTTTAGGTTTTTAGGGTTAAGGGTTTAGGATTTAGGGTTTAGGGTTTTAAGGTTTAGGATTTTAAGGTTTAGGGTTTAGGGTTAGGGTTTAGTGTTTAGGGTTTTTAGGGTTAAGGGATTAAGGTTAGTGTTTAGGGTTTTTGGTTTTTTTATTCTTAGTTTAAGGTTTTTCTTTTGGGAAACCCATATAGGGGGAATTTTATTGCCACAAAAAGAGGGTTAAAAGGTCCTTAATAGGGGATAAACTCCACAACTACTGCTCAAAGAGCTATAATCAGCCTAGAGAGTAAATCCCCTATCTAAGTACAACCAAAAGTAAAATAAAAGAGTAAAGGAAAGCAAAAGATACAAATTGATTAACATAGATAAGAAAATGAATAGATATGGGCCAAAGCTCTTCAGGATGAGAGAATGCATGAAACTAGGGAGCAAACCTGCAAGAGAATAAGAGAAATGCAAAATTGTAGAAAGATAGAAATTAGAGCATAAAATATCTGGACAAAATGAAAATTGAAAATAGCATAAAGCGAGAAAGATTATAAAGAAGTGTGTGAGAGAAGGCTCACCTCGGTCACACCAAATTGGGCGGCAAATATGGGCATCCAAACTTCAGCGGAAGGGTTACATCACAAGAGCTACTACCAAACCAAAAAGGAGTGAAATCATCACAGCCATCATAGCCAATAAACCTTTGGGAAGATGGCAACCATTTGTTGAAAGTGTTTTGAGCCTTAGTACCTACAAACCTAAATAAAGCCGTAAACATAATAGAAAAGGATACAATAAAGAGCAGAATGGGAAAGGGCATCCCATGCAGAATAAATATCATCAATATAGTCACCATGGCATGAGAATCCCTACACATATGAAAATGAACCATCTTTGCTAGATCCACCTTATTTTTTACTAGAGCCAAGAGTTTAATTAGGCCAGCATGAAAACCCAACACAGGAAAATAGTAGAAAAGGCCAGGCAAAGGAAAGAAGCAATATACAACCAATTGAAAAGCTTGCTAAAATCTAGCAAGGCAAATCAAATAGTATGTAATTAACTCCATCCTAAACATATGGGACATATATGAAACTTACAGTCCTGGTATACAGCCCAGGAATATAGCCCAGAAAAAGGTACCCAATCAAAATAAGCAATGCAGATGTTAACAACCCCCTTGTTAATAATCATTGCAGAAGTTAATAACTAGCAAGTGTAAAGCAAGACAACATAACCCAAAGCTAAACAGGAAATGCAGAAGTCTAACAGAGCCAAGATGGAAATGCAGCAGCAGATTAGATGGACCAGAAGCCATAGGTAATAAGCTGCTCGCCACCACAAACAATTCCAAATAAGGACAATCAGAGAGACAACCCTAGTAGCGACTTTGGGCATAAAACCGATAATCCGGTTAAAAACAACCAAGACAGCAAATAATAGCAAGCTGGCCATAAAACCACCCATTCAAAATAGATAGTGCATAAGATAATATCCAAGTAGGTAATAACATAATCACAGTGATCGACGCAAGTCTAACTGAAACAAGATGAAAAAAATAGCAACAGATTAAATAAACCACAAACATCAGGTGAGCAGCTGTAGCCCGATTAGAAACAACAAAAATAATAAGAAAAAAAATTGCCAACAAATAGCCAACAACCTCAAAGGCAGCCTGCCGAACATAAGACCCGAAAATCCAATAGCCAACAATTAAAATAGCAATACAATTATTGTACTCACCATTTGATAAGCCAGTAAAAAAGAGAGGTACAACATATATACAAAAGGGGTTCAAAAGAGAGCCATCATTGAAATCCTTCAAAAAAAAAGAAGAGCTTGTAAACCAACATCCTCGAGCTGGAAAGAAATCATTAAGTAATTCCAATCCGCAAAGAGACAATAATAATAACAATTGCGTTTCTCCATACAGTTGGGAAGGTGAGGTTAGCAAAAGAAATAAAAAAATAAAAGTAGTCCAGAGAGAGACAACCCCAATAGCGACTTCGGGCATAAAACCCAATAATCCAGTTCAACCAACAACCAAGACAGCAAATAACAGCAAGCTGGCCATAAAACCACCCATTCAGAAAAGATAGTGCATAAGTTAATTTCCAAGTAGGTAATAGCATAATCATAGTGATTTGGACAAGTCTAACTAAATCAAGATGGAAAAAATAGCAGTAGTTTAGATAGATTTCAAACATGTGGTGATCAGCTGCAGCCCAGTTGCAAATAGCAAAAGTAATCAGAAAAACAAAAGCCAACAAACAACCAATAACCTCAAAAGTAGCCTGCTGGACATAAGATCCAAAAATCCAATAGCCAACAATTAAAACAATAATATAATTATTGCACCCACCATAAGATAAGACAATAAAAATAGTGGTACAACATAGACACAAAAGGGGTTCAAAAGGGAGCCATCATTGAAATCCTTCAAGATAAAAGAGAGAAGGCTTGCAGCTAAACTAACATCCTTAGTAAAAGAAGACTGGAAAGAAATCATTAAGTAAGTCCAATCCTATAAAGGGACAATAATAATGAAAAGGGTATGGTAGTTTCTCTCCTTACAGGTTGGTAAGGTGAGGTTAGCAAAAGAAATCAGAAAAATAGCCCCAAAAGTAGCTTGCTGGACATAAGACCCGAAAATGCAACAGCCAAAAATTAAAACAACAAAAAATTTATTGCACCAACCATAAGATAATCTAGTAAAAAATAGTGGTACAGCATAGAGTCGAAAGTGGTTCAAAGGAAAGCCATCTTTGAAATCCTTCAAGACACAGAAAAGTAGACCAGTAGCTAAGCCCACAGCATCAGTAAAAATAGGCTGGAAGGAAATCAAGAAGTAATTCCAATCCTGCAAAGAACAAGTTATAGTAGCAAGGGTATTGTAGTTTCTCTCCTTATAGGTTGTGGAGGTGAGGTTAGGCAGCATAAGAGGGGTCACATCCATAATAAAGGGAGAAAAATAGATAAATTAGGTCCTGTCATGAAGCTATACAAAAATATAATAATTAAACATTGATACAGCAAAGTCATGAGCCCCAGAATAGATTTCCAAAAAAAGGAAAAGAGACAAAACACAACCTTAATCATATAATAGAAAATAGATACAAGAGGACCCCAACAAAATATTGATGGCAAAATTCTATCCCTGATCGAAAAGCAGCAAAAGTAACATAAGGTAATACATCTCTCTCCAGCAGACAGGAAACACCTTACCATTAACAGTGGAAACAACAGAAGCAGTAAGACCCCAAAAAAGGTTAAGGTAATTAATCCAATAGCAGATGCCATAGAGATTAGCAATTAACCAGAAATGGGTATAAGAAAGATGCATCAGCAAAATCCAGAGAAACAACAACACTAAACAGAAGTTGATCATGTAGTTAAACAAGTAATATAACAGGCCAAACCAAAAGGATGGATTAATTTCTGAGGTAAGGTAATCCAGAATTGTCCAAATTAACCAAACCAAGCAAATGTTTAGGAAGTGTAAGTTGATCAAAGAATTTTATGCCATCTAATCTAGAACCCAGATTAGCAAGATAATCAGAACATGCATTACCTTCACGCCATACATTTGTGATTTTAAAATAGAGTTGAGAAAGGAGAGCTCTAGTCTGCTTGAGAAGGTAGTACAATTTGTATTTCCCATTTTGGTGGAAGTCAAAAGATTAATCAGTAACAAAGCATCCACCTCAATCCAAATATTGAGCCAACCTTTTTGAAGGAAAATCTCAATTGCTTTGTAAATTGCCATTAGCTTAGCAAAAGGAACATATCAAATATTAAGGGGGTAAGCAAAAGCACATAGGACTTTACCATTAAGGTTTCTGAAAATGCCACCACAGCTAGAAGAATTTTGAGAGCCGCCATCGTGTTAATTTTAATAGTATTAGCATGAGGTTTTACCCAATAAACAATCTTGTCATCTTTATAGTTGGGTGGATCCGGCAAGTTAAAACCCAGTTTATTGGCCATAAATTTACAGCCTTTGAATTTATTGTAGTTAATTAAATTAGCATTAAATAAGTCACAAACTTTGTTTTTAATTCTAGCAATTATCCCCACGTGGTTCATAGGAATCCCACGATGTTTTGCATCATTTCTGTCCATCCATATGAACCAAATAAGAGTGATAGCAGTTATGACTTTAATGTGGCCTTTAATAGTGTTTTCAAAATAAACTTCAAGAAGTTGGTATAGAGTTAAGGAGCCATTGAATTTGACAATATTAAAGAGATCATCATACCAAATCCAAAGTTTGGAAGCAATGGCTCATAACAAATACATGATTCACATTCTCAATGTGAAAGCGAAACATTTTGAAGGTAAGTAAAACCTTTACCACATCAAGGAGTCAACAGGGATAAAGTTTTTCAAAATACGCCAAGTAAGAACAGAATAAGAAATAGGAATAATGTTATTCCAAAGTTTAAAAATCACATTGGAGAAATCATGAGCTTCTTTAATATGAATCCAAACATTTTTAAGGTTGAAATCACTATTTTGGAAAAGCTTAAAAAGGATCTGATTATGATTGCTATGAATGATAGGAATAACTGTAAGCTTATCTAAAAGAGAGAAAGGAATATAGTCAGTAAGCTTACTATTATTCTACTTATTATTCCAAAAAAAGTTCACTTTAATAGCAGTGGAGTGGGTAGAAAGTAACTCATCAATGGACCCACCTCCAGTCCAGTTATCTTGCCAAAAGAAAGAGGTTCTAGAGTTAATCCCCCAAGAGATTAAAGATTCTGCTTCTTATTTGATGGAACAAAGTCTTTTCCATACGGGAGAGTCTCCCACTTTATAGGGGCAAATGAGAGGGTGCTTACCCTGACAATATTTGGCAGTCATGAAATTAGCCCAAAGACTATTGTTGCTCCTAAAATTCCACCAAAGTTTATAGGAAAACGTAGTGATAGCTTCCTGATTGGCTTACAGCCAAGCCCACCTTCAGCAAGAGTGCCATAACTTTTATACCAAGAGGTCCAATGCATTCTTTTATTAGAATTGTTAGAACCCCAGAAGAATTTGTTAAGGTGGCACTCAATTCTATTAATGGTAGAATTGGTCAGCACAATGGTTTGAATGAGATATAAAGGCATGGAGTTAAGGTTTCTCTTAATCAAAGTGAGCCTACCACCAAATGAGAGTAAATGAAATTCCCAAGCAGAAATTTTATTAGAGATTTTTTGGATTAACTCATCAAAGAGATGTGATCTTTTCTGACCTTTAAAGAGCGGAGCACCAAGATATTTAATAGGAAGTTATTGTTGCTAAAAATTAGTAATTCTCAACATTTTGTTGATCCTATTAGTAGGGATTTTACAGGAAGTAGTGAAACAACTTTTACCTTTGTTAAGAAAGAGCCCACTTTCATTACCAAATTTATTTAAAAGATTCTTAATAGTTTTAATGTGATGAGTAGAGGCATTGCAAAAGATTATGAAGTCATCAGCAAAACTAAGATGAGACAGGAAGACCACCTTGGGTTCTAAAAAACATGCTAGGATTATTGTTAAAAAGATCATTAAGGATCCTCAAAAGATATTCAACAATAATAATAAAAAGAAAGAGAGATAAGGGATCTCCTTATCACAAACCATGCATAGAAGGAAAAAAATCTACTGACTCACCATTTATGATAATGGAGAACCAAGCATTAGTAATATAATTTTTAATGAGGCGGATAAAATAGTCAGAAAAACCAAACAAAATAAGAATTTGGAAGAGGAAATTCTAAGAGAGGTTATCAAAAGCTTTAGAGATGTCTAATTTAAAAAAGATGTTACCACCTCTAGTAGAAGCATCAATGTCATGAATCGCTCTTGGGCTAGAAGAATGTTGTCGAGATATAGCTCTACCTTTTAACCAGTTTGGTTGGGGGAAATAATTTTAGGCAGTAGCAGAATAATTCTATTGGAAATTAATTTAGCAATGAGTTTATGAAGGAAGGTGCAAAAGCTGTTGGTCTAAAATTGCCCCAAGATTCAAGATTATTAATTTTGGGAATGAGAATAATGAAAGTGCTAGAAAAATAACTAGGTAAAGGATTGCCATCGAAAAAACCAATGACAGCATCGACAAGGTTAGACATAATAATAGGCCAATAATGCTAAAAAAATTGAGTCTTGTAGCCTTTAGGGCTAGCAACAGTCATTCATGCTTGAGAATACTACCAATCTTACTTAGTAGGGCAAATTAAGCAAATGGTTATCATCATTAATGTCGTTGAGAAAATTGAGAGTTGGAGAGTGCTTCTAAGGTAGGGTTGTTGTTTAATAAGTTTTTAAAATGATGTATGACAGAATCTTCAATATCATTATTATTAGTGATCTAGCTGTCGTTATCATTTTTAATTTTTTAATAGAGTTTAAGGCTTTCTTTTTTTGAAAAGAGCATGGAAATACTTGATATTTCTATCACCATCAGCAATATGTTTGCTAGCAGGCTTTTGCTGCTAGTATGTTTCCTCCATATTCTAATATTTAACCAAGTTATCTTTAGCTTCATTCAACTCCTCAAGTTTAGTAGAATTAGTGAAAAAACATCTTCAAGAGAACAAACTAATTGTTGCATATTTTTGATATTGGCAAAAAGATTTTTAAAATGATGCTTGTTCCACCAATTTAGGTTTTGTTTAAGCCTTTTAAGCTTAAGACAGAGGTGAATCATGCCCTTAACTGAATTATTTGGATGAGGAGGAGCCATCCAGTTAATGGATACAACATTTATGAAATCAATGTGTTGGATCCACATATTTTGGAATCTGAAAGAAGTTAGCGACGATAATCTATTGGAGGGATTTTGGATAGAAATCAAAAGCGAAGCATGATCAGAAAAAGTTCTACTCAAATATCCAACAAAAGTAAGGGGTCATTGATTGATCCAAAGAGAATTAAAAAGAGTCATATCAAGCCGCTGTCAGAGTCTAGAGTTATGCCACGTATAGTCGGAGCCCGAAAAGCCAATATCAATCAGATTGCAATCAAGAATCATATTAGAAAAATCTTCCATGGAATGAATGTTAGCGAGAAACCTCCCCTTCTCTCCGAGGAAGAAAGAATAATGTTAAAATCACCCCAACCAAGGTTTGTTGACCGAGGTGGCAAATGTTCTTAAGTTATCCCAAAGAATGTTCATACTAGCTCTATTACAAGAAGCATAAATAAAGGAACCTAAAGTAGAAAATTCACCCAATGAAATGTGGACATTAACCAATTATTAAAGATCATCAAGGATAGAGATGTTGACTAAATTATTCCAAAAACACCAAATTTTATTGCTAATATTATAAAATAAATTTTGAAAGCCAAGCATTCTAGCAACATGGTTGATCTTAGAAGTGATGGTATGAATGGTTCAATAACAACAAGTAAGGCTATGTTATGAATATGGCAAAGACTTCTAATATGGTTGCGGACAATGAGAGTCCCAATACCGAACATTCCAAATTAGAAAATTAATCATAATAAAATAAGAAAGAAAGGAAAAGAGATAACTAAAGAAATAAAAAAGCAAGAAGAAAAGAAAACTAAAAACAATTATTTATGGAAAGTTAGAGAAGATCTAGTAGTTCTAGTGGAGCTATTAGGAACATTCTAGCTTTAAGAGATTTTTTTTAAAAAATAGTTTGAAAAGATCTATCATTGTCCAAAGTATCACCATCTGAGAAAGACTAATTTGTGATATTTAGAATATGGCCTGTATCAGTCAAAGCATTTCTAATGGTATTTTCCCCTTCTTCAATTAAGTGGTGTGAGCATGTGTATCACTCTCGAAGAGTAGGAGAAGGAGAGGTTGTGAAGCCATTAATAGCATTCATGCTCATTAATTACTTTTGATTTTGTTCCATCATCAAAGGATCAACAATTTTTTAGATTTTGTTCTTTCATCAAAGGATCAACTCTAGAATTTGTTTTCGATTTTGATCCAACCTGAAGTTTCCATTCAAATCACCACTAGGGTTCATATGAGTCTCCTCGGGTTCACTAGCCAAAAGGGGTAGGGGTCAAGGTATTGTCTTGAGGAGCTAAATTATTACAATTAGAAGCAATGTTAATTAAGTTATCATTAGCCTCCTCACAAACCTCATAAGCATTATTTTTAGTATGCTTAGATTGCTCTCCAATAGGCAAATCAGTGGATAGAAAAGGAGTAGGGGTAAGGGGATGATTCCCATTTTGAGTGACTTTAGGCACATAAGCAAATTTATTAGTTTTTTCATTTTATAGAGTAGGATTAGTATCTGACAATTTATTCTTTTTAAGATGAGGATGCAACATAAAACATTCAGAATGATCATGGCCATGAATCTTACAATATGTGCAAAAAATAGGAAAGTTCTCAAATTCCACTTTTTGCTTATAACCGAACTTCTCAGAGCTGATCCAAACTTCTTTAGGATGCTTTTTAGTAATATAAATCTCAACCAAAATATGAGCAACAGAAGGTTGTGATCTCATAGATGGCTTCAATTTGAAGAGGCCAAAGAGAGCCCCAATCGCAAAAGAACTTGATGTGTAACATAATGTATTCTCATAAGAGCTAGCCATATAGGAACAATTGGGGATTCCTCTTTTATATCAAAAGAGGAGACCATTTCGAAGTCGATAATTAAACACAAAGTAAGAGCGACGGAAAAAAACTCTTGAATAATCTAAGTCATTAGAGAGCTGAATTCAAATTTGCCTAGGATCAATTAATCCGATAGTAAAAATAATTGAAAGTTTAAGGCGATAAAAAAAATGATCGGATGTTATCGAGAGTTGGCTGATGTAAGCAAAATTTACCAACTAAAGAGAATTCAAAAGGCTTCGCCAACTTTCCAATGTCTAGATCCGAGCACATAACAAGAGGCATCCCACGAAATGAGGTCGAGATCAAATTCACCGAAGCATTAGTGGAGAGGTTCTTACCAGATAATGCTTCCTTAAAGGACTTAAATGCAGTCAGAGTAGCGGTTGATTTCGGATCCATAATTCCATGTAAATCTGATGCCCTAGCTGATGCCTCCAAGATGGATAAGCTAGGCTACGTGGAAAGTGGCTCCTCTGCCATTGAAAAGCGAACTCACATTATAAATATCGAGATAAGTTATCAAAAAATCGTCGAGAATGATCGAAATGAAAGGAAAAATGCAATGTGAGAGCGCCATGGAGAGGAGTGTTTTTGGTTTGGTGTTAGTTTAGGGTTTAGGGTTTAGGGTTTAGGGTTTAGGGTTTAGGGTTTTGGTTTTGGGTTTAGGGTTTAGGGTTTTTAAGGCATAGGGTTTAGGGTTAGTTTAGGGTTTAGAGTTTTGGTGTTTATGGTTTAGGGTTTAGGGTTTAGGTTAGGGTTTAAGGTTTGGGTTTAGGGTTTTATATTTTTTTTAATTAAGTAAATCGGTAGGTTTAGGTTTATTTAGTTTATTTTTATTTATTTTAGTTTATTTCATTTTTTATTTATATTTAGCGTAGATTATTTATTTTAATTTAGCTTTTTTATTTTAGTTTATTTTTTAGGTTTAGGTTTAGGTTTATGTTTATTTTTTAGTTTAGCTTTTATTTTATTTTATTTTTTAGGTTTTTATTTTATTTAGGTTTAGGTTTAGGTTTTTATTTTATTTTTTATTTTTAGGTTTTAGCTTTTTATTTTAGGTTTACTTTTAGGTTTTACTTTTTTAGTTTATGTTTATTTTATTTTATTTAGTTTAAGGTTTTGGTTTACTTTATTTTAGGTTTAGGTTTAGGTTTCGTTTATTTTAATTTAGTTTATTTGAGTTTCGGTATGGGTTTATTTTATTTTATTTATTTGAGGTTTAAGTTTCTTTTTTAGTTTTGGATTTAGGTTTTTTTTAGGTTTAGGTTTTAATTTTGCTTTTATTTTATTTTTATTTTGCGTTTAGTTTTTATTTTATTTAGGTTTCTTATTTTTCGATTTATTTTATTTTATTTAGTTTAATTTAGGTTTTTATTTATTTTATTTTATTTTAGTTTTTATTTTTTATTTTTTATTTTATTTTATTTTTATGTTTAGGTTTAGGTTTATGTTTTGGCTTAGGTTTAGGTTTTAGTTTAGGTTTTATTCTATTTTATTATTTAATTTTATTTTGGTTAAGGTTTTCTTATTTATTGTATTTTTTTAGGTTTTATTTAGTTTAGGTTTAGGTTTTTAGGTTTCAAGTTTTAGGGTTTGAGGTTTAGGGTTTAGGGTTTATTGTTGTAGGTTTTAGGGTTTAGGGTTTAGAGTTTAGGGTTTTAGTGTTTAGAGTTTAGGGTTTAGGGTTTAGGGTTTAAGGTTTAGGGTTAAGGGTTTCGGATTGTAGGGTTAGGATTTAAGTTTTATGGTTTATGGTTTAGGGTTAGGGTTTTGTTAATCATTTAAATTTTTAATTTTTTTTAATTAAGTGATCAAGTAGGTTTGGGTTTATTTAGTTTTTTTTTAGTTTACTTTATATTTATTTTAGTTTTTTTAATTTTTAATTTTTAATTTTTATTTAGGTTTATTTTTATTTTTATTTAGTTTTGTTCATTTATTTTAGGTTTATTTATTTTAGTTTAGGTTTAGGTTTAGGTTTATTATTTAGTTTAGTTTATTTTTTAGGTTTAGTATTTATTCTTTATTTTTTTGGTTTTAGCTTAGGTTTTTATTTTATTTTTTAGGTTTAGGTTTATTTTTAGGTTTTATTTTTGGTTTAGGTTTAGGTTTATTTTAGTTTATTTTATTTTATTTAAGGTTTTTGTTTTTTTTTTTGGGAAACCCCGTATAGGGGGAATTTGATTGCCACAAAAAAGGGATTATAAGGTCCTTAAAGGGGATAAACTCCAGAACTACTGGTCAAAGAGCTATAATCAGCCTAAGGAGTAAATCCTCTATCTAAGTACATCTAGAAGGAAAAAGAAAAGAGAAGCAAGCAAAAGATACAAAGTGATTAACAAAAGTAAGCAAATGAAGGATGAGGGCCAATGTTCTGCAGGAAGTGAGAATGCATGACACTATGGAGCAACCTACAAGAGAAAAAGAGAAAAGCACCTGCAAGATTGTAGATAGGAAGAAGTTAGAGCAGTTAAAGTAGTACAGAAAAAATGATAAGTAAGAGCAGCAAAATTTTAAAATGGTAATAATAATGAAGTGGGATAGAGGAGGCTCTCACCACACCAAGTTGGGGTTGATGCAAATATGAGCATCCAAACTTCAAAAACATCACAAGAGCTACTACCAAACCAAAATGGAGTGAAAGCATCACAGCCATCATAGCCAACAAACATGTATAGCAGCCATCTGATGAAGATCTTTTAAGCCAAAATACCTGCAAGAATAGGCAAAGTCGTATACATGAAAGTGGAAAGAGTAGCAAAGAGCAAAGTGGGTAAGGGGATCCCATGCCAAATATGTGTCATCATATTAAGCTCCATGGCATGATAATCCTAACTCAAATGAAAGAGAGCCATCAATGTCAGGTCATCCATACTGGAAACCAGATCTAAAGGATAATAAACATCAAATTTTGAAATCTGCTGCAAACCAACCAAGCAAAGACAAGAGCAAGGAATTAACCCCATTCCAATGTTGTAGGACATAATAAATATACATTCTTGGTAAACAGTCCAGTAAGCAGCTCAAGGTTATTTCCCATCAAAAGATAAGAAAAGAATGTAAGTAAAGTAGCTCTTAACAACATCCTTATTTCAGTAAATTAAGAACAACAATTATAAAGGGAAACAGCATACCCCAAGCCCAAATTACCATAGGAAATGGAAGTATAATAGCACATAAGAAGAAACAGGTAAAGGGCTTCTCCCCACCACTGACAATCTAGTAAGAGCCAATCAGAGATAACACCACAGAAATTGTTTCCTTATGATCAAACTCATTAATCCACACAATAATCGAGAGTAATAGCCAGCAAGGTGGCCATAAATCCACCCAATGAGATTAAACAATGCAAAGATTAAAATCAAGAGAGGCAAAAGTATAGTCACAATGATCTGCACAAATGTAGTATAAGCTAGAGGGAAAAAATAGTAGCATATGAAGTCACACAAATAAATGTTACAAAGAAAAAACCCAAAAGCCAATAATCAAATTATGCTAGAAACAGCCAACAACCAAAAAATAACCAACTGGATAAGGGAAACAGCATACCCCAAGCCCAAAGGACTACAGGAAATGGGAGGACAACATCAGATAAAAAGAAGGTAAAGGTAAAGGGATATGATAACAGTAAAAACTCAAAAGCCCATAACCAGAATGTGCAAAAAATAGTCGAGAACCATAAAAACATCCTGCTTGATAAAGGACCCAAAAATCCAAAGGCCATTTGGGCTAGGGTTCAAGTTTTAGGTTTTAGTGTTTAGGGTTTAGGGTTTAGGTTTTAGGTCTAGGGTTCAAGTTTTAGCTTAAGTTTTAGGGTTTTTGTTTTTTTTCTATAACAGAGAACAAATTCATATTCAACATTTCTTTTTTGGATTCATCAACCAAGTAACACACCATGATTTCTAAGACACAAGCGGCATCATAGTTTTAAAATGAGCACACTTAGAGCAAATGAAAGACCCTAGATAACTAGAACCATCTTTACATTAAAGACACAATTCCATATGCAGTAGATCAGATCGATCGTTCCTCAGTTTCTCTAGTTCCATCAAAACCACCCTGACCTCTCGAGTAGTAGGATCCACTATCATATCCCTGATCCCTCCCTCTGCCAGCACCATAATTTTAACCTCCATCAGTCCTCCTGCCTCTATAACCACCACTACTTTTACCACCACCTCCATATCCACCAGCACCTCCAGTTCTCCCACCACCATTGTGATATCCTGCTCTACTCAGCATCAGATCTGGGACTACTGTTGACGTGATGATCAAGGTTTTTCCCATTCTTAGGGTTTAGGTTTAGTTTAGGTTTATTATATTTTAGGGTATGGTTTATTTTTTAATTTATTTAGTTACTTTAAGTTTAGTTTAAAGTTTGGGGTTTAGGGTTTAGGTTTTGGTCATTTAAGTTAAGGGTTTTGGGTTTATTCTTTTAATGTTTAGGGGCTTAGGATTAGGGTTTAGGTAGTTGTGGTTTAGGGTTAGTTTAGTATTTAGTTTAGGGTTTTAGGATTTAAGGCATGTGGGTTTTAAAAAATAATTAGGTAAAATGATTTTAGGTTTATTTAGTTTATTTAGTTTATTTTAGTTGATTATATTAGTTTATTTTTTGGCTTTGTGAGGTTTAGTTTATGTTTTTTTTACTGAGTTTATTTTATTTTTTAATTTTTAGATTTTGGTTTTATTTTTATTAGTTTAGGTTTACATTTTTTTATTTATTTTTGTTTAGGTTTTAGGTTTATTAGGTTTTATTTTTAGTTTATGTTTAGGTTTATTTTAGTTATTTTTTATTTATTTAATTTTACTACTTTATTTAGGTTTAGGTTTTATTTATTTTAGTTTATTTTTTAATTTTATTTTTTATTTAGGTTTAGGTTTTGATGTAAGGTTTAGGTTTTATTTTATTTATTTTAGGTTTTAGGTATTTTATTTTAGTTTTATTTAGTTTTATTTTATATTATTTAGGTTTATTTTATTATTTTATTTTATTTTTTTTTATTAAAGTTTTTTATTTAAGTTTATTTTATATTTAATTTAGTTTAGGTTTTCTTTATCTATTTTATTTTATTTTAGGTTTGGTTTATTTTAGGTTTTTGTTTTTTCAGGGTTTAGATTAAAGGGTTGAGCCCAGGACTCAGTTTAGAGGTTTTTATGGGCCCAGGGTTGTGGCCCAGGGTCAGGGCTCAGGTCAGTGAGGGTAGTGAATGATCAGGGCCTGGGTGGAGTGGTTTCAGTGGAGGAGGATCAGGGAGTTTTAAATCAAGCATGGCAGATTTAGGTATTTAGTATTCATCTTTTTATTGTATTTATATTATAGTTTATAATTTATTTTAGTTTAGCTTTTATTTTAATTTTTTAGATTTAGGTTTATGTTTATTTATTTAGTTATTTTATTTTATTTTTGGCTTTTTATTTTTATTTTAGGTAGAGGTTTTATTTAGGTTTTAGTATTTTAGGTTTATTTTAGGTTTTATTTTAGTTTTAGTTTTTTTAGTTTAGTTTTATTTATTTAGTTTAGAGTTTAAGTTTATTTTATTTAGGTTAGGTTTCTTTATTTTAGGTTATTTAGTTTAGGTTTATGTTTATTTTATTTTATTTATTTGGGTTTAGTTTTAGTTTTATTTTATGTTTTTTTTTTAGGTTATTTTTTAATTTAGTTTTATTTTATTTTATTTTTTGTATTTAGTTTAGATTTTATCTAGTTTTATTTTTAGGTTTATTTTTATTTTTAATTTTAGGTTTTATTTATTTTATTTTAGTTTATTTTTTTTAAATTATTATTTTATCTTTAAGTTTGGTTTGTTTTGGTTTAGGTTTTGGTTAGTTTTATGTTTATATTTTATCTTATTTTATTTTAAGTTTTTTATTTATTTTATTTTCCAAGTTTATTTAGTTTAGTCATTTGTGACTCAGGGATCATGGTGGGCCTTTGTGGTAGTTTAGTTGGGGGGTCAGGGTTTGGGCTCAGGGCCCAGTGGCCCAGTTTGGGTGGGCCTGTTTTTTTAGCAGTGGTTAGGGAGGGTCAGTTTAGAGCCCAGGGCCCAGGACTCAGGATCAGGGTTGGCCCAAGGAAGCCCAGTTTGGGGTCAGAGTTTTTTAAATTTAAATTTAATTAATTAAGTTAGATTAGGTTCATTTAGACAGTTTATTCTTTATTCAGGTAGGAGGTTTTATTATCTCAGTTTATGTTTATTTTAGGTTTTATTTTAGTTTAGGTTTTATATTTTTAGTTTATTTTTATTTATCATTATGTTTTGGTATAGGTTTTTTATTTTTATTTTTTAGTTAGGTTTTATTTTAGTTTTATTTAGGTTTTTTATTATTTTGATCAGGTTTATTTTATTTTATTTTTAATTTTATTTTATTTAAGTTTTTATTTTATTTAGTTTATATTTATTTATTTTTATTTTTATTTTAGTTTCAGGTTTATTTTAGGTTTAGGTTTAGGCTTTTTAGTTAGGTTTTAATCTAATTTTTAATTTTATTTTATTTTTAATTTTATTTTAGTTTAGGTTCTTATTTATTTTATTTTAGGTTTTAGGTTTAGCTTTATTTTAGTTTAGGAGGTTTGAGGGTTTTTTAGGGTGGTGGGGTAGGGTTTAGGTTTATGTTTTAGTCTAGGTTCAGTTTAGTTTACGGTTTTTGGTTTTTGGTTTTCTTAATAGAGAACAAATTCAAATTCAACATTTCTTTTTTTTTTTAATTTCATTAACCAAGTAACACACCAAGTTTTCTAAGAGACGATCAAGAACATAGATAAAAAATGAGCACGCATAATGCAAATCAAAGACCCTAGATAATGAGAAATGTCTTTACTATAAAGACCCAATTCCATAAGCAGTAAATTGGATTAGACGTTCTTCAGTTTCTCCAGTTCCCATTAGAACCACCCCGAGCTCTCGACTAGCGGGATCCTCCATCATATCCCCATTCTCTCCCTCCACCACCACCAAGGCTGTAACCTCTGTCGTTCCTCCTACCCTCGTAACCACCACTACTCGGACCACCATCTTCATACCCTTTAGCACCTCCCACCACCACTAGGATAATGCCACCTTCTCCATCAGATTTAGATTGAGTTGTTTTGATGATGTTCCACCATTAAGGTTCGCCCATTCTTGGGTTTAGGTTTAGGTTTAAGTTTATTAGTTTTAGGTTTATGTTTATTTTTTTTAATTTATTTAGTTAGGTTTTAGGGTTCATGATTTAGGGTTTAGGGTTTTAGGAGGGTTTAGGGTTTAGGTTTAATGTTTAGGTGTGGATTGTGGTTTAGGGTTTAGGGTTTTATGGATTATGCTTTTAAGGTTTAGGGTTTGTGGTTTTTTTTAGGGTTTAGTTTAGTTTGGGTTTTGGGTTTATATTGTATATTTTAGATTGCCTTAAGGTTTTTATTTAAATTACAAACCGAAGTTTAGGTTTATTATTTATTTATTATTTATTTTAGAATATTTTATTTTTATTTATCTATTATTTTACTTATTTTAATTTATTTATTACCATTTATTTAGTTTAGTTTTTTTATTTATTTAGGTTTAGGTTTAGGTAAGTTTATTTTAGTGAGTTTTATTTTATTTTATTTTTAGTTTAGGTTTATTTTATTTTTAGCTTTAGGTTTATATTTTTATTTTATTTTTAGGTTTTTTAGGTTAGGTTTTATTTTATGTTATATTTCTAGTTTTAGGTTTATTTTTTATTTTTATTTTTATTTAGATTTAGGTTTAGTTTAAAATATTTTAGGTTTATTTTAGGTTTTATTTTTATTTTATTTATTTTTAGGTTTTATTTTAAGTTAATTTTTAGGTTTAAGTTTTATTTAGTTTTATTTTATTTTATTTATATTAGTATTTTATTATTTAGTTTTATTTTTTTTAGTTTAGGTTTTTTTATTTATTTTATTTTAGTTTAGTTTATTTTTTTTATTTTAGTCTTTTTAGGTTTGTTTTATAGGTTTTATTTTATTTTATTTTATTTTATTTTGGTGTATGTTCTTTTATTTATTGCATTTTTGGTTTTATTTAGTTTAGAACCTTTAGTTTATTTTTAGGGTTAATGAGGGTTTAGAGTCATTTTATTTGAGTGTAGGCTTAGTGTTTTGGGTTTAGTTTAGCTTTTTTGGGTTTAGGGTTATAGTTTATTTTTATGGTTTGGGGTTTTAGGGTTTAGGTTTAGAGTTTAGGTTTGAGGTAGGTCTGTTTTAGTTTAGAATTTAGGGTTTTGGCCTTTTTTTTAGAGAACAAATTTAGATTCAACATTTCTTTTTTTATTTCATCAACTAAGTCACATACCAAGTTTTAAGACATGATTTACATAGATAAAAAAATGAGGCATTAAATCAAAGACTTAGATAACTAGAACCATCTTTACTGTAAAGACACAGTCCATAAGCATATCGGATTTCGTTTTGTCTAGTTCCCATCAGAACCACCTTGTTCTATTGAGTAACATGATCCACCATCATATCCCCGATCTCTCGCTCTGCCACCACTAGGGCTGTAACCTCCATCACTCCTCTTGCCTCCATAATCACCACTACTTTGACCACCACCTCCATATCCACCAGCAGCTCCAGTTCCCCCACCGCCACTATGCTAACCGCTGCCTCCACCTTCACCTCTTCGCTAGATCTAGATTGAGCCAATTTTACAGTGATGTTTTTGCCATCAAGGTTTTTCCCATTCTTAGGGTTTAGGTTTAGATTTAGGTTTATTAGATTTTAGGGTTTATTTTATTTTTAATATTTAGTTTACTTAGGTAGTTGGGAGTGGCTCAGTGGTTTAGGTAGAGTATAGGGGTTTGGGGGGTGCAGTGTTTATGGATTAGTTGGGTTTGGGTATGCTTTATGGTCAGTGGTGTGGAGTTAGTTTAGGTAGGTTTAGGGCTCAGTGGGATTAGGATTAGGGTTTAGGGAGAGTTTAGGGTATTAGCATTTAAAGTGTTCTTTTAATTTAAGAACGACAAAGTTAAGGTTTATTTAGTTTATTTTAGTATTTTTTATTTTATTTTTATTTATTTTATTTATTTTTATTTAGTTTTTTTAATTTTATTTAGTTTAGTTTATTTAGTTTATTTATTTTTAGTTTAGTTTTCTTTAGTTGGTTTAGTTTAAGTTTAGATTTATTTATTTTATTTTATTTTATTTTAGTTTAGGTATTATTTTTATGTTATTTTATTTTTTGGAGGTTTTAGGTTTTATTTTAGGTTTTTTAGGTTTATTTTTTAATTTATTTAGATTTATTTTAGTTTATTTTATTTTTATAGTACTTTTAGTTTAGTTTACATAGGTTTTATTTATTTTAGTTTAGTTTATTTTAGTAGGTTTAGGTTTATTTTATTTATTTTATTTAGTTTTTTTTAGGGTTTAGGTTTTATTTTTTTTTTATTTTTATTTTAATTTTAGGTTTATGTTTATTTTAGTTTTATTAATTTTATTTTAAGTTGATTTTATTTTATTTTATGTTTATTTTATTTAAAGTTTTATTCTAGGTTTATTTTATTTTCTTTAGTTTAGGAAATTTTTATTTTATTTATTATTTTATTTTTATTTTATTTTAAGTTTTTTTACATTTATTATTTTATCACATTATTTTATTTAGTCTTATTTTTAATATTTTTAGGTTTTATAGAGGTTTAAGTTTAGGATCTGTATAGTGGGAGAGATAGTTATTTAGTGTGGGTGGGCCTTATTCAGTTTAGTGTTGATTCCATTTAGTGTAGGGTTTAGCCTAGCACCAGGGCTTTTGGGTTATTTTTTTTCAGCCTTAAGTTTTAGTGCTCAGTATATTTTGTTTAAGGTTTGGGTTTAGGGCTTTTCAGTGGTCAGGTCATTTTAGGGTCTGGTCAGTTTAGTTCATTTAGGTCTTTTAGTTTTATTAGTTAGTTAGTTTAAGGCCTAGGTTTTGGGTTTGGGTTGTTTTTTTTCTCTTAGTATTTTAGGATTTATTATTTGTGATTCATTTTTTTTTGTTTTAAAATTAAGAAACCAACATGTTTAGTTTATTTAGTTAATTTTTTTTATTTTAGTTTATTTTAATTTATATTTTTATTTAGTTTTATTTTATTTATTTTTTATTTATTTTAGTTTATTTTTTATTTATGTTTAGTATATTTTTTTTATTTATTTTCGTTTATTCATTTTAGTTTAAGTTTTTTTATTTTATTTTTTTATTTTAATTTAGTTTCTTTTATTTTAGTTTATTTTTTAAGTTTAGGTTTAGGTTTATGTTTATTTTTTAGTTTAATTTCAATTTTATTTTATTTTTGGTTTAGGTTTTATTTTATTTTTTAGTTTTTTTTGGTTTTTTTTTTTTTATTTTATTTTTTTAGATTAGGTTTTATTTTAGGTTTATTTAGGTTTCTTTTATTAGGTTTTATTATTTTATATTTTTTTTATTTTTTGGTAGTATTAGGGTTTAGGTTTAGTTAAATATTTTTAGTTTAGGTTTATTTTATTTATTTATTTATTTTTAGTTTTTTTAGGTTTATTTTATTTAGTTTATTTTATTTTATTTTATATTTATTTTAGTTTATTGATTTAGTTTTTATTTAGTAGTTTATTTTTTATTATTTTAGTTTAGTTTATTTATTTTTATTTATTTTAGTTTAGTTTTATTTTATTATTAATTAGGTTTAAGTTAGTTTAGGTTTTTATTTTATTTCATTATTTTTTATTTTATTTTTTTATGTTCTTTTATTTATATTTTTTTATTTAGTTTAGGCTTAACTTTTTAGTTTATTCAGTTTAAGGTTAATGAGGGTTTAGACTTTAGGATTTAAGGATGGGGTGTTTTAGAGTTTTGTTTAGTTTTATGGTTTTCTTTAGTTTTATGGATTGGTTTTGTGGTTTAGGGTTTATGATTTAGAGTTTTTTTATGGTTCAGTTTTAGTTTAGGATTTTGGGGTTTGGCCTTTTTTTTTTACAAACAACAGATTTAGATTCAACATTTTTTTTATTTCATCAACTATGTAACATACCAAGTTTTCTAAGACACAAGCGATGACATAGATCAAAAATGAGCACGCATAGAACAAATGAAAGACCTTAGATAAATAAAACCATATTTTATAAAATACAGTCCATAAGCAAGATATTTGGTCATTCTTCAATTTATCTAGTTCCCATCAACCATTGGCCTCAGTAACAAGATCCACCATCATATCTCGATCTCTCCCTCCGCCACCACTATGGTTGTAACCTCCATCACTCCTCCTGCCTCCATAACCACCACTACTTTGACCACCACCTCCATATCCACCAGCAGCTCCAGTTCCCCCATCGCCACTGCAATAACCATTGCCTCCCCCTTCGCCTCCTTCGCTAGATCTAGATTGAGCTTGTTTGACAGTGATGTTGCTACCATCAAGGTTTTGCCCATTCTTAAGGTTTAGGTTTATTAGGTTTTAGGGTTTAGGTTTATTTTCAGTAGTTTTAGGGTTTAGGGTGTTTATGGTTTATGGTTTAGGAAGGGATTAGGCAGTTTAGGGGTTTAGGGTGAGTGTAGGGTTTTTTAGGCTTTAGGGTTTATGGTTTAGGATTATAGGTTTAGGTTATAGTTTTAGCCCAGGGAGTTTAGAGTTTGGGTTTGGGTACGATTTAAGGTTTAGTGTTCTTTAATTTAGAAACTGATAGGTTTAGGTTTTAGTTTATTTAGCTTATTTTTTATTAATTTTACTTTATTTATTTTTTTATTTTATTTATGTTTATTTTTATTATTTTATTTAGTTTATTTTATTTATTTTAGGTTTATTTTTTTTTTTAGGTTTTTCTTTTAATTCTTTTTAGTTTAGGTTAAGTTTAGAGATTTATTTTGAGTTAAGTTTATCTTTATTTTATTTTTTTAGGTTCATGGTTTATTTTTATTTTTATGTGAGGTTTACATTTTTTTCAAGTTTCAGGTTTTATTTTAGGTTTATTTTTAGGTTTTATTTTTAGTTTATGTTTAGATTTATTTTTTAGTTTATTTTATTTTATGTAGCTTAGGTTTAGGCTTTAGCTAGTTTAGGGTTCCACATTTAGGTTTTATTTATTTTAGTTCAATTTATTTTGTAGTTTAGGTTTAGGTTTATTTATTTTATTTTAGGTTTAGGTTTTCTTTTAGTTTAGTGTTTAGGTTTAAATTTTTATTTATTTTTTAGGTTTAATTTTTAGGTTTAAGTTTTTTATTTAGTTTTAATTAATTTTATTTTAAGTTGATTTTATTTTTTATTTCACATTTTATTTTTTTACTTTATAAAGTTTTTTTATCTTAGGTTTATTTTATTTTTTTTTTGTTTAGTTTAGAATTTCTTTATTTCATTTAGTTTATTTTATTTTTTATTATTATATTATTTTATTTTAGGTTTAAGTTTAGGTATTTCTTTTATTTTATTACATTATTTTATTTAGGCTTAATTTTTTTTAATTTTATTTTTAGGTTTTATTTATCAGGATCCCAGGGTTAAGGTTTAGGAGTTTAGTTTATAGTTTTTAGGTTTATGATTAAGGAGGGCCCAGGGTTTACCTGAGGTTGTGTTTGAGTGGCCCTGCTCAGGTTAGCCTTAGTGTCACAGCTTAGGTCAGTTTAGTCAGGCCTTTAAGTTTTAGTGAGCATCAGGTTTAGGGTTTAGTCCCCAAAGCTCAGGAGTTTAGGTTAGAGGTTTAAGGAGAGGAGGCTCAGGGTTAGGATTGTGTAAGGGGTTAGTTAGGTGTTGTTTAGAGTTTAGGGTTTAGGTTTAGGGTTAGGGCTTACTTTATTTTAAGACCTCTAGGTATTTTAAGGGCCCAGAGGTTTGGCCTGGTCAGGGTTTAGGGTTAGGGTTAGTTCTCCTCATTTGTGTTTTAGTTTAGGGTTTATGATTTATTATTTAGGCTCCTGGCTTTAGGGTTTTATTTTAAAAAGAAACCAACATGTTTAGGTTTATTTAGTTTATTTTTTTTATTTTAGTTTATTTTAATTTTATTTCATTTTATTTAGTTTATTAGTTTAATTTTAGTTTATTTTATTTTATTTATTTTAGGTTTATTTTTTATTTTAATTTAGTTTAGTTTATTTTTTTTAGTTTAAGTTTTTATTTTAATTTTGTTTAGTTTAGTTTCTTTTATTTAAGTTTATTTTTTAAGTTTAGGTTTAAGTTTATGTTTTTTTTAGATTAATTTTATTTTTATTTTATTTTTTAGATTTAGGTTTTATTATTTATTTTTAGGTTTATGTTTAAATTTTTATTTTATTATTTTGGGTTAAGATTTTAAGTTTTTATTTTAGGTTTATTTTTTTCAGTTTAGGTTTAGGTTTATTTTTAGTTTATTCTATTTTATTTCATTTAGGGTTTAGGTTTAGTTCATTTTATGTTTAGGTTTAGTTCATTTTAGGTTTAGGTCTAGGTTTGATTTAGTTTAGTTTAGTTTATTTGTGTTTAGTTTCACATTTATTTTGTTTATTTTAGGTTTAGGTTTTTTCTTTTAGAGTTTAGGTTTTATTTTTTATTTATGTTTAGGTTTATTTAAGGTTTAGGTTTTATTTAGTTTAGGCCAGATTTAGGTTTATGGTATGTGGGTATGGGTTTTAGGGGTTTAGAGTTTTAGAGGTATGGGTATGCGGGTCCTGACAGGGTCAGGGAGGGTTTAGGAGTTTTTTAATTAAGTCAGGGGAGTGTGGAGTTTAAGCTTTAGGTGGCTGGTTTTAGGTTTAGGGTTTAGTGATTAAGGTTTATGATTTTAGTTTAGGGTTTTTTTAAATAAGCAAACTAGTAGGTTTAGTCACTTTAAGTTTAGGGAGATTTAATGCCTTTAGGTTTTAGGGTTTAGGGTTTAGGTTTAGGGTTTGGGGAGTGTAGGGTTTGAATTTTGGTCTTAGTTTATTTATGGGAGGTTTATAGGTTTATTGTCAGGTTTAGTTTTAGGCTTATAGCTTAGTTTTAGGTTTAAGTTTTTTTTAAATTTTTAATTTTTATTTTATTTTAGGGTTTATTTAGGTTTTAGATTTAGGTTTGAGGTCTTTAGTTTAGTTATTTTCAAATTAAGTAAACTAGTAGGTTTACATTTACCTTTAGGGTTTAAAGGATACTAGGTTTAGTTTTTTTAAACAATAATGTTTATATTTAGTTATATCCAACATTTTATTTATTTTAGTTTATTTTTATTTTTTAGTTTATTTATTTTAGTTTATTTTTTTATTTTTTAAGTTTATTTAGACAATTTATTTTATAGTTAAGTTTATTTTATTTTTAGTTTTATATTTTAGTTTTTTTAGGTTTTATTTTATTTTTTTATTTAGGTTTAGGTTTTAATTTTGGTTTATTTTAGGTTTATTTTTAGTTTAGGTTTTTAGGTTTTTAGTTTATATTATTTAGTTTAGTTTAGGTTTAGGTTTAGGTTTAGTTTTATTTATTTTAGTTTATTTTATTAGGTTTGGTTTTTTTAGTTTATGGTTTAACTTTTATTTTTTATTTATTTTTAGGTTATTTTTAGGTTCATTTTAAGTTTAGGTATTTATTTAGTTTTAATTTAATTTTATTTTAGGTTTATTTTAATTTTATTTTTGGTTTAATTTTTTTTATTTAGGTTGTCTATTATTAGGTTTATCATCTTTTATTTTAGTTTAGTTACATTTTATTTTAGTTTATTTTATTTTATTTTTTGGTGGTCCTTTTTAGCTTAAGTTTTATTATATTATTTATTTAATTTATTTTAGGTTTAGGTTTAGTTTATCTTTACTTTATCTTTGTTTAGGTTTAAGCTCTATGTTTTTTAGGGGTTTAAGTGGTTTAGGGTTTAGGGTTTAGGGTGAGGATTTTAGGGTTTAGGGTTTAGGGTTTAGTGAGCTTAGTTTAGTTTAGAGTGGGGTAGAGCCTGGGTGCAGGGTTTAGGCCAGTTAGGGTTTTATTTATTTTTAAATTAAGTAAGGGTAGGCTTATTTAGTTTTTTTTATCTTAGTTCCTTTATTTTTTTTTGATTAATGCTTATTTTTTATTTTATTAGTTATTTATCATTTTAGGTATTTTATTTTAGTTTTTTTTGTTGTTTGGTTTTATCTTTTTGTTTAGATTAATTTTAAATTTTATTTTAGGCCCAATTATATTTTATTTTAGGTTTAGGTTTAGATTTTTATCTAGTTTTTTAGGTTTAGGTTTACTTTTAGGTTTATTTTATTTAGTTTAAGTTTAGTTTATTCTACTTATTTTATTTTATTTTTTAGGTTTAGTTTATTTAGTTTAGGTTTTATTTTTTTTAATTTAGTTTATTTTAGTTTAAGTCTAGGTTTATTTTATTTGTTCATTTTATTTTATTTTAGGTTTAATTTTATTATTTTAGTTTAGTTGTATGGGTTTTAGTTATTTGTATTTTATGTTTATTTTTTAGGTTTTTTATTTAGTTTTATTTTATTTTATTTTAGGTTTATTTATTTATTTTCATTTAGTTTCATTTTATTAGGTTTTATTCTTAGATTTATAGTTTTTTTTATTTAGTTTAGGTTTTATTAATTTTATTTTAGTTTATTTATTTATTTTATTTTATTTTATTTTATTTTATGTTTAGGTTTAGGTTTATCTTATTTTATTATGATTTTATTAAGTTTAAGTTTTATTTATTTTATTTTAGGCTTTCTTAGTTAGTTTAGTTTTTTTGTTTAGGATTTAGGGTTTAGCCTGCAGGGTTTCCTGGATTTTAGGGAGCTGGAGGGTTGTTCATTTTGAGGTCTTTCAGTTATTTTATTATTTATCATTTTTTTTTTGTTTCTTTTAGGGAGTTTAGGTTTTAGTGGCCCAGGTAGTGGGTTTATGGGCTCAGGAGTTTAGTTTAAGGTTTTCAGGTCAACTAGGTCAGGTAGGCCAGGGCCTAAGGTTTAGCCTGGGTTTAGGGATTTAGGCCAGTTTCAGTGTTAGGGTTAGTTTAGAGTTTGGCCTTAGGGTTTAGCTAGGCTTAGATATTTGTGCCCAGGGTAGGGCCTTATTACCATTTAGATTTAGGCTTTTTTGAGGAGTTTTAAGTTGAAAGTTTGAGTAGTAGTTATTTGGTATGGTCAGTTTTAGGAATATGTGGTCTTTTGAAAACAAAGAACCAGTGTTTATTTATTTATTTTTATTTAGGTTTATTTATTTTAACTTATATTTTTATTTAGGGTTATTTAGATTATTTAGTTTATTTAGTTTATTTTATTTATTTAGGTCTAATTTTATTTTATTTAGAGTTTATTTTTTAGTTTAATTTTTTGTTTATTTTAGTTTAGTTTGTATTTAAGTTTTTTTTTTAATCAGTTTTATAGGTTAGGTTTATGTTTATTTTAGTTTAGTTTTATTTTATTTTATTTTTAAGGGTTTAGGTTTTATTTAGTAGGTTTATTTTATTTCTTTAGGTTTAGATTTTGGATTTTATTTTAGGTTTTAGGTTTTTTTTAGTTCGGGTTTAGGTTTATTTTAGTTTATTTTATTTTATTTAGTTTAGTTTTTAGGTTTATTTATTTTTATTTAGTTTATTTTATTTTAGGTTTTTGTTTATTTTATTTTGTATGTTAGGTTTATGTTTTTTTTTTTTATTTATGTTTTATTTTTATTTTTTAGGTTTATTTTTTAGGTTTTATTTAGCTTTATTTATTTAGGATATTGTGCCATCCTTCAAGTTCTTTGATGGATGGTAACCCAGGGTAACACATTGCACACTTACTGGTACAACCGATGCGAACGCAAATCCTTTGCCTTTTGTTAGTTGTTAGTTGTTGCATTTGATTGGTATGCAGAACTGCTCAATGGTTCGATGAACACTTTTACTGAGTTGGAGCACCCCTTCATCAAGTGCTTTGTTGGAGCTCAGTAGAGGTGACCTCATTATAGAGAAACATAAACACAACGAGTCACTTATTGATTACATTCTCAAGTGGCACAACCTGTGCATGAAATGCTAACCACACCGTCCTAATACAACATACATTGAGAATCTTCAAGAATATCCAAGGTCTCCCCTTCATGCTTAAGGGCTTTACCATCAAAACATTCGAGAAATTAATTTGGCCACAAGAGGAAGCAAAATAGTTGCCTTTTTCCCCACCAATCATATCAAGTCAAAGGTGTTTGAGAAGAAGCTAGATAGTTATGTTAATGGATAGAGAAAGCAACGCCTGTGAGTTCAAGATGAGACTACGAGCTCAGCAGCCTCCTTTGCCACCTCCTCTTCCACAACCTCAACCATCATACCAGCCACCACGGCCATCTCAATGACCATTTCCACCACCTCAGTAGCTTACCTAGCAGCGGTATTCATATCCATTGCCAGGTAGCTACCTTACATCTACTCTTGCCGATAGATTGAATAAGTCATATTCATTCAAAAGGGAGGTAATTAGTAGATTCTTTAAGAATCTCTTAAATAAACCGAACTTTCAGTTACCAGAGCCTAAGAGGCCGGAGGAAGTGGGCAAGAGTGATGATCCTAGCTATTGTCCTACCACCATATGTTAGTCCATGTCTTAGAGGATTGTATCACTTTTAAAGACTAGCTTGAGCACAGCTACAAGTTGACAGCCATAGTTATCCCTAAGGAATACTTATTAGAACAACCATCCAGTTATGTTAGAGTAATCCTTGGGGATACATATGATCCTCTTAAGACCAAAGAAGGTTAGGATATCTCCCTATCCCAACCTCTGAAAAGATCATTTCTAAGATCAAGAAGCTTTTCAGGTGCTAAGTAGCTCAAACCCAACACATGGAATGTTTTCTAACTATAAAGGACAACTGGGAGGGTGAGCCCCACCAAAAGCAGCTCCACCATACTAGCCGGATAGTCCAATAGCATAGCCACCATCCAAGTCATCTCCACTGTAGCTACCACCTCTTCTACTAACACCTCTTATACCAGTAGGAGCATTGTATCTGTGGATAAGGGCACTAAATCCCTTACTCCACTTACTTGATTTATACCATGTACCTCCACCCAAATAGAAATTAATGAAGAAAGCTATTTCTACTTATATATTATATACTTCTGATGCTCTTGATTTTACTCCTATTGAAAGCTCTCCGAGTCTAAATAAAAATAATAGCTTTAGTAGTTACGATCCTTTCCTTTTTGATTCAGATTCGAATTATCCTTCTATGAATCAATCAGGTTTACCTCTTGAAATTGACTTGGAGTTAACTGACTCAAGATCCCATAGAGAGTTGTAGGTATGCATGTGAAGGTAGAACTTTCCACAAACTCATCATTCCAATAAGTCACTGTAGTCAACTTACACAGTGACATAGTTCTACCTCATTGGGTAGCACCTTAGTATAAGGGTAAGTAAGTCGTTAGTTCGAGTGCACAGATAGCCCCTCCATAGGATGCTCCACCCATAGATATGCTTATGGAGAACCAAGAAGAATTACAATGTCCTAAGTCACCTTAGAAAGTTTCCAGCTAAGTTAAGCATATGTGACACCCTTGTCTTATCCAAAAAGATGAGGGAATCTCTAATCAAGGACTTACTTGAACAAAAGATATGCTTAGAAAAGGCTATTAGGCATGCCACTTGGAAGGATCATTAGAGTTACATTCAACCATGAAGACTTACTCTTAGGGATGACCCATATAACCGTCACTTTACATTATGGATGCTGTATACAAGTTATCCAGAGTTTTGGTTGACCGTGTCAACATTATGAGTCTAAGAACCCTTCCCTACTTGGGGATCGACATCTCCAAAATCCAAAAAGAAAGGTTGATGTTGAGAAAATTCAATGAACAAGGCAAGATGGCCTTGTGGTGTTTATTTTTGGATGTAAGGGAGATACTTTTTGAGGTGATCTGGTACGACTTTAAGGCATGATGTACTATCTCAAAGATAGAGACATCACCCTACAAAGGACCTAATCATGTAATAAAGACTCTTTAGGCATGATGGGTCTTCGAATGTACCAGATTTCTCCCTACTTTATGGATAATAAAGCAAGGTTTATATTAAACCAAGTTTTTAAGTTCCTTATGGAGGCAAGCCTTTATAGTTAATTACATCTTAGGAAATGAAATTTCATAAGAATACTCTCAATTAAAGTAGACAATTATCATCTCCAAAGATTTCAAGGTTAGATTATCAAAAGATTGGTTGTATCTGGAAAATCAATTGGGAAAGTTTAAGGAGAAGACTTATTTTAGGAATCCAAATGAAATAAGTAGGAAATTTTCATGATACTAAGAAGAATCATGAGCATTCCATTCTATCCAATGGTTCAACTTTATAATTTTAAAGTTTAGGAGATTTATATGTTTTGAGTTGAAATTTAATTAGATAACTATGGCTTATAATCCACCAACACAAAGTTGTGGAATGCTTAAGAGGAGGATTTATGATTGTAGCTTGAAGAAAATAGCTACCGAATCCTAAATTTAGGAGAGCTTTGAAAGAAAAGACCACCTAAATCTAAGCTATAGGTGGACATAAGAGTTTTACCTCTACAAGAGAGAATAAATTATCCAACTTCTGGACTTATAATTTCTTGGAGTGGCCGCCTACTAACTCCTCCAATGATTTTAAAACCATATAGTCCGGTCTTATGAATTGCAAGATATCTAGGGTAGTTATTTAATTAGAAAGAGACTAAAGTCCTAAACACACTCCCTAAGAGACTAAAGCATGAGTGGTATGAGCATATGACTTAATCTATAGATGCAAAATATTTTCAAATTTTAATTCATTTTAGACATGTCATTTTGATAGAGGCTTTAGGATTTCTTATGCCTAAATGCATGATGAAATAGGTTATATGTCAAATCAGCTAGAAGAAGGTGTTCTCCACTACAAGGGATGCCCTAACAGGTCAAGTATTCCTTTATCATACAAGGATGGATATCCTTAATGTTCAAGAGAGAAAGAGTATGCATGAATGTGAAACATACAACCATACTAAGGTTGCTAAATCTTTTAATTATCTTATTTATGTCTTAGGCTTTATGATGAGGTTATGAGTTGTTTAAAATTTTGTTATGAGTGATTAGTTGGGTAGAAAAGTTATTTTTATCCTAAGAGCCTAATCATATCCAAGCCACACATTAAATCAATCAATCTTTAAGAAACTATTAAAAGCATGTAATCATCCTAATGCATAATGTAAACATAACATCAAACAATTATTTAAAACTATCATAAAAGAATAAAAGGTCGGTGAGGTTGTATAATAAGAAGAGAGAAAAGATTGGTAGTCGAGCTCTACCCTTATACAACCTAGAATATGAAAGAATAATTATAATTGTATTAAATTCTATGGGGGTCTTCTTTCTTCATATCTCCATTTTTGATTTAGTTCCTCTTTAATTTGGATGGTTCTTGCTTCAAGGCACAGGCACCCTGTGACAAAGCCTGCCACCGCCATACTAATCCCCCATAACAATAATCCTAATTCGTATTACAAAATATTCATTTATGTGGGAAAAGTAAATCTAACTACACCTACAAAATAGAGGTTAGCTAAATATACATATAATCCCAAGCAGTTGTATTTATAATTTGGACTTATCATGTTACACATAGGTAACTAAGCCCACCTATCCTAACTTAGATTATGCTTAAGGATTTAAGCAACCCACAAAAAGAGCATTCACTTTTATTTTAAAGCATCCCATAAGCATAATCCCTCAGAAAAACATGATTATTATTGGCCTATCATCCAGCTAAGCATCAACATCCAATCTAAAATAATACATAAAAAATATAAATACATCATACACCATCCCATAACTTACTTCTAATGGGTGTATTAAGGCGTGTGTATTAAGGCATTAGTGTTGTATTTTCTAAGTAGAAGGATTCAATTTAACATGGTTGATTTCACTTGATTTTAATTGAGAGAATTTTAATTTATGTTTTCTTTTGTTTCATTTTATTACACTTAACAACTAAGTGTTATAAAGAGAGGAAAGGAGAACTGCCCTCTTTCATTTGTAAATTAAGTCACTTTCTAAAGTATATTAATTTGATTTAGTTCTCTTTAGTGAATGGCTTATTAAATTATTTGATTAATCTTAAGTTTAGGTTCACTTTAAATAATCTTATTAAAAATGAAAGGCATCTTAAGATTAATTTAATTGAATCACTACCACATGACATATGTTAAATCATTCTTTTCCATCACATGTAACATGCATATGATTTAATCCTAAGATATATATACATGCAACATATTTTAGCACACTTAAATAATGAATGTATGTGTTAGAATTTATATTTTAATTGATTGAATTATTTAAACATATTAATTTTAAACTTTATCCAAATTATTACACAAAATGGACATAAGAATGAAGGGCTAGGAAGTGAGGTATTCAAATGACCACCTTGGAGCTAGTTAAAGCCTGATTCTAGGGATGTCTACTATATACCCATTTGCATTCAAACATATGTAATTTGTATACATGAACATAGGAAGTAAGCTCCAAATCATATGGATAATTAATTCAACCACTTAGTCAATTATAAATGCATGCAATTTTAATGTTAAATAATATTTTCATTCACATATACATATACATGTACAAAGATATAGGCAAGTATGTGTCATTGTTAAACCAGGGAAGTGAAGTAATCAAATGACCTCCTCTAACTAAAGCCTCATATTCTGGAATATGTAATATATACTTTCTTTTTGGACACACATGGATGTATACATAAATAAGAGAAAGAAAAGCATGCAAAGATTGTATATTTTTTATTGAATCATTTATATATATGAATTAAAGCTCTATCCAAATTCTAATGTTGAAATACATAAGAATGAAATCAAATGGGTACGTGCCGTTGGTAAATATGGGAAGTGAGGTAATCAAATGACCTCCTTGGGCTAGTTAAAGCCTCGTGTTCCTGGGATGTCTAAAATATATACCCATTACCATTCAATCTTATATAAATCAACACATGAATAGAGGAAAGAGAACTCAACATTCATATAGTTAATCTATAAGCACCTGCATTTCTTATGTATTTATAACTAGCATCATAACACATTATTATTCATTTATAAGCTTTTCAAAAATACATTCAGATTTAATAGGGATAATAGCCATACATATATTAAATTAAATCAACACATGAAAGCTTACATAAAGTAAAACAATTTTATTTTCCTTGATTTTGAAAAGATGGATGCATGAATTAAAATGGCATACCAAATTTAACATGATTGGAAGGGGGACAATCAAATATATGCATGTGATTTTTTCAACAAAACTAGTTCTTAAGGACAATCAAATCAAATAAGATTATTTAAAGCAAACCAAAGCTTCTTTATTAATTAAGTTTTGGATTTTATTTGATTTAAAGAGGAGAAGAGAAGTCATCACTTGTTGTTTTAAACCCACGCCCACATTAGTGATTTGATTTAATTTAAGGAAATGTAATTAAGTTGAGTTTATGGGTTAATTAAGTTGAACCCTTAATTAGATGAATTAATTACCACTATGTCACCTTAAACTAATTAACTATATGATTATGAGCCAACATGATATGCATGGAAAATAAACTTGCAATGATCCTAGGAAATAGAAGGGGCCTAATGAAATTGGCTCATTATTAATAGTTAATTAGCTTAAGGGACTTAATTAATTACTCCTATTATTTTCCCATACATGTGTACTAGCCATAATTTCATTAAACTTCATCATGTTATTAAACGCCTAAAGATCTACCCCATGATTTAATTAATTATGGTATGATGTGATTTTGATTTCAATTAGATTAAGTGATTTAATTAATTATTTCAAGGTTAATTTATTTCATTTTAAAATAGCCTAAAATGAACTTAGGAAAAGGGTCCCAACCCTATTCCTTAATTCACTTAATGTTGAACAAAGATTAATAAACTTAATTAACTTATTTATTATTGTTCATGGGATTAATTAATCATTAAATAACTTAAAAGAGTAGTTAAGGTTTAATTAGTCAATTTTCCTAATTAAATGAGAAATAAATCCCAAGAAAATCATGGGAGATAGAGGTCATCACATTAAATTAACCCCCAAAATTTGGGTTTAATTGCTCAAGTAATTAAGGGATAATTTTTTTATAATTAAACCTTAATTAAACTTTACTATTCAAAATTACTTAAGATCATTTTTAATTAATTCTCCAAAAAATACCATTAAAATGAGTATATATTTACATTTTTATATCTCTATGATTTTTTATGATTTTAAAAGTTTTAGCCATTAAAATGATTAATTAATCAATTAAAGCCAAAAGCACTTTCCAATGGCATTATGAGTGGCTACTTAAAACTTATTCGACTCAACACCTACTTAATAGTGGTGGATGCACTTCTCATCCGCCATCTGATTTAAGATCGGATGGCTATGATTAATCCCTCAACTTAATAGGATTAAATCAAATTGATCTAGCAAATCTAATCATGATCGTCAATTTTGATCATAAATGGACAATGCGTGATCTAACATCACGTGAGTGAGGGAGAATGGAGTTCATCCACCATTGCTCACTTGATTCAAGCTTTCGAGCTTGAATCAACTATAAAAGGATCCCACACCTTCACGACATTGATCGGAGGGGACTTAGCTATCAAGATCACATGAGATGCAAGTTTTCTTCAAAAAGCTCCAACCCATTTTTGCTTAGGTATCAGTTTTGAAAGCATACGTTGCTGTAGCTCAAGATTGGCAACTCAAATAATTGAGGAAGCTTAATCTAGTGGAGACAAAGCCTGTTGAGCAGCAATTAGATGAATTCCTTGACATTCACTTGAAAGGCCCTAAACCGACCACTTGGAGCTCAAATTTGATCAAATTCCCATCTCTGGTGCTCAGGAAGCTTGGGAGATGATTCATTCTTGCTCAAAGAGGCCTAGGGAAGGTGCGTGCAAAGTTAATTTTAGTTTCATGGAGAAATGGGGAAGTTAGGTCAGAAATGGGAGTGTCCTATTTTGAGATGGGCGGGAATGGCATTTTTTGATCGAGGAACGAGCTTGGAACTTTAGGGATTGGCTCTAGAGGGTTATCTTGGGTAGCTTGGGCATTGAGGAATGATTTTCTATGTTTGAGTAAAAAAATTGATATACCGATGGGGTGGATCAAGTTCATTTTGACAATCAAAGGAGTTGTGGGTGGGTGAGTGGAGGTGTAAAGTGGAGGTGGCTACCATGGAATCAAGGGTCTGGGTTTCAAATGCTCCAATGGGGAGGGTGAGGTGATTTCACCTCCCATGGGTCATGGCCGACCCAACCACCCTTTGGGTCAGGTAGGGTAGTGTCCTAGGTGGCTAGGTGGACCATTGGGAGAGTATCAAGTGGCCAATGAATAGAAATGACCACTTACATGGGTGATTTGTCTCCTATGATGCCCTTGAACTAAGGGTAGAATGATCATTTGGCATTGGATTTGATTTGGGTAGATTTGAAATAAGCCAAAAGTTGGTTGGCCTAAATTTTAACTTAATTTGAGTTGATTTGGTTAGGTTTGGCTCAATTTGACTCATTTAGGTCAAACTGGGTTAGGTTGGGTCAAGTCCATATGATCATTTAGGATGTTTTGGTTAAGTTGGTTTAGTTTAGTTTGGCTCATTTGAATTCATTTGGGTCAAATGGGTTAAGTTGACCAATTTGACCAACTTAGCCAAATTGGCCAATTTGACCAACTTAGCCAAATTGGCTTGGGTTAGGTGTGGTTTTAGGTTTAGATGACCAATTGAAGATGATTATAGGCTTTGGTTTCAATTAATTTGGGTTTGGTTTTAATTTAGGCCAACTTGAACCTTTAGGTCAATTGGGTTCAATTGGGTCCAATCATGGCTTTGGTCAAGTTCAACAATCAATTTGGAATGAACTTGTTTACAATTCAATTTGCTTTATATTTTGATTTGACCTAATTTTGTCTTTTAGATCAATTTGGGTCAACTTGGGTCAAGAGTACCAATTCAGGTTGGTTTGACTCAATTGAAGGTTTCAAAGGATTTGGCTTATGTTGCATTTTGGCTGGTGTGGGTTCATATGAGTAAAGTGGTTGACTTTGTCAAATGACCAAGATGACTTAGTTTGACCTAATTTGTGACAATTGATCAACCTAGGGTGATCAACAATCATGATGGGAGGTTACGTGGGCTTGGTTAATCCAATTTGGGTAGGATTAGAGCTTGGCTCAAATAGGTCAAATTGGCCACTTTGGGTCAAGTGGACCAATTGGGTTTAGTTGGCTTGATTTAAGTTTGAGTTATTTATATATGGATTTAGGATTGATATAAAAATAAATTTCAAAATGAGTTTTGGTTTATTTGAACTTTTCAAGTCAAAAGGATTAAGTTGGGTTTGACTTGGGTTAATTTTGTTTTGGCTTGATGATTATAGATTTCATTTATATTTGTGAATATGATTGAAGGTATGATTGATTCATTAGAAAATCAATTGAATTTGGGTTTTGGAATGAAGGAATTTGGCTATGTCCATGGAGTTGAGTTGTGGCTTAGGTTTGGATTTTAATTTGGTTTGATTTAGGTTTGTTGACTTAAATGTATATTTCATTTAAATTTATCAATATGATTGAAAATATGTTTGATTTATGAGAAAATCAATTGAGTTTGACCTCATTTGATTAACATTTGGCTAAGTCCATGGATAGGCCATATGGCTTAGGAAGGGTTTTGATTTAATTTGATTTAGTTTGATCATTTGAATGTAGGTTTGATTTATATTTAGGAAGATAATTGAAGATATAATTTGATTATGAGAAATCAATTAATTTTGGATTGATTTGGATTAAGATTTGGCTATGTCCATGGGATAGGTCATATGGCTTAAGAAGGGTTTCAAGTTTGGATTTGATCATGGGCTTCACTCATTTGGTTTTGGATTTGGATTTTAATTTGATGTTTGAACTTAACTTGAGGTTTGGTTTGAGAAGGAGAAAATGGATTGGATTTGGATTGTAGGGTAGGTGGATTATCCTAATCCCTAAGGTATAACCTAATCCTATAGTTAACCCTTCTAAGTATTTAGGCTTTGTTTAAGTGTTTACCTAATTGTTAGAAGTGTCTTATGACTAGGGAAGTCTTAGTGTCTAGAAGACTCCTAAGTATAATATGGGAAGATTGAATCTGCACTCCAAAAGTGAGGTCAAGAGACCTTTGGCTCCATAGTGTTTCCCTTGGAGATAAATGATTGGAAGATCGAAGCAAAGTTTCAGATTATAGACTTGGATACATTTTTGAATGCTTTGCTTAGGAGACCATGGATACATGAGAACAACATAGTTTCATCCTCTCTACATCAGTGTATGAAGTTCATCATAGGTAGGATCATCTAATGTGCCAAAGGAGATCTCAAACGATTTATAATTCACAAGGTCAGCATATATGAGGATGCAGCTTACTACCTCCCTCAAAATAAATAATTATATTCTTGCAAACTTGGCCAAAGTTTAAAAAATAAAAGAAAAGAAAAAAAGAAAAAAAAGAGAAAAGTAAAAGAAAAGAAAAGATAAATGAAAAGAAAATAAAAGGGAGCAAAAACTTAGAGGAGGAAGTGGAACTGAATTAGATTCCACCCACAATTCATTACTCCATTTAAACATATGGTAAGATGACTGACCTACCGCAAAAGAGTCAGAGGAAATCCCAGGGGTGGAAAACCTCCTTATTGACCACCTACTAAAAGATATGTCCCAGCTATCAGGAGTACACCTACTATCCATAAAGACTTAAAATCTAGTTCACAGGATGAGTCATATATGGTTAGCATATCAACTAGCTATTCTCAACAATGGATTCCTTTGGGGGTGACACTTGAGCCAGATAGCGATGAAGATCGTGCTCCAAAGCAAAGCATAAGGGTATCCAAGTCTATATGCAAAATAGTTAGGCATTAGTTTAGAATCTTAGCTCTAACCCACTTTCCTCTCAAAAATTTGAGGATTTGGTAGTTAAGGAAGCCCCTGAGTCATCCATTGGTGTGAAGACTCAGAGGTTCTTTCTAGGAGCATCATCCTCAAGAAGTTTATGCAGAACTTGAGGATGATTCATATAAAGATTTTAGAGAATTACCTTTTGATTGGTACTTGCCTTGTATTCATAATTTAGCAAAGAAAGGGTTAAGCCCACATACTTGATCAAAGCACAGGTCAGACTACCTCAAAAAATTATGGAAGAAAAAAATGCAAAAGCTCTCAATCAAGATTGAGACAAGGATCTAGTACAATGGGTTGAATCGATGATGATGATTACTGTTTAATCATCACCAATCAGTTAGAATCTGATAGGTTTTTTCAAATCACATTAACTCATATGAAGAGCTGTGCTTAGAAAATTCAGATGTTCTAGATGATTTTGAAGTCAAAGATGCACCGCCAGAGTTTGAAGAAGAGATCAAGTCAACCATCACCATGTTCAAGAAAATGAACTTAGGAATTGAAGAAGATCTACGCCTCACATACATTAGTTCTTTATTGAACAAAAGTAAAACCAATGACTTAGTTAGGTTATTGATTGAGTTTAAGGACTACTTTGTAGGGAGTTATGAAGAGATGCTTCGATTGGCTCCTAACGTAGTGGTCCATAAAAAAATAATAGAGCCTACTCTTAACCCTATCAAGCAAGCTCCTAGATGCATGCGATTAGACAAAGAATAACAGGTCATTTATGGAGTCTTGAAACTAATTGATGCTGGCTTTATCCAGGAAGAAAAATATCCTACCTGGATAGCCATCATCATCCTAATTAAGAAAAAGAATGGAAAAATTCATATATGCATCAATTTTAGGGATTTAAATAAGGCAAGTCCAAAAGATGAATTTCCACTACTAATCTTGGAGTTGATGGTGGACATTGCCTCATCTCATGCAGTCTTCTCTTTCATGGATGGCTTATTTAGATATAACAAAATAAAGATGGCCCCTGAAGATGAAAGGAACACTACTTTTAGAACCCTGATCAGAATTTATTACTTCAAGGTCATGGCTTTCATCCTTAAAAATGTCGGTGCTACATACCATCAGGCTATGACTTGAATCTTTGATGAACTCATTCATCATCATGTTGAGTGCTATGTCGATGATCTCATGGTCAAAACTAGAGAAAAGGAAGACTATCTCTTTGACTTGAGAATAGTTTTTGCATAATTAAGATAATTTAACCTCAAAAGGAACCCCCTGAAGTGTGCATTCAAGTAGTTTGAGATTCCTTTTGTTGTACATGGAATCTAAATTGATCTAAGAAGATCAAGGAAATATTAGGAATTCCACCCCCTAAAAGTTTAACTCAACTAAGATCATTCCAAGGGTGGTTGGTGTATCTAAGATGCTTTATATCTAACCTTTTGAGAAGATGTCAGCCATTCTCAGAACTTGTCAAAAAGGATGCCAAGTTTAAGTGGGATGACAAGTGTGAGCATGCCTTCAAAGACATCAAGCATTATCTGATGACACAACCAGTTCTAGCAGCCCCTTTCCCGGGCAAGCTGCTCAAACTTTACACTACCGCATTAGATGACTCCCTTGCTGCTTTATTGGCCCAAACCAATGAAGAAGAGAAGGAAAATGCACTCTACTACCACAGTTATCATCTAATCCCTGCTGGGGCTATTTATCCACCCATTGAGAAGCATTGCCTAGCTTTAATATTTGCATCCCATAAGCTATACACTACATGCTTTATCATAAGGTAAACTTAATCTCTAGGATCAATCCACTATAGTATCTCATGACATGGCTATTTGACTATTGACGGTCCATGATCCTCTTGTAGTTGACCTTCTGCATTCCCCTAGTGTGAAAGGACAAGTTCTAGTGATTATCAACACACCCACTTCCACTAACTCCTGTTAGTGATGATCTACCGATGAACAAATCATGAACATAGGGGATACTAGCATTCACCATTGGGAGATGTACTTTGATGGTGCAGCTCCCTCTTAAAGAGGAGAAGAAAAAATAATCTACTATTTCAGGAAAGGCAAGGGTAGAAATAATTCTCTTAACTCTGGACCACGACGTGATGAGATTCTCATATCATCTATCAAATCCTTGCACTAACAATGAAGCCAAATATGAGGCTCTGATTGTCCATCTGTAGTTAGCTGTTACTTTAAGAATCCGAACATCAACATCTTCAAGGATTCTTTACTAGTTATCAATCAACCAAATCATTGTCCTATATAAGGTTATAAACCCATCCATAAGTAAGTACACCATGGATTTATTGGACCAAATCTTAGAGGTTACCATTTATAAGATTCCTCGAGGAGAGAATGTTGAAGCGTATGCTTTAGCCAAGCTTGCCAAGGAGTTGGCATGTTTAGAGGATGAGTCCATATCAGTAAAAGTCAAAAATAGATAAGTCTTATCCCTTATTAATATTGAACTCATAAAAAAGTACTCTCTTGAAGGGGAGGTTGTTATTGCCAAGAAGGATGAGGAGTTAGATTTGAGACAACCATTCATGGATTACCTAAATAAAGGAAAACTACCTCAAGAGAGTCTCAATCCCATCGATGAAGTGAAAAGCACTTTCCTATGCTCTTGTGGATGGTGTCTTAAAAGGGTCTTTCGATCATATGTGGTTACATTATTAGACATGCAAAGCCCATAAGATCGCGTGACCTAGTACATCTCGCTTTTATGTGGAGCCAACCAATCCGGTCTGAAGATGAAAGCCAAGATCAAGAGATTAGGATACTACTATCCATCGATGAACAAAAATTACATGGATATGACTAGGCGATGCCACCAATGTCAAATAAATGGAGTGGTCCTACACCAACCAACCAATATTCTATATTACATCCTGGCCACCATTCTGAAAGTATCACATAATGGGTCCATTGATCCTCTTTCATCGCTACTAACTACATTTCTAAATGGGCCAAGGCGATTCCCCTCAGAGAGGTCATAGCTCAACATGTGCTCCAATTTTTAAGGAACCATATCATATACAAGTTTGGAGTGCCTCGATGAATTATATCTGATAATGGTACTGCATTCAAGAGAACTGAGATCAACAACTTTTCCATGAGACACAACATATATTGTTGATATTCTACCATCAACTACTCGAGGTCAAATGGCTTAGTAAAAGCCTTCAACAAAATTCTCATATAAATGCTAATGAAGACACTTGACAACAAAAAGTGACAATGGCATGAGCCAAATTTTTCGCACCACATATAGAACTCCAACTCAGTCTACTCCTTTCTCCTTAGTGTATGGGTCCAAAGATGTTCTACCATTAGAAGTTTAACTCTCATCACAAAGGATAGCTATGGGTAGCAAGATCATAACAGAGCAAAATGCCAAGTTGCGATAGAAGAGTTCAAAGGTTTGGAGGAGAGACATCTGCAAGCATACGAAATCCTCGAGTTGTACAAAGCTAAAATGATTTAAGTTGACAACAAGTTGGTCTATCTTAGATCATTTCAAGTAAGAGAGCTTATTTTTGTTCTAAGATGACCGATTATTGCCCATCATAAGATGAGAGGCATGTTTGAACCCATATGGGAGGGCCCTTTTTCCATAGAGAAGGCCTACCAAGGAGGATCTTATTAGCATATTAATCATAAGGGAGAGCACCCAATTCTTCCAATCAATGAGTTCTACTTAAAGAAAAATTATAAATCATGTTTGAAAGTAATTGTCATCAATGAAAATTCCATTTATAATTCAATCTCTTCCATGTCAAAAGTATTCTTGTTTGCAAATCCATCATGATGTGTTTAGAGTAGGTGTAAGGACCTCAAGTGGCATCCTTATCTTTCATCAACATAACATAAATACAAACAAAACAAAAATATATAAAACAAACACATATTCTTTGTCTTTTCTCAGTTGAGATATCAATGCCCATAGCAAAGACTCACTTAATGCATCTAGGTTATCACATGCTACCCAAATATGTATAACCCTAGTGGTGTTCTGCTTTGAGGATGTAAGCTATGCTTTCCTTCCTTACTTTGGCCATTCCACACTGATGAGCACCTTGTTAGTTTGTAGCCTTAATGCATGGTAAGCTACCCTCTGGTGTTAAGCCTTTAAGAAGATGTGAGTCTGCTATGCTTCTTTGATTAGCCTTCATGCATTGACCGGTCAATATTTGAGGTTCAAGATAGGTCTTCTAATGATCCTTCCCTCCCATCGCTTCAGTCTAGGGTCCAATCCTTCCTGCTCTCGCCAGAATAGTAGTCGAGCATAACACTCAGGTCATTGAGACTTTCCTCATGATCGCCCCTTGGAAAGTTGTAGCCTACATGCTTTCTCCCAAATTGATAATTGCACACTAACGGTACCTTAAGTTGGTTGGTTCTCACTATGTGTGGATACACCACCATGTTGATGGATACACCTTAGGTTGGTTGGTTCTCAGATACATCACCATCATGTAACCCCACTACTATGCTTTCACCTTGAGTTGGCCACCATACACCAATAGACTTCTTTTCTAGGGCTTAGGGTAATGCCCCTATCAGTACCTACCTTGTGGGCACTATATTTGGATCACATCCTCAGGACCCGCTTACACTACCCGAAGCTACTATCGATTGGATAGTTCCCCTTTCAAAGTAACCACACATATGGTCAAAGAATCTATCTTGTGGATGTGCAGATTATCCCTTGGTCAAGTAAATTTGACATAGGTCAAGGCTTACATAGCCCCTTCTCAGTGTGCTCCCTTGCACACCAACAAGGTCCATGCAAACATATAAACAAAATATATATTCATTTGTGGATTAGGAGGATACCCCTAGTGGTACCTTTTCCCAAGCCAACATCCTATCTTTAGGGTAGTGTCAGGAAAACTCCCTGTAGGAATCGCTTGACTACTCTTGAGTTGATATAAGTTCCCAGCAAAATTCACTCATTAGTCGCCCCAAAGTCGGTTCAATTTATTGTGCTATGAATAGGTCACCCCAATGGTTGTTCCCTACTTTAGAAGATGTAAGTTTGCTACGCCTTCTTCCAAGCATAGCCATTGCACACCGAAAGGCAACCCCTTAGGTTGGCTAGCTCTACCCCATAGCTAGTAGGCTATCTCTTTTGAGTTGTAAATTTGAGATAAGATTAATCTGATATAGCCCCTTCTCAATGGGTCCATCACACACCACATGGTCCATAAATTAAATCGATCAAATTTGATTGAGCTCACATCCCAAGTGGATATGCCCTCAATTTAAAATCAAACTAAACTAAACAAACCATATCAAATCAGATGAAATTAAGATAAAATTAATCATGACTGCTTTTGAGTTGACATAAGTCCCTAGGGACATTCACTCAGTAGTCGCCCTAGTTCAAGTTTGATTTGTTGTGCATCCAACAGGTCACCCTAACTATTGTTCCTCACTTTGGAAGATGTAGGTCTGCTATGCCTTCTTCTTAGCACAATTGTTGCACACAAAAATGAAACCCCTTAGGTTGGCTAGCTCTACCCCATAGCTAATAGATTATCCCTTTGGATTTGTAAACCTGAATTAGGTCAAGGCTGATATAACCCCTTCTTAGTGGGCCCATCGCACACCAACACGAATCATGCAATAACTCAGATTAAATTAAACCCAATCTGATTTTCCCTAGTGGAGTTAAATTAAACCCTACTCCCCAATGGAGCCCCAAATCATATATAAATAGGTCAAACAAACAAATCAAATTGAAAACCAACCTCCTCAGTGGAGCAAAATTAAACCAACTCATCCAGTAGGGTCTAAATCAAAGAAATACAACCAAACTCTTATTCCTAGTGGATATATCCTCAAACAAATCTATAAAATCAAACTCAAATTCTAATCCCTAGAGGATAGCCCGAACTTGCTTCCCTAGTGAAAGGTTCATGTACTTGATCCCCAGTGGACTCGAGCCCATATCTCTAGCAGATACGCCTCCACATTAATTAAAATAAAAAAATTAAAGTCATTTCAATCTTAATCCTCGATGGATTATAGATTCTTATCTCTGCATATCTTCTTTCCACAAATCATATAATCAAATCAAATTCAAACCTTATCGCCAATAGATTTTCTTCTTCTATACCCTCGACATAGACCCCTCACATGTCATGTCCAATGCATGTGTGATCCACTAAAGGATCTCCCTCCATGTTCTTGAGATGGAATTCTCATCAAATCTTATTTCTTCTTATGCACACCTTTAATACTTCAACCAAAAGCCTAACAATGTATTCATTCAAATTACATCATCTTAACATTATAATCAACATTTTATGATTTGTGATGGTGCAAGCTCAATCTAACTATACAATATCATGCTGAACATATTATAGTGTGAATTAACACATTGTATTATATTATAATATATGATGTTATATTATAATTAGCTATAATATAATATATTATCTAACATTGCACCTCATTATATTCACTTAGAAGGAACAAATAATAAGATTTTCTTGAAATATTAATAATGTTCATTTTGGATGTAAAATTGTTATTTTTCTATTAGAAATGGTACAAAATAGCATAATTTTGGTGTTGCTTCTTGGTGTGTGCAATGAATTTGGCCAAATTCTTCCATCTCAACCATCAAATTAACATTTTTATGAGTTTTAACCTAATGTATTATAACAAAAGTAAAATATTCTAAAATGTACAATAACATTTAGTAACACCATATATATATATATATATATATATATATATATATATATATATATATATATATATATATATATGATTTATTTTTTATATGCTTTCATATAATAAATTATCTTACATTACACCTTTAAATGAATCACTTTAAGAAAAAAATTTATAAAGTTTGGTTGAAAAATAAACATTCATTTTAGATGCAAAATTCCATTCTTTGTTTAAAAGACACACCATACTTTAAATTTGGCCAAATCCCATCATCTCAACCTATAAATAAGTATTTTTATGAATTATACCAGTACAAACTCTACTACATCAAACTATAACAAACTAAAATATGCTAAATAACAAGTAGTAATAGATAACAGTATGTTATAATGCATGATGCTACACTATGTAATGGAATCTTATGTTATAATACACTATAACAAATTGTTATATTATATATATTATATTGCATTTCACAAGGGATTGCTTAAAATAAAAAAAAATCATAAATTTAGTCTAAACAATAAAAAATTATATATTTTAGTTGTATCACTTACATATTTTAATTTGAAATAATATATTATGATGCCATGCTCTTCCTATTATGAATTTTGCCAAATTCCACCATTTTAAAGTCTAAATCAACATTTTATAAATAATGCTTGTGTAGGCTCATCTGCATGATTGTAAAGTACTAAAAGAATTTAAAATTCCCTGAACAATATATTATGATATATGATGCTATGCTATGCTACAATATATACTATTTATTTTCAAAATAAAATCTTACTTTTTAGACTACAAGTGGTGTAGCACACCTTTAGTACTACAACATAATTCCCACTTCAAATTTAATAAATTTCATCATCTGATTTATTAAATCAATATTTTTATGATTTCTATTAATGTAGACTATAGGGCATAATACCATAATATGCTAAAACATTTCAAAACATCTTATAACATCCAAAAACACATCACTACATGATCAAATATATGATGCTACATTATTCTATTGTATATGGTAATTTAATATTATTTAAGGTTAGGGTTTAGGGTATTAAAATCTCTAATAGTCAAGGGAAAGTCTCTTGAAGACATTTTCTTTAGCTACCATAACTATATTAGGATTAGGTCATTCTTTAGATCTACTCCTAATGACATCTTTATCAAGGTTTAGGTTTGTGGTCAGTTTATGGTTTTAGTGTTTAGGGTTTAGTTGGGTTTGTGGTTTAAGGTAGTTTTGTGGGTTTAGGGTTTGGGGTTTAGGTTGTGGTGAGTTTGGTGGTGTTTATGGTTTTGTGGTTTAAGGTTTAGGGTTTTAAGATTTAGGGTTTGGGTTTAGGGTTTAATTTGTTTAAAATGGTTTAGGTTTGTAGTTTATAGATAGGTTTTAGGTTTAGGATTTATGTTTTAGTTTAGGATTTAGGGTTTAGGGTTTAGGGTTTAAGGTTTTTTTTAATAGGGAATAAATTCTGATTGAACATTTCTTCCTTTTGATTTGATCAACCAAGTAGCACCCCAAGTTTTTTAAGGCACAAGCAATGACATAAAAAAAATGAGCACCCATAGAGCAAATAATAAATCCTAGATAAGTAGAACCTTCTATACTATAAAGATAGTTCTAAAAGTAGTAGATTGGATTAGCCATTCTTCAATTTCTCTAGTTCCATCAGAACCACCCTCGCCATTCGAGTAGCAGAATTTGCCATCATATCCCAGATCTCTTTCTCCACCACGACCATGGCTATAACCACCATCCTTTCTCCCACCTGAATAACCACCACCACCTTCATATCCACCAGACTCTCTAGATCACCACCACCACTTAAAACCCCGCTTTGCTTCCACCCTGCATCTAGAGTGAGCCTAATTGATATTGATGTTCCTTCTGCCAAGGTTCTGCCTATCTTAGGGTTAGTTTGATTTTTATGGTTTACCATTTAGTGTTTGGGGTTTAGGGTTTAGGGTTGTAGGCTTTAGGTTTTAGGGTTTAGGGTTTTAGGGTTTAGGGTATAGAATTTATGGTTTAGGGTTTAGGGTTTATAGCTAAGGGTTTAAGCTTTATGGTTTAGGATATTAGGGTTTAAGGTTCTAGCTTGAGGGTTGCAGGCTTAGGGCTTAGGATTTAGGGTTAGTTTTAGGGTTTAGGGTTTCTTTTTTAAAAAAAAAAAAGTAAACCATAGGTTTTGGATTTATTTATTTATTTATTTGATTTATATTTTTTTTATTTTTATTTAGTTTTTTATTTTAGTTTATTTATTTTAGTTTATGTTTTATTTTAGTTTATTTTTTAGGTTTAAGTATATTTTAGTAGAGTTTACTTTATTTTACCTTTAGGTTTAGATTTTAGTTTTAATTTTTAGGTTTAGTGTAGGTTTTATTAATTTAGGTTTAGGTTTTAGGTTTTATTTTAGGTTTATTTTTTGGTTTTATTTTTTAGTTTAGGTTTATTTTTGGCTTATTATAATTTATTTTGTTTAGGTTTAGGTTTAATTTATTTTAGGTTTAGGTTTAGGTTTTATTTATTTTGTTTAGTTTATTTTAGTTTAGGTTTGGTTTATTTTATTATTATTTTTTTTTGTTTATTTATTTTATTTTAGGTTTAGGTTTTATTTTTTACTTTTAAGTTTAAGTTTTTATTTTAAGTTTATTTTATTTAGTTTTATTTTATTTTAATTTAGGTTAATTTTATTTTAGGTTTTTTTTTAGTTTATTTAGGTTTTTTATTCTTTAGTTTAGTTTTGGTTTTTATTTATTTTATTTTAGTCTAGTTTATTTATTTAAGTTTAGGTATTAATTCAGGTTTTTTTTTGGTTTAGGTTTATTTATTTATTTTAATTTGAAGTTTTATCTAGTTTAGGTTTAGGTTTTTAACTTTTTATTATTTATGGTTTAGTGTTTATGGTTAGCTTAGTGTTTAAGGTTTAGGGTTTAGGGTTTGGGTTTTAGGGTTTAGGTTTAAGTTTAGGGTTTAAGTTTTAGTTTAGGGTTTAGAGTTCAGGGTTTCAAGCTTTTGTTTTAATGAGAAAAAATTTAGATTCAACATTTCTTCTTTTCGATTTCATCAACCAAGTAGCACCACAAGTTTTCTAAGACACAAGTGATGATATAAATAAAAAAATGGTCACCTATAGAACAAATCAAAACCTAGATAAGTTGAACTATCTCTTATGTAAAGATAAAGTTCCATAAGTAGTAGATTGGATCTACCGTTCTTCGCTTTTCTAAACCCAACCCAACTCAGTAGATCCACCATCATCATACCTCAATCTCTCCCTCCACACCACCATCCTATAACCTCTGCCACTCTCCCACCTCCATAACCACACCCTCACCACCACCTCCATATCCACCAGCACCTCCAGATCCTCCACAACCACTACGATAACCACCACCTCCACCTTGGCCTCCACCAACAAATCTTGACTGAGCCTAATTGACGATGATGTTCCTGCCGTCGAGGTTCTGCCCATCCTTAGGGTTTAGGGATAGTTTAGGGTTTAGGGTTTAGAGTTTGGGGTTTAGGGCTTAGGGTTATCAGTTTTAGGGTTTAGGGTTTAGAGTTTAGGGTTTAGGGTTTTAGGGTTTATGGCTTAGGGTTTAGGGTTTAGGATTTTAGGGTTTAGGGTTTAGGGTTTATGGTTTGGGGCTTAAGGTTTAGGGTTTAAGTCTTTATTATTTTGGGCTTAGAATTTAGATACGTAGATTTAAGGTTTAGGATTTAGCGTTTAGGGTTTTTTTTAAAATTAAGTAAACTCGTAGGTTTTGGTTTATTTAGTTTATTTAGTTCATTTTTTATTTATTTTAGTTCATTTTATTTTTATTTTTATTTAGGTTTATTTTTTATTTTTATTTAGTTTAGTTTACTTATTTTAGGTTTATAGATTTTAGTTTATTTTTTAGGTTAAGGTTTATTTTTTAGTTGAGTTTTTTTTTTCTTTTTAAGGTTTAAGTATAATTTTTTTATTTTTAGGTTTAGGTTTAGGTTTTTATTTTATTTTAGGTTAGGTTTAGGTTTTTTATTTATTTTTAAGTTTTTAGTTTAGTTTATTTTTAGTTTCTTTTATTTTATTTAGTTTAGGCTTATGTTTAGTTTTAGGTTTTAGGTTTAGGTTTTTTTTATTTAGTTTAGTTTATTTTAGTCTAGGTTTAGGTTTATTTTATTTTATTTATTTAATTTTTATTTTAGGTTTAGTTTTTTTTTAGTTTAGGGTTTAGGTTTTATTTTTATTTATTTTTAGGTTTTATTCTTAGGTCTATTTTTTAGTGTGTTTATTTTATTAATTTTTTATTTTATCTAGGCTTATTTTATTTTATTTATTTAATGTTTAGTTTTATTTTATTTAGTTTTGCTTATGTTTATTTTACTTTTTTTTATTTTTTTATTTATTTTATTTTAGTATATTTTATTTTTATTTTATTTTATTTTAAGGTTAGGTTTAGGTTTTAGTTTAGGTTTTTTTTATTATATTTATTTATGTTAGATCTTATTTATTTGATTAGGTTTTATTACTCATGCTGCTTTTTAGTTAGTGGGTGGCCCATGGTTTAGGGTTTTAAGGGTTTAGTTTTTAAGGCTTTTAGGCCCAGGGTTTGGGGTAGAGTGGCCCAGTTTAGTGTTTGGAGGCCTGGGCCCAGGCCAGAGTTTAGTTTAGAGCCTGGGTGAGGAGAGAGGTTTGGGAGCTCAGGCCTGGGTTCAGTAAGGTGGCCCAGTTTAGGATCTGATAGGTTTAGGGTCAGGTTCAGGAGTTAGACATGCCCAGTGGTAAGTAGTCAGAGTCATAGCCTTATTAGGTTTAAGTTTAGTGGTCTCAGTGGTTGTGGTAGTTTAGGGTCAGGGTTTAGTAGGCTTCATGAAGATTTAGGGCTCAGTTTAGGGTTTTAAGATTTTATTCTTAAAAATTAAGTAAATTTGTAGGTTTAGGTTTATTTAGTTTATTAAGTTTATTTTTTTATTTATTTTAGTTTATTTTATTTTATTTTATTTTAGGTTTATTTTTATTTTATTTAGTTTATTTTATATTAGGTTTTTATTTTAATTTAGGTTTATTTATTTTTTAGTTTATTTAGATTTATTTTAGTTGAGTTTTATTTTTATTTTATTTTCATTTTATTTTTTAGGTTAGGTTTTATTTTTATTTAGGTTTAGGTTTATGTTGCTTTAAGTTTAAGGTTTAGTTTTAATTTTAGGTTTATTTTATGTTTATTTTTTTAGTTTAGATATAGGTTAATTTTATTTTATTTTATTTATTTTAGGTTTTATTTATTTTATTTAGTTTAGTATTTTAGTTTAGGTTTATTTATTTTATTTTAATTTTTTAGGTTTAGGGTTTTATTTTTTATTTTTTATTATTTTTTTAGGTTTAATTTTTTTATTTTTTATTTTATTTTCTTTTATTTTATTTAGTTTTTAGTTTTATTTTATTTAGTTTAGTTTATTTTATTTTAGTTTATTTATTTATTTTATTTTTTTTTAATTTATTTTTTAGTTTAGGTATTATTTTATTTTATTTATTTATCTTCCTTGGTTAGTTTTGATTTATTTATTATTAGTTTCTTTAGTTTAGGTTTGGCTCAGTGGTTTATTTAGGGGTAGGGTTTAGGCTCAGTTTAGGGTGGATTTAGCCTGTATAGTATAGAGGTTTAGGGTTTAGGGTTTAGCTTGTGGTCTGTGGAGGTCTGGGGTCAGGGCCAAGGTTTAGGGTTTAGGGTTTAGGGTATGGCAGGGGAGGCTCATGGAGGGGTGGTTTAGTTAGCAGGCTCAGTGCCTGGGGTTTCAGGTCAGGGGGGCCAGTAGTTTTTTTTTAAGCAAACCCCAGTTTTAAGTTTAAGTTTATTTTATTTTATTTTGTTTATATTTATTTTATTTTTATTTAGGTTTATTTTATTTTAGTTTAGTATTTTATTTTAGGTTTTTATTTTAGATTTATTTTAGTTTATTTTGTAGGTTTAGGTTTAAGTAGGGTTATTTTTTAGTTTTTATTTTATTTTAATTTTAAGGTTTAAGTTTTATTTTTTTTTTTAGGTTTAGATTTAGGTTTTATATTTTAGGTTTAGGTGCCAAGTTTTATTTTAAGTTTATTTTTTAAGTTTTAAATTTAGGTTTTGGTTTATTTTAGTTTATAATATTTTATTTAGTTTTAGTTTATTATTTAGGTTTAGGTTTATTTAGTTTAGTTTATTTTAGTTTTGATTTAAGTTTATTTATTTTGTTTATTTTAGGTTTATGTTTTTTTTTAGTTTAGTGGTTTAGGGTTTGTGGGTTTAGGGGATTTGTGGGTTGAGGTCGCTTTAGTTTAGGGTGAAGGGTTTTTTCCTTTTTTTAATAGAGAACAAATTCAGATTCTACATTTTTTTTTTTTTTCAATTTCATCAACCAAGTAATGCACCAAGTTTTCTAAGACACGAGCGACAACATAGATAAAAAATGAGCACTCATAGAACAAATCAAATACCCTAGATAAATTGAATTGTCTCTACTATAAAGTCACAGTTCCATAAGTAGCAGATCGGATTGACCGCTCTTCAATTTCTCCAATTCCTATTAGAACCTCTGGGCTTTTTGACTAGAGGAATCCACCATCATATTCCTGATCTCTCCCTTCGCCACCCCCACGATTGTAACCTCCATCACTTATCCCACCTCCATAACCACCACTGTTCCGACCACAAACTCCATATCCACCAACACCTACAGATCCCCAACCACCACTGCGATAACCACCACCTCTTCCTTCGCCTCCACCGCTAGATCTAGACTTAGTGTGGCTGACGGTGATGTTCTGGCTGTCAAGATTCTGCCCATTCTTAGGGTTTAGGTTTATTAGTTTTTTTCATTTATTTAGTTACTTTACTTTAGGTTTAGGTTTAAGGTTTGGGAGTTTAGGTTTAGGGTTTAAGGTTTAGAGGTTTAGAGTTTAAGGTTTATGCTTTAGGGTTTAGAGTGGAGGGTGTAGGGTTTTGATTACGGGTATAGTTTAGTGGTGGGTGTAGGCTTGTTTTAGGATTTTGAGGGTTTAGGGTGTTTGTTTAGGCTATTTAAGATTTAGGGTTTTAGTTTAGTTTAGGGTTTAGGTTAGTTAGGGTTGTTTAGTCATTTTGAGTTTAAACTATAGGGTTAGGGTTTGGGAGTGGTTTAGGAGTTAGTTTAGGGTTTTGGGTTTATAATTTAGGATTTATTATTTAGGGATTATTTTAGGGTTTAGGGTTTTTTTTAAAAAAAAATTAAGTACACCTGTAAGTTTAGGTTTAATTATTTTATTTAGTTTATTTTTATTTAGTTTAGTTTATTTATTTTAGTTTTATTTATTTTAGTTTTTTTTAAGTTTAGGTTTAGGTTTATGCTTATTTTTTAGGGTGGTTTTAATTTTATTTTATTTTTTAGGTTTAGATTTTATTTTTTATTTTTAAGTTTAGTTTTAGATTTTTATTTTCTTTTTTAAGTTCAGATTTTAGGTTTATTTTCAGGTTTTATTTTTTAGTTTAGGTTTATGTTTATTTTTAGTTTATTTTATTTTATTTATTTTAGGGTTTAGGATTAGTTTATTTTAGGTTTAGGTTTAGGTTTTATTTATTTTAGTTTAGCATATTTTAGTTTAGGTTTAGGCATATTTTATTTTAAGTTTAGGTTTTTTTTTTTAGGGTTTAGGGTTTAAAGTTTAGGGTTTTAGGGTTTGGGGTTTAGGGTTTTGGGGTTTAATGTTTTTAGGGTTTTTGGTTCAGGGTTTAGGGTTTAGCTTGTACATCTAGGGTTCATGTTTTAGTTTAGAGTTAAGGGTTTTTGGTTTTTTTTTAACAGAGAATAAATTTAGATTCAATATTTCTTCTTTTCGATTTCATCAACCAAGTAACACACATAATTTTCTAAGACACAAGCGATAACATAGTTAAAAAAAATGACCATGCATAGAGCAAATCAAAAACCTTAGATAACTTGAATTGCCTCCATTGTAGAGACACAGTTCCATAAGCAGTAGATCAGATCGACCGTTCTTCAATTTCTCCAGTTTCCATCAGAACCACCTCGACCTCTTGAGAAGCGGGATCCACCATCATTTCCCGATCTCACCCTACGCTACTACCACAGTTGTAACCTCCGTCACTCCTCCCACCTTCATAACCACCACAACTTTGACCACCACCTTCATATCCACCAGCACCTACATTTCCCAACCACCACTGTGATAATCGCCGCCTCTACCTTCGCCTCCATCTAGATTGAGTTGCTGATGATGTTCTCTATTAGGTTCCGCCCATTCTTAAGGTTTATGTTTATTAGGGCTTAAGTTTATTTTTTTAATTTATTTAGTTACTTTAGGTTTAGTTTAGTTGGGGGTTTAGGTTGGGTTTTAGGTTTGTGGTTTAGAGTTTAGAGTTTAGAGTTTAGAGTTTTAGGGTTTATGCTTTTAACGCAGGTTTAGGTTTAGGTTGGGTTTAGAGTTAGGATTTAGGGTCAGGGTTTAGAGGTTTAGGAGAAGCTCAGGGTGTGATTGATTAGGATTTAAGGTGGGTTTGAGTTAGGTTGTGGGTGCATTAAGGTCAGTTGGGTAAGGTTTGAAGGTTTGGACTGGGTTAGGTTTAGGGTGGAAAGATTTATGTTACTTTTAGGGTTTGGGGGATAGTGATTCTTTTCAAAAAAGCAAACCCAGGTAGGTTATAGTTATTTATTTAGTTTAGTTTATATTTAGATTTATTTATTTTAGATTAGGTTTTATTTTTTTTTTTATGTTTAGGTTTAGGTTTATTTTATTTTTTAGGTTTAGGTTTTATTTTTTATTTTTAGGTTTAGGTCTAAGTTTTATTTTAATTTTTATGTTTAGGTTTTAGGTTTTATTTTTTAGTTTATGTTTATATTTATTTTTAGTTTATTTTATTTGATTTAGTTTAGGGTTGAGGTTTAGTTTATTTTAGGTTTTATTTATTTTAGTTTAGTTTAAGTTTAGGTTTATTTAATTTGTTTAATTTAGGTTTAGGTTTTTTTAGTTTAGGGTATATGTTTTATTTTTTATTTTTTTTAGGTTTATTTTTTAGGTTTAGGTTTTTATTTAGTTTTTATTTTCTTTTATTTTTGGTTTATTTTATTTATATTTTACATTTTATTTTTACTTTGTTTAGGTTTTTTATTTTTAGGTTTATTTTTTTTAGTTTAGTTTAAATTTTATTTATTTTATTTTAGTTTAGTTTATAATTTTTATTTTATTTTATTTTTACTTTTAAATTTAGGCATAGGTTTAGGTTTTAATTTGGGTTTTTATTTTATTTTATTTTATTTATTTTATTGAAGTTTAGGTTTTTTATATTTATTTTATTTTTAAGTTTTATTTAGTTTAGTTTTAGGTTTTTAGGTTTTTAGGGTTTTACGGTTTACGATTCAGGGTTTAGTTTGGGTTTTAGGATTTAGGGTTGTAGGTTTTAGGATTTAGGGTTTAAGGTTTAAGGTTTAGGGTTTAGCATTTTGTGTTTAGGGTTTGGGGTTTAGGGTTTATTGTTTTAGGGTTTAGAGTTTAGGTTTTAGGGTTGTAAGTTTAGGGTTCAAGGTTTTGGTTTAGGGTTAAGATTTTTATATTTTTATATTTTTTATTTTATCTTAGTTTATTTCAAATTAAGTAAACTCATAGGTTTAGTTTTATTTAGTTTATTTATTTTGTTTATATTTTATTTTATTTTATTTAGGTTTATTTATTTTATTTAGTTTAGTTTATTTATTTTAGGATTATTTATTTTAGTTTAGGTTTTATTTTAGGGTTTTCTTTTTAGGTTTAGGTTTAGGTTTTTTAGTTTAGTTTTATTTTTATTTTATTTTATGTTTAGGTTTTATTTCTTATTTTTAGGTTTAGGTTTAGTTTTTAGTTTTATTTTCTTAGGTTTAGGTTGTAGGTTTTTATTTTTGGTTTATTTTTAGGTTTTATTTTTTTAGTTTATGTTTAGGTTTATTTTTAGTTTATTTTATTTTATTTAGGGTTTAGGTTTAGGTTTAGGTTTAGTTTTAGGTTTTATTTATTTTAGTTTAGTTTATTTTAGTTTAGGTTTAGGTTTATTTTATTTTTATTTTAGGTTTAGGTTTTTTAATTTAGGGTTTAGGTTTTATTTTTTATTTATTTTTGGTTTATTTTTTAGGTTTAGGTTTTTTTTCATTTTTATTTTATTTTATTTTAGGTTTATTTATTTTTATTTTAGGTTTAGTTTTAATTTTATATATGTAAAACTTAACGAATTAATCATTACATGAATCTTTTAAAATATTGTGTTAATGCTAGAGCGTCCCCTAGAAATGCGTTGTATGGCCTGAATATAGTGAAAAAAGTGCAATGGCTGTTGCATCGACTCCTGGTTCAGTGTTAAATACGCAAAAGTTCCCACATTATAAGTATATTAATTAAATACAATTATCATAATATAATACACCAATTGATTATAAATCTATTAATTAATCATAAAATAATCAACCAATATCATTAACATCTAATTTCATTAAATTATAATTAATCTAAGATGATATATTAATTAATTATTATTTAAATAAATTAAAATTAAATTAAAATAAATCAAAATAAAAATAATAAAATGAAAAGGGAAGAGATTGATGGATTTTGGCATTGAAACCCTTTGTCTTTTACCGAAAAGAGAAGGAGGTGTCTCGAAGGTAATCCTCTCTCCCCTCAACCCTCTTTCTCCATGCTTTTCTAAATCAAATTGCTACCAGATTTAGCAAATTTGGATTTAACTTGTGAAAGCGACTTTAATGGGATTACAAAAGCAGTCAATTTAACTTGTCCAAAAATACTATTTTGCTAGATTTAAGTTAAATCTGGCTTAAATCTTGCTCAAATCTTGTAGCCAAATAGCCCCTTAAGTTGCAAAACCTGCTGCAGCAGTGGAGTAGAATTGTAGAAAGATGATGGTTTCAAACATGGCCTAAATCTGACGACCTGTAGAAAGATTTATGATTTAGACAAGCAGAAGTGCGATGAGGGTTACCTTCAGCTTGAGGCTTAAAAGTCCGATTGATCACGGTGATGGATTCTGAGATTTAGGGAAACAAAAACACATGAATTCATGGGATTTAGAGAAGTAAAAACACAACGACGGTGGGAAAAAAAGCTAAGGGTTTTGAAACTAATACCTAAATCCTATGTATCCGTATCCAGTATCCTGATTTCATACTGGGGGCCAGTGGGGGCACATGCCCCAGTGTCCCCACCCTCCCTCTGCCCCATGAAACTAGAATTAGGTTAGGATCTTGGAATATAGGTACTCTTACAGGTAAACTAATAGAATTAATAGGTATTATGGTTCATAGGAAGATAAATATTTTATGTGTTCAAGAAACTAAATGGGTTGGGGAGAAAGCCAAGGAGATTGATAGTTTAGGTTTTAAACTTTGGTATTGGGAAGCCTAATTAGAAATGGCATAAGTGTGTGATTATAATAATAGTTTGAAGGATAATGTTATAAATATTAGATGCAGAGATGAGAATTATAGCTTTAAAGATTATTATTGATACTAAGATTATCAATGTTATAAGTGTTTATGCTCCTAAAGTAGATTTGGATGTAGGCTCAAAAGAAAAGTTTTGGAATGAATTAAAGGAATTAATACAAAACATACCTTTTAAAGAAAATGTATTTATTGGAGGAGATTTAAATGGACATGTTGGTAGAGTGGCAGAAGATTTTAAAAGTATTCATGGTGGATTTATAGTGCCTAATGAAGAAGGTTGGAATATATTAGATTTTGCTTTAGCCTATGATTTTGTAGTTACTAATACTTTATTTAAAAAAAGAGATGAGCATATTACTACTTATAAAAATGGATCCAGTAAAACACAAATTGATTATTTTATGATAAGAAAAATAGATCATTTAGATTGTAAAGATTGTAAGGTTATTCCAAGTGAAAGTTTAAATACCCAATATAAATTATTAGTGTTAGAATTTAAGATGAAAGATTGGAAGATGAAAATAAATCAAATTATTATTCTAGGATTAGATGGGGCACTTGAAAAATACTAATAAGAATATTTTAAAAGCAAGCTACAAGAGAATTTAGGATGTTCATAAGGAAGCTAATGTTATGTTGAAAATGTAGCAAGTGAAATTAAGCAAGTTGCTAAAATGTGTGGAGAATCAAAAGGAAAAGCTTTTAAAAAAAATAGTTGGTGGTGGAAGAAAAGATAAAAAAATAAGAAGTGTTGTTATAAAACTTGGTTTAGATGTAAAAACTCAAAGAATTGGGAAAAATATAAAGTGGCATGTAGATATTCAAAGAAAGCAATATATGATTAAAAAATTAGCTTTTAGTGAATTATACAATAGATTAGATACCAAAGAAGGTGAAAGATGTATGTATAAGTTAGCTAACCAAAGAGATAGGAGAAGTAAAGATCTAGCTCAACTGAAGTGTATTAAGGATGAAAATCATAAAGTGCTTTTCTTAGAAAAGGATATTGAAAGTAGGTGGATGAGGTATTTTGATAAACTTTTCAATGAAGGATCTGAAAAAATGATTGATTTTAGCAACCTTAATACCTTAAACAAAAAATAGAGAATTTTGTTTTATCATTATTTTAGTAAATCAAGTTAGAGAAGCTTTAAAGAAAATGAAATGTGGAAAAATAGTAGGACCTGATGATATTCTAATAGAAGTGTGGAAATGTTTAGGAGATCAAGATATTTCTTTGCTTTCAAATCTTTAATCTTATTTTAAAGACTAAAAGGATGCCAAATTAGTGGAGAAAGAGTTTGTTGATTCCTATATTTAAGAATAAAGGTGATGCACAAGAGTATACAAATTATAGAGGAATTAAGTTAATGTGTCCCACATTAAAATTATAGGAGAGAGTAATTGAGCATAGGTTATGATGTGATACAAAAGTTTCTCGCAACCAATTTGGTTTCATGCCAGGTAGATCTACTATGGATGTTATACAGTTATACATTTGTTGAGAGGTTTAATGGAGAAGTATAGAGAAAGCAAGGAGGATCCACATATAATATTTATTGATTTAGAGAAAGCTTATGATAAAGTTTGAAGAGTTGTTCTTTAGAGAGTTCTAGAAAATAAAAGAGTTAATATTGGTTATATTCAAGTCATTAAGAATATGTATACTAGAGCTATTACTTGTGTCCAAACATAGGCAGGATTGACAAAATATTTTCCTATTTCAGTTGGATTACATCAAGGATCAGCTTTAAGCCCTTATCTCTTTACTTTAGTTATGGACGTTCTTACTAGGCATTTATAGGAAGATGAATCTTGGTGTATGCTTTTTGCTGATGACATTCTTGTTGATAAGACTAGAGAGGGAGTCCAAGAGAAACTTGAATTATGGAGGTCAACCCTAGAGTCTAATGATTTTCGTATAAGTAGATCTAAAATTGAATATATGGAGTGTAATTTTAGTTGTAGAAGTTATAGTGGGAGTGTTGTGACATTAGGTGAACAAGTCATTAAAAAGAGTGAGCAATTCAGATATTTAGGCTCTATTATTCAAAATGATGGTGAAATAGATGGAGATTTTATTAGTAGAATTCAAGTTGGATGGTTGAAGTGGAGGAATGCATCTGGCCTGTTGTGTGATAGAAAAGTACCACTTAAACTTAAGTGAAAATTTTATAAGATGGTGGTAAGACCTGTAATGATTTATGGTGCAAAATGTTAGCTAGTAAAAGAGAAGCATGAGACTAAGTTAAGGGTTGCAGAGATGAGGATGCTCAAGTGGATGAGTGCATTTACTCTTAGAGATAAAATGGTAAATGAGTATGAGGAAAAGTTGGAGTAGTAAAGTGGTAGATAAGATTAGAGAGAGTCCTTAGATGGTTTGGCCACATAAAGCACCGGCCCAATGACCCGTTAGAGAGTAAATGCATTAGATTTTCCTTATGTTAAGAAAGGAGAGACCCAAAAAGACATGGTTAAGATGTATACTTGAATTAAATGAGAATTTGACACAATAATAGACAAATGGAGATGAAGGATTCATGAAATGACCAAAGTGGATAAAGGTTGTTATTGTTGTTATTGTTGTTGTTGTTGTTGTGTTTAGTTTTATTTTTTAGTTTAGGTTTATTTATTTTTATTTTAGTTTAGTTTTATTTTTTTATTTTATTTTCTTTTAGGTTTTAGTTTAGGTATTTATTTTATTTTATTTTTATTTTATTTTGATTTAAGTTTTATTTATTATTTTATTTATTTTAGGTTTAAGTTTGTTTAGATTTTGTGGTTTAGGTTTAGATTTTTTAGGTTAGTTTAGGGTTTAGGGTTTGAGGTTTAAGGTTTGGGGTTTAGGGTTTAGGGTTTTTGGTTTAGGGTTTAAATTTTAGGATTTAGGTTTTATGATATAGGGTTTTAGAGTGTAGAGTTTAGGGTTTATGCTTTTTACGGTTTAGGGTTTAGGGTTTAGGTTTTAGGTTTTAGGTCTAGGGTTCAAGTTTTAGTTTATGATTTAGGGTTTTTGTTTTTTTAATAGAGAATAAATTTAGATTCAACATTTCTTCTTTTCGATTTCATCAACCAAGTAACACACCAAGTTTTCTAAGACACAAGTTAAAATACATGAAAAATGAGCATGCATAGAGCAAATCAAAACCCTAGATAACTAGAACCATCTCTACAAAGAAAGACACAATTTGATAAGTAAAAGATCGATCCGCTCTTCTATTTCTAGTTCCCATCAACCACCCCTCTCAGTAGTGGTATCCACCATCAATTTTTTGATCTCTCCCTCCACCACCACCATGGTTGTAACCTCCGTCGCTCCTCCCGCCTCCATAACCACCATTGCTCCTACCACCACCACCATATCCAGCGGCACCTTCAGATCCCCCACCACCACTATTATAACTGCACATCCACCTTCACCTCCATCGCTAGATATAGAGACCGGTGAGTGATGTTCATGTCGCCAAGGTTCTCCCATTCTGGGGTTTAGTTTATTAGGTTTTAGGGTTTAGCTTAATTTTTAATTTATTTAGTTACTTTAGGTTTAGTTTGAGTTTAGGTGTGGTTAGGTTGTGGTTTGGCTAGGTTTAGGTTTAGGTTTATGCTTTTGTGGTTTAGGGTTTATGCTTAGGGTTTAGGTTTAGGGTTTATTTAGTGTTTGCTAAGATTTAGTATTTTAGTGTTTAGGGTTTGGGGTTGGGCCCAGGTTAGGTTTGGGTAGGCTTTATCAGAGTATGCCTGTGGCCCAGTCAGGCATTGGGGCCTGTGAGCTCAGTCAGGGTTGTGCTCAGTAGCCTGTGGTTTAGGGTGGCCCAAAGGATCAGTCAGTTAACATTTAGCATTTTAGCCAGAGCCTTTAGAGCCTGCCCAGGTTTTAGGGCCCAGGAGTGGTTTTTATCAGTTTCATTCCAGATTTGGGTTATTTATTTAGTTTATTTTATTTATTTATTTATTTTATTTTATATATTTTATTTATACTTTATATTTATTTATTTTAGGTATTATATTTAGTTTTTTATTTTAGTTTATTTTAGGTGGTTTAGGTTATGTTAATTTATTTATTTTTATTATTATTTAAGTTATATTTTATTTTTAGTTTTTTAGGTTTTATTATATTTTTAGGTTTAGGTTTAGGTTTTATTTTTGTGCTCTTTTAGGTTTTTTTTTAGCTTTAGTTTTATTTTTTAGTTTATTTTATTTTATTTTAGTTTAGGTTTATTTTATTTAGGTTTAGTTTTATTTTATTTATTTTATTTATTTTTAGGTTTATTTTATTTTATTTTATTTTAGGATTACATTTTTAGTTTAGGGTTTAGTTTTATTTTCATTTATTTTTATCTATTTAGGATTTTTTTAGGTTTTAGGTTTTATATAGTGAATTTATTTTATTTTAAGTTTATTTTATTTTATTTTAAGTTTAAGTTTTTATTTTATTGGTTTAGTTTAGTTTTTATTTATGTTGTTTTAGTTTAGTTTTATTTGATTTTTTTTAGTTTTATTTTTTTAGTTTATTTTATGTTTGTATTTTATTTTATTTTGGTTTAGTTTTATTTATTTTATTATTTTATTAGTTTAGGTTTAGGTTTATGCTTTTTAGGGTTTACAATTTAGGTTCTTTTTTGGTTTAGGGTTTAGGGTTTAGGTTTTAAGGTTTAGTGTTTAGGGTTCAGGGTTTAGGTTTTAAGATTTAAGGTTTAAGGTTTCAGGTTTTAGGGTTTAGGGTTTAGGGTTTAGGGTTTAAGGTTTTTAGGGTTTAGGGTTTAGGGTTTAAGTTTTAGGTTTAGGGTTTAGGTTTTAGTTTAGTGTGTAGGGTTTTTGGTTTTTTTTTAACAGAGAATAGATTCACATTTCTTCTTTGTGATTTCATCAACCAAGTAACACACCAAGTTTTCTAAGACACAAGCGAAGACTTAGATAAAAATAGAGCACACATAAAACAAATCGAAAACCCTAAATAACAAGAACTGCCTGTATAGTAAAGACATAATTTCATAAGCAGTAGATCGGATTGACCGTTCTTCAGTTTCTCTAGTTCCCATCAGAACTAGCTTGGCCTCTGGAGTAGTGAGATCCACCATCATATCCCCGATCTCCCATCGCTACCACGGTGTAACCTCACTCCTCCCGCCTCCATAACCACCACCACTCACCCACCTCCACCACCTCCATATCCACCCATCAAATCCCATATAACCATCAATCAGCCTTTGCCTCTCAACCGCCGTGATCTATCGAGCCTAGTTGAGGATGTTCCCTGCCTTCAAGGTTCTACCTAATTTTAGGGTTTAGCTTTATTAGGTTTTAGGGTTTAAGTTTATTTTATAATTATGTAGTTACTTTTAGTTTAGGTTTTGGGGTTTGGGTTTAGGGTTAGAGTTTAGGAGATTTAAGGTTTGGGTTTAGGTTTTGTGCTTTAGTTTTTTAGGTTTGTGTTTGTTTTAGCCTTTAAGATTTAAGTCTATGGTTTTTCTTTTTATTTTTTAAATTGTGTAAATCGATAGGTTTATGTTTATTTAGTTTAATTATTTTTAATTTATTTAATATTTATTTGTACTTAGGTTTATTTTTTTTTATTTTATTTTTTATTTTATTATTTATTTTAGTTATTTATTTTAAGTTTATTTATTTTAGGTTGATTTTATTTTATTTATTTTATAGTTTTTAATTTTATTTTATTTTTTATTTATTTTTTTTGTTTTAAGTTTTATTATTTTATTAGTTTTGGTTTTAGGTTTTATTTTAGGTTTATTTATCAATTTTATTTTAGTTTAGATTTGGGGTTAATTTTAGTTTATTTTATTTTATTTAGTTTAGGTTTAGGTTTAGGTTTAGTTTATTTTAGGGTTTTATTTATTTTAGTTTAATTATATTTTAGTTTAGGATTAATATTTTATTTTTTATTTTAGGTTTTTATTTATTTATTTGTTTGGTTAGGTTTATTTTTTTTATTTATTTTAGGTTTTATTTTAGGATTTTTTAGGTTTAGGTTTTTTATATAGTTTTATTTTATTTTATTAGGTTTATTTTATTTTATTTTAGGTTTAGTTTTATTTATTTTAGGTTTTTTATTTTAGTTTATATTTATTTATATTATTTTAGTTTTATTTTTATTTGATCTTTTTTTTTAGTTTTAGTTTAGGTTATAGTTTATGTTTTTATTCTATTTTATTTTATTTTATTATTTTATTTCAATTTTGTTTTTTTAATTTATTTTACTTTTAGGTTTTATAAGTTTGGGTTTAGGTTTTTAGCTTTTGTAGGTTCCTTTTGGGTTTAGGTTTTGGGTTTTAGTTTGTTTGGGGTTTAATGTTTAGGGTTTGGGATTTAGTATTTTTTTAGGTTTTGTGGGTAGGTTTAGGGTTTTGTGTTTTAGTTTTAGGGTTTTGGGTTTTTTGCTATTTTTTTAACAGAGAATAAATTCAGATTCAACATCTATTTCAATTTCAACCAAGTAACACACCAAGTTTTGAGATACAATGACATATAAAAAAATGAGCATGCATAGAGCAAATCAAAACCTTGGATAACTAGAACCGCTTTATAAAGACACATTTCCAAAAAGCAACATATCGATTCACATTCTTCGCTTTCCAGTTCCCATTAGAACCACCCTGGCCTCTCAAGTAGTGGGATCTAACATCATATCCTCGATCTCTCCCTTCGCCACCACCATGATTGTAGCCTTTATTGCTCCTCCCACCTCCATAACCACCATCGCTTCCACCACCTCCATATCCACTAGCATCTCCAGATCCCCCACCACCACTATGATAATCACTGCATCCGCCTTCACCTCCACTCCTAGATCTTGACTGACCCTGCTTAACGGTATTGTTCTTGCCGTCAAGGTTCTGCCCATTCTTAGGGTTCAAATTTAGGTTTAGGTTTATTATGTTTTAGGGTTTAGGTTTATTTTTCAATTTATTTAGTTACTTTAGGTTTAGGTTTAAGGTTTAGGGTTTAGGGTTTAGTGTTAGTTAGGGTTTAGGTCTGTGGTAGGTTTAGGGTTTTAGTTTTTATGCTAGTTTAGGGTTTGGGGTTTGGTCTTAGGTTTAGGTTTTAGGGGTTTTGGTTTAGTGGTTTAGGGTTTAGGCTTAGGATTTATTTTTTAGTTTTTAGGATTAGGGTTTATGTTTTTTTTAAAAATTAACCAAACCCAGGTTTAGGTTTATTTTGTTTATTTTTATTTTATTTCAATTTATTTTATTTTTATTTCAATTTAGGTTTATTTTTTTATATTTATTTAGTTTATTTATTTATTTTAGGTTTTATTTATTTTATTTAGGTTTTTATTTTTTTATTTATTTTTTAGTTTAGTTTATTTTTTTTTATTTTATTTATAAGTTATTATTAGTTTAGGTTTTATTATTTTTTATTTATTTTATTTTATTTAGTTTATATTTTAGTTTATTTATTTTATTTAGTTTATTTTATTTTTATTTAGTTTTATTTATTTTAGTTTAGTTTAGTTTATTTATTTTGTTTATTTATTTTATTTTAGTTTAGTTATTTTATTTATTTAGGTATTTAGTTTTAGGTTTTATTTTTATTTAGTTTTATTTATTTTTATTTTTATTTTATTTTAGTTTTATTTTAGTTAGTTTATTCCAGTTTATTTTATTTTATTTATTAAGTTTTATTTATTTTATTTTAGTTTATTTTATTAGTTTATTTTATTTTTTTAAGTTTATGTTTTAGTTTAGGTTTTATCTTATTTTATTTAGGTTATTTTATATATTTTATTTTTATGTTTATTTCATTTAGGTTTTTTTGGTTTAGGTTTTATTTTGGGTTGTAGTTAGGTAGTGTTTAGTATGATTAGGTTTAGTGGTTGGTGGTATTATGGTTTGTGGTTTAGAGAGGGTTTAGGGTTTAGGGTGTGGAGGAGTAGTTTAGGATTTAGGGGTGTAGGGTTTAGGGTAGAAATTAATTTTAAATAAACCAGAGGTTTAGGTTTATTTACTTTAATTATTTTATTTAGTTTAGTTTATTAATTATTTAGGTTTATTTTTAAAATTTTATTTAGTTTAGTTTATTTCTTTATTTATTTATTTTATTTTATTTTATTTTTTTATAGTTTATTTTATTTTATTTTATTTTATTTAGTTTAGGTTTAGGTTTTTTTTAGTTTTTTATTTAGGGTTTAAGGTTTAAGATTAGTTTGGGGTTTAAGGTATGGGGTTTATGGTTTTGGGTTTATTGTTTTTAGGGTTTATGGTTTAGGGTTTAGGGTTTAGGATTTAGGGTTTTGGGTTTAGGGTGCCTAAAATAGCTCAAACCTACAACACCAAGGAAGGTTTGCTAGTTGCAAAGGATAACTCGGGGAGGGTGACAGCCCAGCAGCAGACGTAGCTCACCATACTTGCCCGAGATAGTCTAGTAACACAGCCACCATCTGAGTTCAGTACTTCCTCCACCGTTGCATCTACCACTTCTTCTACTAGCTCTTCTTCTACAAGAGTACATTATCCGCAAATAAGGGCATTAAATTTTTGCTTTTACTTGATCTATCATGTACCTCCACCCAAAAGGAAATTAATGATGAAAGCGATTCTACTTATATATATTGTCTACTTTTGATGCTCTTTATTCCTATTGAAAGGTCCTCGAGTATAAATAAAAATAATAGCTCTAGTAGTTCCAATCCTTTTCTTTCTGATTCAGAGTTGGACTATCCTTATCTGAATCAATTAGGTTCACCTCTTGAGATTGACTTGGAGTCAACTGACTCTGAGGATCCCATAGGAGAAGTTGTAGGTATGCCCGATGAGAAGGTAGAACTTTCCATAATCTCATCATTCCAAGAAGTCATTGAAGTCAACCTACACAGTGGCAAAGTTCTACCTCATAGGGTAGCACGTTAGGATAAGAGTAAGTAGGTCATTGGTTCAAGTGAGCAAATAGCCCCTCCATAGGATGCTTCACAAATGGATATGCTTGTGGAGGACCAAGCCAAAGTCAATTACAACATCCAAGCTCACCTTAGAAAGTTTCCAGCTAAGTTAAGCATATATGATGCTCTTGTCTTATCCAAAGAAATGAGGAATCTTTAATCAAGGCCTTACTTGATCTAGATATATCCTTAGCTCAGCTAACCGCAACTAAAGAGGAGGCTTGCCACATGAAGGTCATCTTAGAAGATACATTCAACGATGAAGACTTACTCCTAGGGATGACCGTAGACAACCACCTCTTTACATTACAGTGGATGTTGGCAGATATAGGCTATCCATGGTTCTGGTTGACCCAAATGTATCAGTCAACATTATGAGTCTAAATACCCTTGCCTACTTAAGAATTGACATCTCCAAACTCTAAAATGAAAGGATGATGTTGAGAGGATTCAATGGACAAGGAGAGAGGGCCTTGTGGCATTTATTTTTTGGATGTGGGGGGGGAGGGGACATTAATATCATGGGGATACTTTTGAGGTGATTGGGTACAACATTGAGGTATGATGTACTATCTCGAAAGATAGAGGCATCACCCTACAATGGACCTAATCATGAAATAAGGACTCCTAAGGCATGATGGATCTTTGAATGTACCAAAGATTTTTCCCTACTTTACATGGATGAATAAAGTAGGGTTTATATTAAACCAGGTTCTTAAGTTCACTATGGAGGGAAGACTCCATAGTTTATCGCATCTTAGAAATGAAATTTCTGAATACTCGATTAAAGTTGACAATTATCATCTCCAAAGATTTCAAGGTTAGACTATTAAAGGATTGGTTGTATTTGTAAAATCAATTGGGAAAGTTCAAGGAGAAGACTTATTTTTTGAGTCTAAATGAAATAAGTAAAAAATGCTCATGATACTAGGAAGCCTAGTGAGCATTCCAATCTATCCTATGGTTTTACTTTATAATTTTGAAGTTGAAGAGATTTATATGTTTTGAGTTGAAATTTAATTAAATTACTAGGCTTATAATCCACCAACACAAGGTTGTGGGAATGCCTAAGAGGTGAGGATTTATGCTGGTAGCTCAAAGGAAATAGCTACCTCAGATCCTAAATCTAGAGAGCTTTAGTACAAGCTAAAGCACAACCTAAATCTAAGTGTGGACAAATGGGTTTACCTCCATATGAGAGAATAAATTGTCCACTCTGACTTATAACCGCCTGAGTGGTCGCTACTAACTCTCCTATGATTTTAAAACCATGTAGTCCTGTTATGAATTGCAAGATAGCTAGGTAGTTATTTAATTAGAAAGAGATTAAAGTCCTAAACACACCCTACATTTATGTAGGAAAAGTAAATCTAGCAAAAAAAGTGGAGGTTAGCTAAATATACATATAATCCCAAGCAATTGTATTTATAATTTGACTTAGCATTTTACACATGGGTAACTAAGCCCACTTGTCCTAACTTGATTATGCTTAAGGATTTAAGAAACCAAGAAAAAGAGCATAATTTATTTTAAGCATCCCTTAAGCATAATCCCTCGTAAAACATGATTATGCTAATATTGGCCTATCATCCACCTACAAGCATACACCCTAACATCCAATCTAAAATAATGCATCATAAAACAAATCATACATCACATCACACCATCCTAACTTAAAGTGTGGTGACTTAATTCTAATGTGTATTAAGGCTTGTGTGGTAAGTCTTGTAAGGCAATAGTGTTGTATTTTCTATGTGAAGAAGGATTCAATTTAACATGAAAGGTTGATTTCACTAAGTAGTTTAATTGATTTGAGAATTTTAATTTGTGTTTTCTTTTGTTTCATTTTATTACACTTAGCAACTAAGTGTTATAAAGAGAGGAAAAGAGGATTGCCCTATTTCATCCCTACCTTAAGTCACTCTCTAAAGTATATTAATTTGATGGCCTATTAAATGATTTAATTAAGCCAAAGTTAAGGTTCACTTTAAATAATCATATTCAAAATGAAAGGCATCTTAAGATTAATTTAATTGAATTATTACCACATGACATATATTAAATAATTCCTTTGAATCACATGTAAGATGCATATGATTTAATCCTAAGTGTATCTATACATGCAACATATTTTAGCACACTTAAAAGATGAATGTATGTGTATATTTTGAATTTATATTTTATTTGATTGAATTATTTAAACATATTAATTTAAAACTTTATCTAAATTTTTATTCAAAAATGAGATAAGAATGAAATTAGATAGGCATGTGCCATTGTTAAACCAGGAAGTGAGGTAATCAAATGACCTCCTTGGAGCTTAAAGCCTCGTATTCTGATGTCTAGACTATATACTCATTTGCATTCAAACATATGTAAATTTGTATACATGAACATAGGAAGTAAGCTCTAATTCATAGGCTAATTAATTCAACCACTTAGTCAATTATGAATGCATGCAATTTTAATGTAAAATGGTATTTTCATTCACTAATCACATATACATATACATGAAAGATATAGGCAAGTATGTGTCATTGTTAAACTGAGAAGTGAGGAAATCAAATGACCTCCTTAGGCTAACTAAAGCCTCATATTCTGATGTCAGACTATATACTTGCTTTTCTTGGACACACATGGATGTATACATAAATGAGGAAAGAAAACCATGCAAAGATTGTATATTTTATTTGATTGAATCATTTATATATATTAATTAAATTTCTATCCAAATTCTAATGTTGAAATACATAAGAATGAAATCAAATGGGTACGCATATTGTTAAACTAGGAAGTGAGGTAATCAAATGACCTTTGGGGCTAGCTAAAGCCTTTCCTGGATGTCTACTATATACCCATTACCATTCAATATTATATAAATCAACACATGAATAGGAAAGAGAACTCAACATTCATAAAATCATGTGATTCATTCACCAAACTAGTTGTTAAGCATGTGATTCATTCAAATATAAGCATATGATTCATTCAACCAAACTAGTTCTAAGGACAATCAAATCAAATAAGATTATTTAAAGCAAACCAAAGCTTCTTCATTAATTAAGTTTTGATTTGATTTGATTTAAAGAGGAGAATAGAAATCATAACTTGTTATTTTAAACCCATTCCCACATTAGTGATATTATTTAATTTAAAGAAATGTAATTAAGATGATTTTATGGGTTAATTAAGTTGAACCGTTAATTAAATGAATTAATTATTCTTATCTATGTCACCTTAATGTAATTAACAAAATAATTATGAGCCAACATGATATGCATGAAAATAAACTTGCAATGATCCTAGAAATAAAAGGCCTAATGCAATTGGCTTCATGATTAATAGTTAATTAGATTAACATACTTAATTAATTACTCTTATGGTTTTCACACCCATGTGGACTAACCAAAATTTCATTAAACTCTTTAGGCTATCAAACACTTAAAGATCTACCCCATGCTTTAATTAATTGAGGTCTGATGTGATTATGATTTCAATTTGATTAAGTGATTTAATTAATTAGTTAAATCTTAATTAATTTATTTTAAAAAAGGGAGAAATGATCTTAGGGAAAGGGGTCCCAACCCTATTCCTTAGTTGACTTACTATTGAACAAATGATTAATAAACTTAATTAACCAAATTGTTATTGCTAATGGATTAATTAATCATTAATTAATTGAAAAGAGTAGCTAAGGTTTAATTAGTCAATTTTTTTATTTAAGAGAGCAATAAATCCTAAGAAAATCGTGGGAGGTAGAGGTCATCCCATTAAATTAACTCACAAAATTTGGGATTAATTGCTCAAGTAATTAAGGAGTAATTAAGCTAATTAATTTAATTAAACTTTAATTAAACCTTAATTACTATTCAAAATTAGTTAAGATTATTTTTAATTAATTCTCCTAAAAAAATACCTTTAAAATGAGTATTTATTTGCATTTTTTTTATTTCTATGACTTTTATGATTTTAGAAGTTTCATAATTAAAAAATGATTAATTAAGCATAATTAAAGCCTAATCTTATAACATGTGGCAATAATTAACGTGCGCTTTTCCATGTGGCATACGCGTGATTTGCTACTTAAAACTTATCCTTAGTGCCTACGTGGTGTGTGCATGATCTTTTCGCCCACCATCCGATCTGAGATCGAACGGCTATGATTAATCCCACACCTTAATAATATTAAATCTGATCGATCTAGCATATGTAATCATGACAGCCCATTTCGATCATGTGGAATGGACAATGCGTGATCTAACATCATGTAGTGAAGGAGAATGGAGTCTATCCACCATTGCTCACTTGATCCAAGCTTACTCGAGCTTGGATCAACTCCAAAAGGATCCCACACCTTCACGACATCAATCGGAGGATCCAACTGTCAAGATCACATGAGATGCAAGCTTTTCAAAAGCTCCAACCCATTTTTGCCTAAGGATCATTTTGAAGCATGCTCCGAGCTCAAGATTGATGGCTCAATGATTATGGAAGCTTCATCTAGTGGAGATGAAGCCCATTGAGCAATTAGATCAATTCCTTGATGCTTCACTAAGGCCATGATGCAATGATTTGGAGCTCTTCTTGATCAAGTCCCAATGGTGCTTGGGAAGCTTGGGAGATGACTCGTTTCTGCTCGATGAGGCCTAGGGAAGGTGTTAATTTGAGTTTGATGGAGAAATCATGAAGTTAGGGAAATGGGAGTGTCCTATTTGGATGATGATAATGGTATTTTGATCGAGGAATGAGCTTGAGAGTTTAGGAATGGCTATAATGGCTCATCTTGGGTATTTAGGGTCGAGGAATTTTTTTGTGTGTTTGAGTGGAAACAAGGGTATACCCCCCTTCATCTTGATCGATGTGGGGATGGTTTGGTGGCTCGCCAACTCCAATGAGTCATGGGTGGCAGGGAGGAGGTGAGTTGGCTCATCTTGGTTGGTTGAAGGTGTGGAGGTGGTTGCCAAGGAGGTCCTATGGGTTTCAAATGCTCCAATGGGGAAGGTGAGGCGATTTCACCTCCCATGGGTCATGGCCGACCCAACCACCGATTGGGTCAGGTTGGGTAGTGTCCCACTCCAAGGTGCCTAGGTGGACCATTGGGAGAGTACCAAGTGGCCAAAGAATGGAAATGACCACTTACATGGGTGATTTGTCTCATGTGATGCCTTTAACCTAAGGGTAAAATGATCATTTGCATTGATTTGATTTGGCAGATTTGAAATGAGCCAAAAGTGGCTTAGCCCAAATTTCAAGTCAATTGGAGTCATTTAGTTTGGCTCAATTGACTCATTTAGGTCAAATTGTAGTCGATCAAGTTGACCAATTGGTTAAATTGGGTCAAACCAAGGGTTGATTCAAGTTCATATGATCATTTGGGATTAATTGTTTGGTTTAGTTTGGCTTTTTGATTTTGGCTCATTTGAATTCATTTGGGTCAATGGGTTAAGTTAACCAATTTGACCAAATTGGCCAAAATGGCTTGGGTTTAGTGTTGGTTTTGGTTTAGTTAATAAATTGAAGATGATTGTAGGCGTTAGTTTCAATTAATTTGGATTTGGTTTTGATTTTGGCCAATTTGAAACATTGGTCAATTTGGGCTAAGTAGCTCAATTGGGTTCAATTGGGTCCAATCATGGCTTTGGTCAAGTTCAACAATCGATTTGGAATGAACTTGAGCCATTAATTACAAACAATTTGATTTATATTTTGATTTGACCCAATTTGGGTCAATTTGAGTCAAGAGAGCCAATTGGGTTTGGTTTGACTCAATTGAAGGTCAAGTCATATTCAAATATTGATTTTGATTTGGTATGAATCATTGGTTTCAAGGGATTTGGCTTAGTGCAATTTGGCTAGTTTGGTTCATATGGGTTAAGGTTGACGGTCAACCAAGTTGACTTGGTTTGACAATATGAAAAAATTGATCAACCTAGGTGATCAATAATGATGAGATTTTGATGGGCTTGGTTCAATCCAATTTGGGTAGATTAGAACTTAGCTCAAATAGGTCAAATTGGCAATTTTGGGTCAAGTGGACCAAGGGTTTAGTTGGCTTAATTTGTTGAGTTTGATTTAGTTGAGTTTATATATGGATTTGGGATTGATATATAAATTGCAATTGGCTTGGTTTCAAATGGGTTTTAGTTCATTTGAACATTTCAAGCAAAAAGGGTTAAGTGGTTTGACTTGGGTTGATTTTGGTATTTGATGATTGTAGATTTCATTTATATTTGTGAATATAATTGAAGGTATGATTGATTCATGAGAAAATCAATTGAATTTGGGTTTTGGAATGAAGGAATTTGGCTAAGTCTATGAGTTGGGTCATGTGGCTTAGTTTGATTTTGATTTGTTTGATTTAGTTTTGATGATTTAAATATATATTTCATTTAAATTTGTAAAGATGATTGAAAATATGATTGATTTGTGAGAAAATAAATTATTTTGACTTGATTTGGATTAATATTTAGCTAAGTCCATGGATAGGTCATATGGCTTAGAAGGGTTTGATTTAATTTGATTTAGTTTGATTTAGTTTTGATCATTTGAATGTACATTTGATTTATATTTAGAAAGATGATTGAAGATATAAATTGATTATGAGAAAATCAATTGATTTTGGATTGATTTGGATTAAAATTTGGTAAGTCCATGGATAGATCATATGGCTTAGAAGGTTTCAAGTTTGGATTTGATCATGGGCTTCAATCATTTGGTTTTGGAATTTGGGTTTTGAATTTGTTTGAATTTGGATTTGAATGTTTGAATTGAACTTGAGGTTTGGTTTGAGAAGGTGCACATGGATTGGATTTGGGTTGTAGGTAGGATTATCTTAATGCATAACCAATCCTATGGTTAACCCTTCTAAGTTTATAGTTAGGTTTCTAATTTTTAGTGTCTTATGACTAGAAAGCCTTTAGTGTCTAGAAGACTCAAGTCTAAGATGGAAAGATTGAATCTCACTCAAAAAGTGAGGTCAACAGGCCTTGGCTCCATAGTGTTGCTTTGGAGATAGATGATTGGAAGAGCCAAGTTTCACATTATAGACTGATATTTTCAACACTTTTCTTGGGAGACCATGGATACATGAGAATAATATAGTTCCATTCTCTCTACATCAGTATGAAGTTTGGAGAGAGGTGGGATCATCTATTGTGTGAAAAGAGATCTCAAGCCATTTATAGTTCAGAGGTCATATATGAGGATGCGCTTACTACCTCCCTCAAAACCAACAAGTCTATTCTCATTAACTTGGCCAAAGTTTAAAAAATAAAAAAAAGAAAAAGAAAAGAAAGAGAAAGAAAAAGAAAAGAAAAGAAAAGAAAATAAAGGGAGCAAAATATTGAGGAGGAAGTGGAGCTGACAATTCAACCCATAGTTCATTATTCCATTCAACATATGGTAGATGACCCACCTCCACAAGAAGAGGAAGAGTGAGGGAAGTCCTAGGGGTGGAAAACCTTCTTATTGGCCACCCAATAAAGATATGTCCTGCTACTAGAGTACACTTGCTATCCATATAGACTTAGAATCTAGTTTATAAGATGAGTCTTATATGGTTAGCACACAACCTTCTCAATAGTAGATTCTTTGAGGTGACACTTGAGAGATAGATGAAGACGGCTCCAAAGCAAAGCATAAGTGTATCCAAGTCATAAGTGAAATTAGGCATCGGTTGGGAACCTTAGCTAACCCCACTTTCCTCTCAAAAGCGAGGTTTGGTAGTTAAGGAAGCCCCTAAGTCATCCATGGTGTGAAGACTCGTGAGGTTCTTTGGGAGCATCATCCTCAAGTTAAGAAGTTGATGTAGAACTAGAGGATGATTCATACAAAGATTTAATAGAATTACCATTTGATTGATACTTTCCTTATGTTCATAATTTAGCAAAGAAAGTGTTAATCCCACATACTTGGTCAAAGCACAGGTCATACTACTTAGAATGAATATGGAGGAACAAATACAAAAGCTCAAACAAGACCAAGACTAGAATTCAAGACAAGGTCCAAGATGATGACGACACTACTTAGTCCTCACAAATCATTTGGAATCTAATAAGTTCTTTTCAAATCACATTAACTCATATGTGAGCTATGCTTAGAAACTTTAGATGATCTAGATGATTTTGAAATCAAAGATGCACCGAGTTCAAAGAAGAGATGTCAACCATCGTCAAGGAAATCAACTTAGAATCAAGAAGATCCACTAACATACATCAGTTCTAATTAAATGAAATTAAAACCAATGATTTAGTTCAATTGATTTAGTTTAAGATTTTGCATGGAGTTATGAAGAGATGCTCGATTGGCTCTAAGTGGTCCATAAACTAGCAATAGAGCCTACTAACCCTATCAAGCAAGCTCCTAGACATATTCAATTAGACATATAACAGTCATTTATGAAGTCAATAAACGATCAATGTTGCTTCATCCGGGAAGAAAATACCATAGTTAGCCAACATCATCCCTTAAGAAAAGAATGGCCAAATTCACATATGTGTCAATTTTATGGATTTAAATAAGGCATGTCCAAAAGACAATTTCACTTCCAATCCTGGATGACATTGCCTCATCTCATGCAATCTTCTTCTTTCATGGATGGCTCATCTAGATATAACTAAATAAAGATGGCCCCTAAGATGAAAGAAACACTGCTTTAGAACCTCGAATAATCTATTGCTATAAGGTCATGCCTTTAGCCTTAAAATGTTGATGCTACATACCAATGACTAATCTTTGATGAACTCACATCATCAAGTCGAAGTTTTATGTTGATGATCTCATGGTCAAAAGTAGAGAAAAGAAGACCATCTTTTGACTTGAGAGTAGTTTTGAATAGTTAAGACCATTTAACCTCAAAATGAACCCCTCAAGTGTGCATTCAGTAGCTCAAAAAATTCCTTGTTTATTGTTCACAACTAGAAATCAAAATTGATTCGCATAAAGATCAAGGTGATGAATTGTATCTTCAAGACATCAAGCATTACCTAATGATGTCACCATTCTAAGCTCTATCAAGCCGCCATACATTACACCATGTTAGATGACTCCTTGGTTCTTTGTTGGCCCAAGCCAATGAAGGGAAAGAAAAGACACTCTACTACCTCATCTTCTAATCCACGAGGCTAATTATCCACCCATTGAGAAGCATTTTCTAGGTTTAATCTGCATCCAAAAGCTACAACACTACATGCTTTCATAAGGTGAACTTAATCTCTAGATCAATCCATTACAATATCTCATGACACTCGAAGGTGACAATTGGTTGACGCCATGATCCTCTTGTAGTTTGACATTACCTTCGTACTTCCCTTTGAGGTGAAAGGACAACTGCTAGCAGATTTCTTAGCAAACACACCCACTTTCAATTGACTCTTGGCTTAGTGATGATCTCTCAAATGAACAATTCATGAACTTTGGGGATACTAGCATTCACCAATGGGAGATGTACTTTGATGGTTTAGCTTCCTCTCAAAGAGAGAAGAACCATAATCTACTATTCTAGAATGGAAAGGGTAGAATTTCTCTTAACTCGACCGTGATGTGATGAGATTCTCATTTCATCTATCCAATCCTTCAACAATGAAGTTAATATGCATGTCCAGAGTTATCCATTACTCTAAATCCAGAACATCAACATCTTTGGGATTTTAGCTAGTTATCAACCAAATTGTTGGTCCTACAAGGTTATAAAGCCTAAGCTCCATCACTACAATAAGTACACCAGAGTTGTTGGCCCAAATCCAAGAGGTTGTTAATTATAAGATTCCTTAAGCAGAGAATGCTGTAACATATGCTAAGGAGTTGGCTTGTCTGAAAGATAAAATCCATATCAATAAAGGTCCAAAACAGACAAGTGTTATCTTTTATTGATATTGAACTCATCAAAAAAAATACTCTCTTGATGGGGAGGTTGCCATTGCCAAGAAGGATGAGGAGTTAGATTTGAGGCAATCATTCATGGATTACCTAAATAAAGGCAAACTACCTCAAGAGAAGTCTCAAGCCCATCGATGAAGTAGAGAGCACTTTCCTATGCTCTTGTTGATGGTGTCTTGTATGTCTTTGATCATATGTGGTTATGTTGTTTGATACACAAAGCCTATAAGATCATGACCGAGGTACACTTATTTTGAACCAATCTAGTTTAAGAACCAATTGACCAGAAAATGAAAGCCAAGATTAAGTGACTAGGATACTACTGGTCATTGATGATCAAGGCTTACAGGGATACGGCTAGGCAATGCTACCAATGTCAAATAAATGATATGGTCCTACACCAACCATCCAACATTCTACATCGTACATTAGCCTCAGGGCCATTCGAGTGTTGGGGTACCGACATAGTGGGTCCGATTGATCCTCCTACTTTCCTCATTGGTTCATCTTAGTTGCTACTACTATTTTTCCAAATGGAAAATGATTCCACTTAGAGGTCAACTCAACATGTGCTCTAATTTTTAGGAACCATATCATATATATAGGTTTGAGTGCCTGATGAATTATATCCGATAATGGTACTCAAGAGCACCGAGATCAACAACTTTGCCCAGTGACATAGCATAGATTGGAGATATTCTTCCATCAACTACTCGAGGGCAAAATGGGTAGCCTTCAATAAAACTCTCATCCAAATAAAAAAAGACACTACAATAATAAGGATAGTGCCATGAGCAAAGAGTTCAGCCTTGTGGGCCTACCGCACTACATATAGAACTCCAACTCTACTCTTTCTCTTAGTGTATGGGTCAAATCCATTCTACCATTAGAAGTCCAACTCCCATCACTAAGATAGCTATGGGCAAAATCACACAAAAGCGTAATGCCAAGTTATGGTTTAGAAGATCTCAAGGTTTGGAGAAGAGAAGCCCCAGGCATGCTAAAACCTTGAGTTGTAAAGCTAAAATGATTCAAGCTCACAATAAGTTGGTCCATTCTAGAGCATTTCAAGTAGAATAATTTATTTTAGTTTTAAGGAGACTAATTATTGCCTATCGTAAGATGGGAGGCAAGTTTGAACCCACTTGGGAAGGCTCTTTGCAATAGAGAAGGCCTACCAAGAAAGATCTTATCAACTTATTAATCATGTAGGAGAGCTCCCAATGCTTCCAACCATTGGGCTCTACTTAAAGAAATATTATAAATCATGTTTGAAAATAATTATCATTAATGAAAATACCATTTCAATTCAATCTCTTCCATATTGAAAGTATTCTTATGAATCCACCATGATGTTTAGGTAGGTAAGGAACTGAGAACATCTATCCTTCATCATCACAACAAAAACAAAAACTACACACAAACATATAAAACAAACACATATCTTCTGTGTTGGGTTATTCTGAGTTGAGATAATGCCCCTAATGGCACTCACTCAGCCTAGGTGATGTGCTACCCTACAGTGTCACCCTAGTGGTCTTACTTTGAGGATGTAAGTCTCCTGTTTTCCTTCTTTATTTGGCCACACCTAAGAGTGCTTGTTAGTTTGGTAGCCTTATGCATGGCCTAAGCTACCTCATGTTGGTTTGTTAAGAAGATGTGAGTCTACTATGCTTTCTTCTTGATTAGCCTTCACAACTGGGTCATATTTATTTAGAGGTTTAGATTCTTCTTTCTCATGACTCAAGTTCAGTCTAGTCCTTCCTTAGGCTCCACACTTATTAGTCATACTAGGTCAGATAGTATATGTCCCGCTGACGAAAGGCTATCTCGATGATGATTTTTCCTTGGAAAGTTGTAATCTTACATGCTTTCTTCCGATTGATCGTGGACACCAATGCAAAGGTTGGTTGGTTCTCACTATGCCGATACACCATTCATGTTGAATGAACTTAGTTCTTGCAACTTAGATACACCACTCATGGCAGATGTAAATCGGCTATGCTTTCTCCTTAAGTTGGCCACTGTACACCTATAAGCTTTCATTTTTAGGGTTATAATGTTCCTAGTAGCACCACCCCAGTGGGAATTATTTTGGATCACATTTTTTGCATTCCCATTTAGACACTACCCAGGTTACTATCAGATTGGATAGTTCTCCTTTCATAGTAACCACATATGTGGTTGGAGAATCTATCCTATGGATGTGCACATTCTCCCATGGTCCAATAAGATAAAGGTCAAGATATTCTCCTTCTCGCAGTCCCTCACACACCAAGGGTCCACAATATAAACAAAATATATATTCACTTATGGATTAGAGGACACCACTAGTACTTTTTCAAGAAGACATTCTATGTTTAGCAGGTCATCTCCTATAAGAATCACCACTCTTGAGTTGATATAAGTCTCAACCCATTCACTTGTAGTCTCCTAAGTCGATTCAATTTGTTATGCTACCAATACAAGGGTTTTCCTCCTTAGAAGATGTAAGTTTTACATGCCTTTGTAGCAACCATCAAAATCAATCTTAGGTTGGCTAGCTCTACCCACAGAGTAGACTATCCATTTGGATTTGTAAAGATAGATAAGTCCTATATAGCTTCTCAAGGGTCCATCACACCACATGGTCCATAAATTAAATCTTTTAAATTTGATTTGAGCTCAAATCTCACGATATGCCTCAATTCAAAATCAAACTAAACCAAATAAACCATATCAAATCACATGAAATTAAGATAAAATCCACTACTTTGAGTTGACATAAGTCCAACAAAGATTCACTCAAGAGTCACCCCAGTCTCACTTTTGTGCATCCAACAGTCACCCCAATTTGTTCCTCGCTTAAGATGTAAGTCTCTATACCTTCTTCCTAGCACATATTATGCAAAAGGAAACCCCTTAGGTTGCTAGCTCTACCCACAAATGGTAGACTATATTTGGATTTGTAAACTGAGGCAGTAAGATGATATAGATCCTTCTTAGTGGGTCCATTGCACACCAATGGTCCATACATTAATTGATTAAATTAAACCCAATCTTATTTTCCAAAGGGAGTTAAATCACACCCTTCTCGGTGGAGCCCAAATCATATATAAACAAGTCAAGCAAATAAATCAAATTCAAAACCAAACCTCTCTAGTTGAGCCAAATTAAACCAACTCAATAGAGTCTAAATCAAAGAAATCAAACCAAACTCTTATTCTGGATACATCCCAAATATTATGAAATCAAACTCAAATCCTAATCCCAGATAGCTCAAACTGCTTCCCTAGTGGAAGGTTCATATACTTGATCCCAGCGGACTCAAGCCTATATCTCTATTAGATATGCCTCCACATCAATTAAAAAAAACAAATTAAAGTCACTGATTTTAATCCTATGATTATAAATTTTTCCCCACGATCTTCTTTCCACAAGTCATATAATAAAATCAAATTGAAATGTTATCCCCAACAAATTGTTTTCTTCTACTCCCTCGACATAGATCCCTCACATGTCATGTCCATTGCATGTATGATCCCCTAGTGGATCTCCCTCCATGTACTTAACATGGAATTCTCACCAAATCTTATTTCTTCTTTTATGCAAACCTTTAATACTTCAACCAAAAGCCTAACAATGTATTCATTCAAATTACATCATCTCAACATTGTAATCAACATTTTATGATTTGATGGTGTAAACTCAAACTAACTATACAATAGCATGCTACATATATATAGTAAATTAACACACTATATTATATTATAATATATGATGTTATAGTATAATTTATTGTAAATAATATATTTTCTAACATTACACCTCATTAGAATCACTGAAAAATAAATAAAATTTTCTCAAAATATGAATAATGTTCATTTTGGATGTAAAATTGTTATTTTTGTATTAGAAATGGTATAAAATAGAATAACATGGGGTTGATTTTTGGTGTGTGCCGTGAATTTGGCCAAATTCTTCCATCTCAACCTTTGAATTAACATTTTTGTGAGTTTTGACCCAATGTATTATAACAAAAGTAAAAATACTAAAATGTACAATAACATTTAGTAACACATCACCACATTCATATATATGTTAAGTTATATTGTTATGTACATTAAATTTTAATATGCTTTCATATAATATATTATCTTACATTACACTTAAATGAATCACTTTAAGAAAAAAATTATAAAATTTGGTTGAAAATGAACATTTATTTTGGATGCAAAATTCCATTCTTTTGATTAAATGACACACCATAGCACACCCCAATGATGTTCCTAAAGCTTACATTAAATTTGGCCAAATCCCATCATCTCACTATAAAAATTTTTATGAATTATAAGTAAACTCTATTACATCATACTATAAGAAACTAAAATATGCTAACAAATAAGTAATAATATATAATAGTATGCTATAATGCATGATGATACACTATGTTATGGAATCCTATATTATATTACACTATAACATATTATAATAAATTATATTTCATATCACATCAGAAGGGATTGCTTAAGATAAAAAATCATAAATTAGTCTAAATAATAAAAACTATATTTTAGTATCATTACATATTTTAAATTAAAGCAATATATTATGATGCCAAGCTCTACCTATTATGAATTTGGCCAAATTTTACCATTTAAAGTCTAAATTAACATTTTTATAAACAATGCTAGTGTAAGCTTGACTGCATGATTGTAAAATACTAAAAGAATTTAAAATTTGCAGAATAACATATTATGATATATGATGTTATACTATGCTACAACATATAATATATATTTTGAACATAAAATCTTACTTTTATACTACAAGTGGTTAGCACACCTTTGGTACTACAACCTAATTCCCACTTCAAATTTAACAAATTTCATCATCCGATTTATTAAATCAATATATTTATGATTTATATTAATATGACATGTGGCATAATACCATAATATACTAAAACATTTCAAAACATCTTTTAACATACAAAACACATCACTACATGCTCAAATATATGATTAAATTATATAATATTTGGTATTATAATATGATTTAGGTTAGGGTTTAGGGTATTCAAATCTCTAATACAAAGGAAAGTCTCTGAAGACATTTCTTTAGCTACCATAAATATGTTAGATTAGGTCTTTAGATCTAATCCTAATGGTATGTTTAAAGGTTTAGGGTTTAGTGTTTAGGGTAGTTTAGGTTTGGGTTTTAGGTTTAGTGTTTAGGTATAGGGTTTGTAGGGTTTAGGCTGTAAGTTTTGTGGTTTAGATTTATGTTTTAGGGTTTAGGGTTTTAGGGTTTAGGGTTTAGGGTTTAGGGTTTATGGTTTAAGGTTTAATGTTTAGTGTTTAGGGTTTAGGGTTTTTAGGGTGTAGGGTTTAGGGTTTGGGGTTTAGATTTTAGGTTTAGGGTTTAGTTTTTAGTTTAGGGTTTAGGGTTTAGAATTTATGGTTTTTTTCAATAAAGAAAATTTTCATATTCAACATTTTTCTTTTCAATTTTATAAACCAAGTAGCATCTTAAGTATTCTATGACACAAGAGACGATATAGATAAAAAATGAACACCCAGAAAGCAAATCAAAAACCTTAGATAAGTAGAAGTTTCTCTACTATAAAGACACAATTCCATAAGTAGTAGATTGGAACGGTCATTCTTCAATTTCTCTAGTTTCAATCAGAACCACCCTGCCTCTCGAGTAGCAAGATCCACCATCATATCCCTGATCTCTCCCTCTACCACCACCACAGTCGTAACCTCCATCGCTCCACCTGCCTCCATAACCACCACTGCTCTTACCACCACCTCCAGATCCCCCACCACAACTATGATAACTTTCGCCTCCACCTTTGCCTCCCCCGCTAGATCAAGACTGAGCCTAGTTGACAGTGATGTTCTTGTCATCAAGGTTCTGCCCATTCATAGGGTTTAGTGTTAGTTCAGGATTTAGGGTTTAAGGTTTAATGTTAGTTTAGGGTTTATGGTTTATTGTTTAGGGTTTGGGGTTTATGTTTTAGGGTTGTAGGATTTAAGGTATAGATTTTAGGGTTTAGGGTTTATGGTTTACATTTTTAGGGTTTAAGGTATAGGGTTTAAGGTTTAGGGTTTAGGGTTTAGGGTTTAAGTTTGTAAATTTAGGGTTGTAAGTTTAGGGTTTATTATTTAGGGTTTAGGGTTCAGGGTCTAGGGTTAGTTTTAGGGTTAGGGTCTATTTTTTCTATTTTTTTATTTTTATTTTTTATTTTAAATTATGTAAACTAGAAGGTTTTAATTAATTTTGTTTATTTTTAATTTACTTGACTTTATTTTATTTTATATTTTTATTTAGTTTAGTTTATTTATTTTAAGTTTATTTATTTTAGTTTATTATTTAGGTTTAGGTATATTTTTTAGTTGAGTTCTATTTTTATTTTTTTGTTAGGTTTAGGTTTTATTTCTTATTTTTAGGTTTAGGTTTAGGCTTTTATCTTATTTTTTAAGTTTAGGTTTTAGGTTTTTCTTTTAGGTTTTTAAGGTTTTATTTTTTTAGTTTAGGTTTATGTTTATTTTTTGTTTATTTTATTTTATTTAGTTTAGGTTTAAATTTAGGTTTAGGTTATTTTAGGTTTAGGTTTAGGTTATTTATTTTATTTTAATTTATTTTAATTTTAATTTAGTTTTATATTATTATATTTTTATTTTAGCTTTAGTTTTTTTTTTGTTTAAGGTTTAGGTTTTATTTTTATTTATTTTTAAGTTCTATTTTTTAGGTTTATGTTTTTATTTAGTTTTTATTTTATTTAGTTTTTTTATTTTTTAGTTTAGTTTAGGTTTTTATTTAATTTATTTTAGTTTACATTTTATTTTTTATTTTATTTTTATTTTGGGTTTAGGTGTAGGTTTTAGTTTAGGTTTTCATTTTATTTTGGGTTATGTTCTTTTCAAGGTTTTATTTAGTTTAGGTTTAAGTTTTTAGCATTTTAGGGTTTAGGGTTAGTTTAGTGTTTAGGTTTTTGGGTTTAGACTTTAGGTTTTCGGTTTAGGGCTTATGGTTTAGTTTAGGGTTTAGGATTTAAGGTTTTTTTTAATAGAGAACAAATTTAGATTTAACATTTATTCTTTTCAATTTCATCAACCAAGTAGCACCGAAAATTTTCTAAGACATAAGCGACGACATAGATAAAAAATGAGCACCTATAGGGTTGTAGGTTTAGGATTTAGGGTTCAGGGTTTTATTTTTAAATTAAGTAAACTGATGGGTTTAGGTTTATTTAATTTATTTAGTTTATTTTTATTTTTTTTTAGTTTGGTATATTTATTTTAGGTTAATTTATTTACTTTAGGTTTTTTATTTTAGTTTATTTTTTAGGTTTTGGTTTATTTTTTAGTAGGGTTTTATATTTATTTATTTTTTTAGGTTTAAATTTTATTCTTTATTTTCAGGTTTAGGTTTTTATTTTATTATTTTAGGTTTAGGTTTTAGGTTTTTATTTTACATTTATTTTAGGATTTATTTTTTAGTTAAGGTTTAGGTTTATTTTTAGTTTATTATATTTTATTTAGTTTAGGTTTAGTTTTAGGTTTACCTTATTTTAAGTTTAAGTTTAGGTTTTATTTGTTTTAGTTTAGTTTATTTTAGTGTATGTTTAGGTTTATTTTATTTTTATTTTAGATTTAAGTTATTTTTTAGTTTAGGGATTAGGTTTTATTTTTCATTCATTTTTAGGTTTTATTTTGAGGTTTTTTTAGGTTTAAGTTTTTATTTAGTTTTTATTTTATTTTAACTCAAGTTTATTTTATTATTATTTTATGTTTAGTTTTATTTTTAATTAAGTTTTTATACATATGTTTATTTTATTTTTTTAGTTTAGGTTTTATTTAATTTATTGTAGTTTATTTTTATTTTTTATTTTATTTTATTTTTAGGTTTAGGTTTAGGTTTTCATTTTATTTTATTTTATTTAGGTTTAAGTTTATTTATTTATTTTAGTTTTAGGTTTTATTTAGTTTAAGTTTAGGTTTATAGTTTTTTAGGGTTTAGGGTTTAGAGTTTAGGGTTTAGGGTTTAAGGTTTAGGGTTTAGGGTTTTAGGGTTTAGGGTTTAGGGTTTAGGTTTTAGGTTTAGGGTTAGGGTTTAGTGGTTTAAGTTTAGTGGCTTTAAGGTTTAAGTTTTTATCCACAATGGCTTAGGATCAGTTTTGTGGTTGGCCTTTAGTTTAAGTTTGAGGGTCCAATTATGGCTTAGAGTTTAGGGTTTTAGGGTTTAGGGTTTGGGGTTTAGTTTCAGGATTGTGATTTAGGGTTTAGGTTTTAAGGTTTAGTGTTTATGGTTTAGAGTCACATTTAGTTAGTCTGGGATTTAGGGTTTAGTTTTGCATTTAAAGTTTTATGGTTTAGGGTTTAAGGTTTAAGGTTTAGGGTTTAGGACTGTTGGATTAGGGTTGTAGGTTTAAGGTTAGTTTTAGGATTTAGGGTTTAGTGTTTAGGATTTAGGGTTTAAGGTTTAGGGTTTATGGTTTATGGGTTTTTTTAAAATTATGTAAACCGCTAGGTTTAGGTTTATTTAGTTAATTTAGTTTATTTCTTATTTTTTTATTTTTTTTATTTTTAATTTTATATTTTAATTTTATTTAGTTTAGTTTATTTATTTTAGTTTAGGTTTTTTGTTTTTGTTTATTTTGTAGGTTTAAGTTTAGGTTTATGCTTACTTTTTAGTTTAGTTTAATTTTTATTTTACTTTTCAATTTTAGGTTTAATTTTTATCTTTAGGTTTAGGTTTAGGTTTCTATTTTGTTTTTTTGGGTTTAGGTTTTAAGTTTTTATTTTAGGTTTATTTTTAGGTTTTATTTTTTTAGTTTAGGTTTAGGTTTATTTTTAGTTTATTTTATTTTATTTAGTTTATGTTTAGGTTTAGGTTTTGGTTTAGTTTATTTTAATTTTTTCTTTAGGTTGTATTTAATTTAGTTTAGTTTATTTGAGTTTAGGTTTAGGTTTATTTTATTTTACATTTAGGTTTTTTTTAACTTTAGGGTTTAGGTTTTATTTTTATTTATTTTTAAGTTTTATTTTTAAGTTTAGGTTTTTATTTAGTTTTTATTTTATTTGAGGTTTATTTTATTTTTATTTTACATTTAGTTTTTATTTTATTTAGGTTTTCTATTCTTAGTTTTATTTTATTTTTTGGTTTAGTTTAAGTATTTATTTATTTTATTTTAGTTAATTTTTATTTTTTATCTTATTTTTCTTTTAGGTTTAAGTTTAAGTTTTAACTTATGTTTTTATTTTATTTATTTATTTTTTAGGTTTAGGTTTATTTATTTATTTGATTATTAATTTTTATTTAGTTTAGGATTAGGTTTTTAGGGTTTAAGGTTTAGGGTTTATGGTTTGGGGGTTTAGGGTTTGGGGTTTACATTTTTGGTCTAAGGTTTAGGTTTTAGTTTAGGGTTTAGGGTTTTTTAAATAGAGAACAAATTCAGATTCAATATTTCTTCTTTTCAATTTCATCAACCAATTAACATGCAAAATTTTCTAAGACACAAGCGATGACATAGATAATAAATGAGCATGCATAGAGCAAATTAAAAACCCTAAATAACTAGAATCGTCTCTACTATAAAGACATAGTTCCATAAGTAACAGATTGGATTAGTCATTCTTCAGTTTCTCCAGTTCCTATCAGAACCACTCCGGCCCTCTAGTAGCATAATCCACTACTGTGGCTGTAACGTCCGTCGCTCCTCCGGCCTTTATAACCATAACTGCTCCATATCCACCAACACCTTGAGATCCCCCACCACCACTTCGATAACCAACGCCTCTGCCTTCGCCTCCACCATCAGATCTATTTTGAGCCTAGTTAACGGTGATGTTCCTGCCGTCAAGGTTATGCCCATTCTTAGGGTTTAAGTTTATTAGGTTTTATGGTTTAGGTTTATTTTTAATTTATTAAGTTACTTAGGGTTTGGTTTGATGTCATGATTAGGGTTTAGGGTTTACGATTTATGCTTTTGGGTAGGTGGGGGGTTAGGGTTTAGAGTTTTAGGGTAGTTTAGGTGGAGTTTAGAAGAAGATTTAGTGGTGGTGGGTGGGAGTTTCAGAGGTTACCCGGCCCGGGTCAGTTTAGGGCTCAGTTTGGCCTTGGTATGTTTAGTGTAGAGTTTAGGGAGTGGAGTGGTCAGTGAGAGTTTAGGTGTGAGAGGTTAGGAGGTTAGGGAGAGCTCAGCTTTAGGATTTATGGTTAAGATTTAAGCCCAGGTCAGTGTGGGCCTAGGGTCCAGTCTGGGGTGTTTTAGGTTTAGGCCTTGTGGTTTAGGGTCAGTTGCAGTTTAGTTGTAGCAGGCCTGGGCTAGTGGTAGGATTTAGGGTTTAGGATTAGTTGGGTTTATGGTTTTAGGAATTAGGGTTTAGGCTTTAGGGTTGAGGTTTCTTTAACCAAGTAAACCCAGAGGTTTATGTTTATTTAGTTTATATTTTATTTATTTTAGTTTATTTTAATTTTTATTTTTATTTAAGTTTATTTTTTATTTTTATTTAGTTTAATTTATTTAGTTTAGGTTTATTTATTTTGAATTAGGTTTTTTATTTTAGTTTATTTTTTAGGTTTATGTTTATTTTTAGTTTAGATTTATTTTTTTATTTTATTTTTATTTTTATTTTATTTTAAATTTAGGTTTAGGTTTTTATTTTATTTTTTAGGTTTAGGTTTTAGGTTTTTCTTTTAGGTTTAATTTTAGGTTTTATTTTTTAGTTTAGGTTTTGGTTTATTTTCAGTTTATTTTATTTTACTTAGTTTATGGTTTAGGTTTAGTTTATTTTAGGTTTAGGTTTATGTTTTATTTATTTTAGGTTAGTTTGTTTTAGTTTTGGTGTAGGTTTATTTTTATTTATTTATTTTAGGTTTAGGTTTTTTTTAGTTTAAGGTTTAGGTTTTATTTTCTATTTATTTTTTGGTTTATTTTTTAGTTTTAGGTTTTATTTAGTTTTTATTTTGTTTTATTTATAGGTTTATTTTTCCTTTATTTTACATTTAGTTTTTATTATATTTAGGTGTTTTTAAGTTTATTTTTTTGTTTAGTTTAGGTTTTTATTTATTTTATTTATTTTAGTTTTTATTTTTTTTTTATTTTCTTTTTATGTTTAGGTTTAGGTTTAAGTTTAGGTTTAGGTCTTAGTTTTAGTTTAGGTTTTATTTTATTTTATTTATTATTTTGTTTAGGTTTAGGTTTAGTTATTTATTTAATTTTTAGGTTTTTTTTAGTTTAGTTTTAGTTTTTAAACTTAGTGGAGGATTTGTATTTGTTTGGCTTGTGGTTAGGGTTTAGGTTTAGGGTCAGGTTTAGGCAGGGGTGTAGGGTTTAGGGTTTAGGGTTTGGGGTTTAGGGTTTAGGGTTTTAGGTTTAGGGTTTAGGGTTGTGTAGGTTTAGGAGGTCCGGTTTAGGTCAGGTTTTAAATTTTTTAATATTTTTAATATTATTTATTTTTTTAAAATTAAGTAAACTTGTAGGTTTAGGTTTATTTATTTTATTTATTATTTATTTTAGTTTGTTTTATTTCTTATTTTTACTATTATTTAGTTTTGTTTATTTATTTTAGGTATATTTATTTTAGTTTAGATTTTTAATTTGAGTTTATTTTGTTAGGTTTAGGTTTAGGTTTTAGTTTAGTTTTATTTTTATTTTAGTTTTTTGGTTTAGGTTATTTATTATTTTTAGATTTAGGGTTATAGGTTTAGGGTGTAGGGTTTCGGATTTAGGGTTTAGGGTTAGTTTTAGGGGTTAGGGCTTGGGATTTAGGGTTTTGGATTTAGGGTTTAGTGTTTAAGGTTTAGGGGTTTTTTTTTCTAAATCAAGTAAACTGGTAGACTAAGGTTTATTTAATTTATTTAGTTTATTTTACATTTATTTTAGTTTATTTTATTTTTTTATTTAGGTTTATTATTTATTTTTATTTAGTTTATTTTATTTAGTTTAGTCTAGGCTTTTATTTAAGTTTTTTATTTAGGTTTAGGTATATGTTTATGTTCATTTTTAATTAAGTTTTATATTATCTATTTTTTATGTTTAGGGTTTTATTTTATTTGTTTGTTTTAGGTTTTATGTGTTTCTTTTAGGTTTATTTTTAGTTTTTATTTTTCAGTTTAGGTTTAGGTTTATTTTTAGTTTATTTTATTTTATTTAGTTTACAATTTAGGTATAGGGTTAGTTTTATTTATTTAAGTTTATTTTATTTTATTTTAGGTTTATTTTATTTTATTTTATGTTTAGTTTCCATTTTATGTTTATTATTTTTAGGTTTATTTTATTTTAGTTTAGTTTAAGTTTTATTTATTTTATTTTATTTTAGCTTTTATTTTTATTTTATTTTATTTTATGTTTACATTTAGGTTTAGGTTTAGGTTTAGGTTTAAGTCAGGATTTTATTTTATTTTATTTTTTATTTTATTTAGTTTTTTATTTAGTTATTTATTTAAATTTTAAGTTTAATTTAGTTTAGGTATAGGTTTTTAAGTTTTTATGGTTAAGGATTTAGGGTTTAGGTTTTGGGTTGTAAGTTTTAGGGTTTAGGGTTTAGAGTTTAGGGTTTAGAGTTTATGGTTTAGGGTTTTAGGGTTTAGGGTTTAGGGTTAAGTGTTTTAAGGTTTAGGGTTTAGGGTTTAGTGTTAGGGTTATGATTTTTTTTAATTTTTTAAATTTTTAGGTTTATTGTTTATTTATTTTTGTTTATTTTATTTTTTATTTTTATTATTATTTAGTTTAGTTTATTTATTTTAGGTTTATTTATTTTAATTTAGTTTTTTATTTTAGATTATTTTAAGTTTAGGTTTAGGTTTATTTTTTAAGTTTAGTTTTATTTTTCTTTTACTTTTTAGGTTTAAGTTTTATTTTATTTTAGGTTTTAAGTTTTTTATTATATTTTTTAGGTTTAGGTTTATGTTTTAATTTAGGTTTATTTTTAGGTTTTATAATTTAGGGTCACATTTTTTAGTTTTTATTTTTTTTAGGCTTTAAGTTTAGGTTATTTTAGGTTTTATTTATTTTAGTTTATTATTTTAGTTTAGTTTAGGTTTATTTTATTTTATTTAAGTTTTATTTATTTTAGTTTTATTTTAGGTTTTAAATTTTCTTTTCTTTATTTTATTTTATTTATTATTATTTTATTTTTTAGTTTAATTTTATTTTATTTAGGGTTTAGGTTTTATTTTCATTTATTTTTGGTTTATTTTTAGTTTTAGGTTTTATTTAGTTTTATTTTGTTTATTTATAGGTTTATTTTCCTTTATTTTACATTTATTTTTATTATATTTAGGTGTTTTAAGTTTATTTTTGTTTAGTTTAGGATTTATTTATTTTATTTATTTTAGTTTTATTTTTATTTTATTTTCTTTTATAGTTTAGGTTTAAGTTTAGGTTTAGGTCTTAATTTTAGTTTAGGTTTTATTTTATTTTATTTATTATCTTGGTTTAGGTTTAGTTATTTATTTATTTTAGGTTTTATTTAGTTTAGTTTTAGTTTTTAAACTGGCTCAGGATTTAGGGCTTGCCTGGTTTAGCTTTTTAGGGTTTAGGGTAGGGTGCAGGTTTAGGGTGCAGTGTTTTAGGCCCAGGGTGGTTTAGGGTTTAGTGGTTTGGTAGGGTTTAGGCCTGTGGCTCAGTGGTTTAGGGTTAGGGTTTTTTAAATTTTTTTAATATTTTAATATTATTTATTTTTTTTAAAATACAAACTTGTAGTTTAGGTTTATTTATTTTATTTTTATTTATTTTAGTTTATTTTATTTCTTATTTTTACTATTATTTAGTTTGTTTATTTATTTTAGGTATATTTATTTTAGTTTAGATTTTAATTTGAGTTTATTTTGTTAGGTTTAGTTTAGGTTTTAGTTTTATTTTATTTTAGTTTTTGGTTTAGGTTATTTATTATTTTAGATTTAGGTAGGTTTAGGGTGGGTTTGTGTTTTAGTGTTTGGGGGTTAGGGCTTGGGGGTTTAGGGTTTGGATTTAGGGTTTAGTGTTTTAGGGTTTTTTTTTCTAAATCAAGCAAACCCAGACTAAGGTTTATTTAATTTATTTAGTTTATTTTACATTTATTTTAGTTTATTTTATTTTTTTTTTTATTTAGTTTATTATTTATTTTATTTTAGTTTATTATTTATTTTAGCTTTTATTTAAGTTTTATTTAGGTTTAGGTATATGTTTATGTTCATTTTTAATTAAGTTTATATATTATTTTTTTTTATGTTTAGGGTTTTAATTTATTTTTTGTTTTAGGTTTTATGTGTTTCTTTAGGTTTATTTTAGTATTTTTTATTTAGGTTTATTTTATTATTTTATTTTTTTATTTTATTTTATTTAGGTATTAGGGTTAGTTTTATTTATTTAAGTTTATTTTATTTTATTTTAGGTTTATTTTATTTTTATTTTATGTTTAGTTTCCATTTTATTTATGTTTATTATTTTTAGGTTTATTTTATTTTTTAGTTTAGTTTAAGTTTTTATTTATTTTATTTTATTTTAGCTTTTATTTTTTATTTTATTTTATTTTATGTTTACATTTAGGTTTAGGTTTAGGTTTAGGTTTAAGTTTCAGTTTAGATTTTATTTATTTTATTTTTTATTTTATTTAGTTTTTTATTTAGTTATTTATTTAAATTTTAAGTTTAATTTAGTTTAGGTATAGGTTTTAAGTTTTAAGGTTAAGATTTAGGGTTTAGGTTTGGGTTGTAAGTTTTAGGGTTTAGGGTTTAGAGCCTAGGGTTTAGAGTTTATGGTTTAGGGTTTTAGGGTTTAGGGTTTAGGGTTAAGTGTTTTGGTTTAGGGTTTAGTGTGGTTATGATTTTTTTAACCTTTAAATTTTTAGGTTTATCTAGTTTATTTAGGTTTATTGTTTATTTATTTTGTTTATTTTATTTTTATTTTATTATTATTTAGTTTAGTTTTATTTATTTTAGGTTTATTTATTTTAATTTAGTTTTATTTTAGATTATTTAGGTTTAGGTTTATTTTAAGTTTAGTTTTATTTTATTTTAATTTTTAGGTTTAAGTTTATTTTATTTTTTTAGGTTTAGCTTTAAGTTTTATTATATTTTTAAGTTTAGGTTTATGTTTTAATTTAGGTTTATTTTTAGGTTTATAATTTAGGGTTACATTTTTAGTTTATTTTATTTTTAGGCTTTAAGTTTAGGTTTATTTTAGGTTTATTTATTTTAGTTTATTATTTTAGTTTAGGTTTAGGTTTATTTTTTTTATTTTAAGTTTAAGTTTTTTTTAGTGGGGTTTAGGTTTTATTTTATTTATTTTAAGTTTATTTTAGGTTTAAATTTTCTTTAGTTTTATTTTATTTATTTAAGGTTATTTTATTTTATTTTAGGTTTAATTTTATTTTATTTAGGTTTTTTTAGTTTAGTTTAGGTTATTATTTATGTTATTTTAATTTTAATTTTAATTTTTCTTTTAGGTTTAAGTTTAGAATTAAGTTTTAATTTAGGTTTTGATTTAATTTAATATTTTTATTTTATTTTGGTTTATTTTTTTATTTATTTTATTTCTATATTTTATTTTATTTAGGTTTAGGTTTTTAGCTTATAGGTTTGGGGTTTAGCGTTTAGGGCTTAGAGTTAGTTGAGGGTTTAGGGTTTAGGGATTAAGGTTTGGGGTTTAGTGTTTAGAGTTTAGGGTTTAGGGTTTAGGGTTTAGAGTTTAGGGTTTTTAGGGTCTAGGGTTTAGGATTTAGGGTTTCGATTTTAGGTCTAGGTTTCAAGTTACAGTTTAGTATTTAGGGTTTTTAGTTTTTTTTTTAAGGGAGAGAAAACTCAGATTCAACATTTGGTCTTTTGATTAACCAAGTAACAAGCTACTATTCTAAGACACAAGCAATGACATAGATAAAAAATGAGCACGCATAGAGAAAATCAAAAACCCTATATTACCATAACTACATCTATTGTAAAGCCGCAAACAACTGCCTCTAAGGTAAAGACATAGTTTGATTAGCAGCAGATCAGATTGGTCATTCCTCAGTTTCTCCATTTCAAATCAAAACCACCCTGGCCTCTCGAGTAGCGAGTTCCACCATCACATGCCTGATCTCTCCCTCCGCCACCACCAAAGTTGTAAGCTCTATCGCTCCTCCTGCCTCAATAACCAACACTACTCCAAACACCACCTCCAATTCCACTAGCACCTCTAGATCCCTAACCACCAATGCGATAACCACCACCTTTGCCTTCGCCTCCACCGCCAGATCTAGGATGAGCCTAGTTGATGGTTATTTTCTTGCCGATAAGGTTCTGGCCATTCTTAGGATTTAGTTTTAAGTTTTAGTTTATTAGGTTTAGGGTTTAGGTTTATTTTTTAATTTAGTTACATTAGGTTTAGGTTTAGGGTTTGGGGTTTAAGGTCTAAGGTTTAGGGTTAGGGTTTTGGGTTTTGGGTTTAGGGTTTAGGGTATATAGTGTAGTGTTTAGGGTTTAGGGTTTAGGGTATATAGTGTAGTGTTTAGGGTTTAGGGTTTAGGGTTTTAGGGTTTATGTTTTTAGGGTTTAGGGTTTACGGTTTAGGGTTTAGGGTTTTCTTTTACAAAAAAAATAAAAATTAAGTAAACCTATAAGTTTATGTTTGTTTAGTTTATTTAGTTTATTTTTTATTTATTTTAGTTTATTTTATTATTTATTTTTATTTTGGTTTTTTATTTTTATTTATTTTAGTTTATTCATTTTAGGTTTATTTATTTAAGTTTAGGCATTTTATTTTAGTTTATTTTTTAAGTTTAGGTTTAGGTCTAGTTTTATTTTTTAGTTGAGTTTTATTTGTATTTTAATTTTTAGGTTTAGGTTTTAGGTCTTTTGGGTTTAGGGTTTAGGGTTTAGAGTTTAGGGTTTAGGGTTTAGGTTTTAGGGTTTAAGGTTTATGGTTTTTTGTGGTTTAGGGTTTAGGGTTGCAAGTTTAGGTTTATGGTTTAGGGTTTAAGGTTTAGGGTTTAGGATTTAGGGTTTAGGGTTTAATGTTTAGAGTTTAGGATTTAGGGTTTAGGGTTTAGGGTTTATGGTTTAGGATTTTTTAATTAAGTAAACCGATAAGTTTAGGTTAATTTAGTTAATTTAGTTTATATTTAATTTAGTTTTTCTTTTTATCTTTTTATTTGAGGTTTATTTTATTTTTAATTTACATTTAGTCTTTAATTTTATTTGAGGTTTTTATTTATTTTATTTTAGTTTATTTTTATTTTTATTTTATTTTATTTTTAGGTTTTGGTTTAGATTTTAGTTTAAAATTTTATTTTATATTATTAATTATATATTTTTTGGTTTAGGACTATTTATTCATTTTATTATTAGGTTTTATTTAGTTTAGGTTTAAGTTTTTAGGATTTTAGGGCTTACAGTTTTGGGTTTTGGGTTTTGGTTTTAGTGTTTAGGGTTTAGGGTTTAGGGTTTAGGATTTTGGGTTTAGGGTTTTGGTCTTTAGGGTTTAGGGTTTAGGGTTTAGGGTTTAAGATTTAGGGATTTTAGGGTGAAGGGTTTAGGGTTTAGGGTATAGATTTTAGGTCTAGGGTTCATATTTTAGTTTATGGTTTAAAGTTTTTGGTTTTTTTTTAACACAAAAAAAATTTAGATTTAATATTTCTTCTTTTCAATTTCATCAGCCAATTAACACACCAAGTTTTCTAAGACATGATGACATAGAAAATGAGCATGCATAAAGAAAATCAAACCCTAGATAGCTAGAATCGTCTATAAAGACATAGTTATAAATTAGATCGACCATCCTTTAGTTTCTCCGGTTCCCATCGAGCCGGCTCTTAGTTTGATTCACCATCATCTCCCGATCTCTCCCTCCACCGCTACCATAACCTCCATATTGCCTCCATTTATTTTCCATATCCACCGACCTCAATTTATTTTTTTATTTTTTCACCATTTTAGATCTAGTTTTTGGTGATGTTCTTATAAGGTTACATTCTTATTTAGGTTTATTAGGTTTTATGGTTTATTTTATTTTAGTTACTTTAGGTTTAGTTTAGGGTTTGGCTTTTAGGGTTAGGATTTAGGTTTAGGTTTAAGTTTAGGTTTAGTTTAATGTTTAGAGTTTAGGGTTTTGGGTTTATGGTTTTAGGGTTTAGGGTTTAGGTTATGGTTTTAGGTTTAGGGTTTTAATGTAGTGTTTAGGGTTTAGGGTTTATGGTTTGGGTTAAGTTTTGGTTTGAGGGTTTAAGTTTAGGGTTTAGGGTTTTAGGTTTAGGGTTTAGCTTTAGGGTTTAGGTTTTAGGAGTTTAGGGTTTAATTTTATTAGTTTAGGGTTTATGGAGTTTAGAGTTTAGGGTTTAACATTTATGGTTAGGGTTAGGGTTTAAGGTTTAGTGTTTAGGGTTTAGGGTTAGTTTACGATTTAGGGTTTAGGATTTAGGGTTTGGGGGTTTTTTAGGGTTTAGTGTTTGGGGTTTAGGGTTTGAGGTTTTACGGTTTTGGGTTTAGGTTTTAGGGTTAGTTTTAGGGTTTAGGGTTTAGGGTTTAGGGTTTAGGGTTTAGGATTTAGGGTTTAGGGTTTAGGGTTTATATTTTAGGGTTTTTTCTTAAAATTATATAGACTCGTAGGTTTAGGCTTATTTTGTTTATTTAGTCCATTTTTTATTTTTTTAAGTTTATTTTTTTATTTTTATTTAGGTTTATTTTAAATTTTTGTTTAGCTTAGTTTATTTATTTTAGGTTTATTTTTTTAGTTTAGGTTTTTCATTTATTTTATTTTTAGGTTTACATTTAGGTTTATGTTTATTTTTTAATTTAGTTTTATTTTTATTTTATTTTTTATGATTAAGTTTTATTTATTTATTTTTAGGTTTAGGTTTAGGTTTTTAATTTATTTTTTTAGGTTTAGGTTTTTCTTTTTGGTTTATTTTTAGGTTTAGGTTTAGGTTTATTTTACTTTATTTTATTTCATTTAGTTTAGGGTTTAGGTTTAATTTATTTTAGGTTTAGGTTAAGTTTTTATTTAGTTTAGTTTAGTTTATTTTAGTTTAAGTTTATGTTTATTTTATTTTATTTATTTTAGGTTTAGGTTTTTTATTTGTTTAGGGTTTACATTTTATTTTTTATTTATTTTAAGGTTTATTTTTTTTGGTTTAAGTTTTTATTTAGTTTTTATTTACTTTTATTTTAGGTTTATTTTATTTTTATTTTACTTTTAGTTTAGATTTTATTTAGGTTTTGTATCTTTAGGTTTATTTTATTTTTAGTTTAGTTTAGATTTTTATTTATTTAATTTTACTTTAATTTTTATTTTTTATTATATTTTATTTTTACATTTAAGTTTAGGTTTAGGTTCATGTATAGGTTTTAGTTTATGTTTTTATTTTATTTTATTTTTTTATTTTATTTAAGTTTAGGTATTTTTATTTATTCTTTTTAGGTTTTATTTTGTTTAGGTTTAGGTTTTAACTTTTAGGTTTTTAGTTTAGGTTTGGTTTAGGTTTAGGTTGTAGGTTTATGGTTTAGGTTTAGGGTTTAGGGTTTATGGTTTATTTTAGGGTTTAGGTTTAGGGTTTATCTTTAGGATTTAGGTGTATTTAGGTTTAGGTTAGGTTTAGGTTTAGATTTTAGGGTTTATACATTTAGGTTTAGGATTTGGTTTAAGTTTAGGGTTTAGTTTATTTAGGGTTTAGGGTTTAGGTTTATGGTTTATTTTAGGTTGGTTTATTTAGGATTTTATTTAGATTTCTTAGGTTTATTTGGTTTATTTAGCTTTTTATTTATATATTTTAATTTATTTTATTTTTTTATTTTAATTTAGCTTAGTTTATTTATTTTAGATTTATTATTTTAGTTCAGGTTTTTTATTTTAGTTTATTTTTAGGTTTATGTTTATTTTTTAGTTGAGTTTTATTTTTATTTTAGTTTTTAGGTTTCAATTTTTAGGTTTTTAGGGTTTGGGGTTTTGGGTTTTAGGGTTTAAGGTTTAGGGTTTAAGGTTTTAGGATTTAGGGTTAGGGTTTAGGGTTTAGGGTTTAGGTTTTAGTGTTTAGGATTTTAGGGTTTAGGGTTTTAAGGTTTAGGGTTTAGGGATTAGGGTTTAGAGTTTAGGGTTTAGGATTTTTGGCTTGGTTTTAGGGTTTAGTTTAGGTTTAGGGTTTAGGTTAGGGAGGTTTAGTTATTTAGTTTATTTTATTTTAGAGGTTTAGGTTTATGTTTATTTTTTAGTTTAGTTTATTTTATTTTATTTTATTATTTTGGTTTAGGTTTTATTTTTTAGATTTAGGTTTAGGTTTTTATTTAATTTTTTTAGGTTTAGGTTTTAGGTTTTTATTTTAGTTTTTTTTTTTGGTTTTTTTAATTTAGTTTAGGTTTATTTTTAGTTTATTTTATTTAGTTTATCATTTAGGTTTAGTTTATTTTAGGTTTAGGTTTAGGTTTTATTTATTTTAGTTTAGGTTTATTTTATTTTGTTTATGTTATAGGTTTTTTTTAGTTTAAGGTTTAGGTTTTATTTTAGTTATTTTTTAGGTTTTGTTTTAGTTTATTTTAATTTAGTTTTATTTTATTTTTTTATTTTTTCCTTTAGCTTTTTATTTAGGTTTTTTATTTTGAGGTTTATTTTATTTTTTATAATTTAGTTTATTTTTAATTTATTTTATTTTAGTTTAGTTTTATTTTTTATTTATTTTATTTTTAGGTTTAGGTTAATGTTTAGGCTTTAGTTTAGGTTTTTATTTTATTTTATTTATTTTATTTAGGCTTAGGTGTTTTTATTTATTTTATTTTTATGTTTTATTTAGTTTAGGTTAAAGTTTTTAGGGTTTAGTGTTTATGGTTTAGGGTTTAGGTTTTAGGGTTTGGGGTTTAGGGTTGTAGGTTTTAGGGTTTAGGGTTAGGTTTTTTATATATATATTTTTTAATTTTAGATTTTGGGTTTGGGGTTTATGGATTAGGGTTTAGGTTTTAGGTTTAGGGTTTAAGTTTTAGTTTAGTAGTCAGGGTCTTTGGTTTTTTCTAACAGAGAATAAATTCAAATTCAATATTTCTTCTTTTTCTTTTCATCAACCAAGTAACACACTAAGTTTTCTAAGACTCAAGCAACGACATAGATAAAAAGTGAGCATGCATAGAGCAAATCAAAAACCCTAGATAACTAGACCTGCCACTGCTACAAAGACAAAGTTTCTTAAGCACAGATGGGGATCAATCGCTTTCGCTTTAGTTCCCATCAGGACCACCACAACCTCTCGAGTAGCGGGATCCACCATCATATCCCCAATCTCTCCCTCCACCACCACCATGGTTGTAACCTCCATCGCTCCTCCGCCCACCTAACCACCACCTCGATATCCACCAGCACATCCAAATCCCCCACCACTTGTGCGATAACCGCCACCTCCGCCTTCGCCTTCGTTGTTAGATCTAGATTGAACCTAGTTGATAGTGATATTCTTACCATCAAGGTTCTACCCATTATTAAGGTTTATGTTTAGGTTTAGGTTTATTAAATTTTAGGGTTTAGGTTTTTTTTTAAATTATTTAATTACTTTAGGTTTAGGTTTAGGGTTTGTGGTTTAGGGTTTAGTGTTTAGGGTTTGGTTTTAGGGTTTAGGGTTTAGGGTTTAAGATTTAGGGATTAGGGTTTTAGGGTTTATGCTTTTAGGGTTGTAGGTTTAGTGTTATAGGTTTAGGGTTTAGGATTAGGGTTTTTTTATTTTTTATTTTTAGGGTTTATGTTTGAGGTTTAGGGTTCAAGTTTTGGTTTAGGGTTTTGGTTTTTTTGTAAGAGAGAATAAATTCATGTTCAACATTTATTATTTTGGATTTCATTAACCAAGTTTTCTAAGACCTAAGTAATGAAATAAATAAAAAATGAGCACGCATAGAGTAAATCAAAAACCCTTGATAACTAGAACCATCTCTAATGTAAAGGCATAGTTCCATAAGCAGCAAGTCATATCGGTCGTTCTTCAATTTCCTTCAATTCATATCAAAACCACCCCAGCCTCTCGAGTAATAAGATCCACCATCATATGCCTACTCTCTCCCTCTGCCACCACCACCACTATAACCTCCATCGCTCCTCCCACCTCCATAACCACCGCTACTCTGACCACCACCTCCATATCCACCAGGACCTCTAGATCCCGCACCACCACTGCGATAATCACTGCCTCTGCCTTTGCCTCCACCGCTAGATGTAAACAGAGCCTGGTTGATGGTGATGTTCCTACTATCGAGGTTCTGCCCATTCTTATGGTTTAGGTTTAGGTTTAGGTTTATTTGGTTTTAGGGTGTAGGTATATTTTTTATTTTATTTAATTACTTATGTTTAAGTTTAGGGTTTGTGGTTTAGGGTTTAGGGTTTTAAAGTTTATGCTTTTAGGGTTTAAGGTTTAGGGTTAGGGCTTAGGGTTTAGGGTTTAGGATTTAGTGTTTGGAGTTTAGGGTTTATAGTTTTAGGATTTAGGGACAGGTGGGTTGCAGTTTAGTGTAGTGTTTAGTTTGTCAGGGTTTATTTATTTATTTTTTTAATTTTAGTGTTTAAGGTTTAGGGTTTAGGGTTTTAGGTTTACAGTTTTAGGTTTAGAGTTTAGAGTTTAGGGTTAGTTTTTGGGTTTAGGGTTTAGGGTATGGTCTTTAAAAACCAAGCAAACCCAGTGGTCCGTATTTGCCTACCTAGTTTATTTTTATTTTTATTTAGGTTTTATTTTATTTAGTGAGTTTATTTATTTTAGGTTTATTCTTTAGTTTAGGTTTTTATCTTATCTTTATCTTAGATTTAGGTTTATTTTTTAGTTGAACTATTTTACCCCATCTTACTAGCCGGTGCCTTGAGCCTGTGGCCCAGGTTAGGGTCAGGGTGTGTTGATCAGGGCCCAGGGAGGGCCCAGGGCCCAGGATCAGGGCCCAGGGCCTAGGGCCCAGTGGAGGATTTAGAGACTCCAGGCTTTAGGTTTGTGGTTTAGTTTAAAGCCCATGGCCCAGTGGTCTGGTTTTGGGAGCTTTAGGTCTTAGGGTTTAGGGTTAGGGTGTCAGGCCTAGGGTCAGATTTTTTAATCTTTATCATTTAGGGTTTAGGGTTTAGGGTTTTAGGTTTAGGGTTGGGATTTAGTTGGTTTATTTAAATTACAAACTGGCAGGACCAGGTTTCTTTTATTCATCTTTATTTTATCTTAGTTTATTTATTTATTAATTATCTTTAGGTTTCTTATCTTAGTTTATCTCTTTAGGTTTATGTTTATTTCTTTATTCTTTATTTTTAATTTAGGTTTTCATTTTATTTTTAAGTTAGGTATTTATCCATTTTTTTAGGTTTAGGTTTAGTTTTATTATAGATTTATTTTAGTTTATTTTATCTTTATTTAATTTATGGTAGGTTTTATTTATTTTAATTTTGATTTAGGTTTATTTTATTTGTGTTTTAGCCCAGGCTTTTAAGTGGGTAGGTTTATTTATTTAGGCCCAGGGTTTAGGGTTGTGTTTTGATTTGTGGCCCAGGGTCAGGTCAGGCCCAGGATCAGGGCCCAGGTTTAGGGCCCAGGGCCTGTGTGAGATAGGCCCAGTGATTATTTGTGGCTCTTAGGGCCTTTAAAGCCCATGGGTGGTCCGTGGTTGGTGAGCCTGTGGCCTCAGGGCCAGGGTTTAGGGCCTAGGGCCTGTCATGAGAGCCAGGGTTTAGGCTAAGATCTTTTAATTTTTATTTTAGGGTTTAGGAGGCCTGTAGTTTAGTGGTCCGTGATCTAGCTGGTTTATTTTAAATTAAAACTAGGACCAGGTTTCTTTAGTTTATTTATTTTTTTTATTTATTTTATTTATTTATTTAATTATTTTTTTTAGGTTTCTTATTTTAGTTTATTTTCTTAGGTCTAGGTTTAGGTTTATGTTTATTTCTTAGTTTATTTTTTTATTTTTTTAATTTTTAGGTTTAGGTTTTTCATTTTATTTTTAAGTTTAAGTTTAGGTATTTATCTTATTTTTTTAGGTTTAGGTTTTAGGTTTTTATTATAGATTTATTTTTAGTTTATTTTATTTTATTTAATTTATGGTTTAGGTTTTATTTATTTTAATTTTGATTTAGGTTTATTTTATTTTGTTTGTTTTAGGTTTAGGTTTTTTTTAAGTTTAAGGTTTAGGTTTTATTATTTATTTATTTTTACGTTTTCTTTTTAGGTTTAGATCTTTATTTAGTTTATAATTTTTTTTATTTTAGTTTTTTGTTTAGTTTTTATTATATTTAGTTTTTTTTTTTTTAGTTTTATTTTATTTTATAGTTTAGTTTTTGTTTTTATTTATTTTATTTTAGTTTAGTTTTCATTTTTAATAGCATAAATAAAAATATTTTTAAGAGCAAGCTACAAGAGATTAGAATTTGGGATGTTCATGAGGAAGCTAATATTATGTGGGAAAAATAACAAGTGAAATTAAGCAAGTTGCTAAAGATGTGCTTAGAGAATCAAAAGGGAAAGCTTATTTTAATAAGAATAGTTGGTGGTGGAGTGAGAGTGTGCAAGAAAAGATAAAAAATAAGAAGTATTGTTATAAAACTTGGTTTAGATGTAAAACTCGGAGAATTGGGAAAGATATAAAGTGACCAGTAGAGATTCTAAGAAAGCAGTATATGATGCAAAAAATTTAGCTTTTAGTGATTTATACAATAGATTAGATACCAAAGAAGGTGAAAGATGTATGTATAAGTTAGCCAACCAAAGAGATAGGAGAAGTAAAGACATAGTTCAAGTGAGGTGTATTAAGAATGAAAATAAAATGCTTTTTTAGAAAAGGATATTGAAAATAGGTGGATGAGGTATTTTGATAACCTTTTCAATGAAGGATCTGAAAGTACGATTGATTTTAGCAACCTTAATACCCTAAACAAAATAGAGAATTTCATTTTATCATATTAGTAAATCTAAAGTTAGTGAAGCTTTAAAGAAAATGAAATGTGGAAAACAAGGACCGGATAATATTCCTATAGAAGTGTGAAAATGTTTAAGAGATCAAGTAATTTCTTGGCTCACAAATCTTTTTAATGTCATTTTAAAGACTAAAAAGATGCCAGATGAGTGGAGAAAGATTTTGTTGGTTCCTATATTTAAGAATAAAGGTGATGCACAAGAGTGTGCAAATTATAGAGGAATTAAGTTAATGTGCCATACATTAAAATTATGGGAGAAAGTAATTGAGCATAGGTTGCGATACGTAAGTTTCTCACAATCAATTTGGTTTCATGCCAGGTAGATCTACTATGGATGCTATATATTTGTTAAGGGGTTTGATGGAGAAGCATAGAGAGAGTAAGAAGGATCTACATATGATATTTATTGATTTAGAGAAAGCTTATGATAAAGTTTCAAGAGATGTTCTTTGGAGAGTTCTAGAAACGAAAGGTGTTAATATTGGTTATATTCAAGTCATTAATATGTATACTAGAGCTACTTGTGTCCAAACACAAGGAGGATTGACAAAATATTTTCCTATTTCAGTTGGATTACATCAAGGATCAACTTTAAGTACTTATCTTTTTTACTTTAGTTATGGATGTTCTTACTAGGCATTTACAAGAAGATGTACCTTGGTTTATGCTTTTTGTTGATGGCATTCTTCTTATTGATAAGACTAGAGAGGGAGTCCAACAGAAACTTGAATTTTGTAGGTCAACTCTAGAGTCTAAAGGTTTTCATTTAAGTAGATCTAAAACTGAATATATGGAGTGTAATTTTAGTTGTAGAAGTTCTAGTGGTAGTGTTGTGACATTAGGTGAACAAGTCATTAATAAGAGTGAGCATTTCAGATATTTAGGCTCTATTGCTCAAAATGATGGTGAAATAGATGGAGATGTTATTAGTAGAATTCAAGTTTGGTGGTTGAAGTGGAGGAATGCATCTGGCCTATTATGTGATAGAAAAGTTCCACTTAAACTTAAGGGAAAATTTTATAAGATGATGGTAAGACCTGCAATGACTTATGGTGAATGTTAGCCACAAAAGAGAAGCATAAGACTAAGTTAACTGTTATAGAGATGAGGATGCTTAGGTGGATGAGTGGCTTTACTCTTAGAGATAGAATGCAAAATGAGTATATTCGGGAAAAAGTTGGAGTAGCTCTAGTGGTAGATAAGATTAGGGAGAGACACCTTAGATGGTTTGGCCACCTAAAGCTTCCCGTCCATGACCGATTAGAGATGCTTTAGATTTGCCTTATGTTAAGAAAGGTAGAGGTAGAGCTAAAAAGTCTTGGTTAAGATGTATAAAAAAATGATCTTAGTATACTTGATTTAAATGATAATTTGACACATAATAGGACACAATGGAGATGAAGGATTCATGTAGCCGAACCCACCTAATGGGATTAAGGCTTGTTGTTGTTGTTGTTGTTGTTGTTGTTGTTAGTTTTTATTTTTTATTTTATTTTATTTTTAGGCATAGGTTTAGGTTTAAGGGTTTAGTATAGGTTATAATTTTATGTTATCTTTTTATTTTATTTATGTTTAGGTTTTTTTATTTATATCATTTTTTGGTTTTATTTAGGTTAGGATTAGATTTTAGGGTTTTAGTGTATGGTTAGAGGTAGGTTGTGGTTTAGGGTTTAGGGTTTTAGGTTTATGGTTTAGGGTTAGGTTTTTTTTGTATTTTTAGGGTTTATGTTTTAGGGTTTAGGGTTTAGGGTTTCAAGTTTAGGTTTTAGGTTTAAGGTTCAGGTTTTAGTTTAGGGTCTAAGGTTTTAGGTTTTTTCTTAATAAAGCATAAATTCAAATTCAACATTTCTTCTTCTTGATTTCATCAATAAAGTAACACACCAAGTTTTCTAAGACACAAGAGACGACATAGATAAATGAGCACACATAGAGCAAATCAAAAAGCCTAGATAACTAGAACTGCCTATACTATAAAGACACAGTTCAATAAGCAGCAAATCGGATCAGTCATTCTTCAGTTTCATCCCATCAAGACCACCTCGGCCTCTCGAGTAGCGGGATCCACCATCATATCCCCGATCTCTCCGTCCGCTAGCACCACATCTATAACCTCCATCGCTCCTTCTGCCTACATAACCACCACTGCTATGACCACCACCTTGATATCCACTAGCACCTCCAGATCCCCCACCACCACTGTGATAACCTCCACTTTTTCCTTTTCCTCCCTCGCCAGATTTATACTGAGCCTGGTTGACGGTGATGTTCCTACTGTCAAGGTTCTGCCCATTCTTACAGTTAAGGTTTATTTTTAGGTTTATTAAGTTTTTAGTTTTAGGTTTATTTTTTAATTTAATTAGTTACATTAGGTTTAGGTTAAGGGTTTGGTGTTTAGTGTTTAGGGTTTAGGGTTAGGGTTTAGGGTTTAGGGTTTAGAATTTAGGATTTAGGATTTAGGGTTGTGGTTTGCTTTTAAGGTTTGGGTTTAGGGTATTAGGGTTAGGTGGGTTAGGTTTAGGGTTTAGGGTTTAGGTTTTACGGCATAGGGTTGTAGGTTTAGGGTTTAGGGTTATTAATTTTAAGGTTTAGGGTTTATGGTTTATGTTTGAGGTTTAGGGTTCAGGTTTTAGTTTAGAGTTAAAGGCTTTTGGTTTTTTTTTTGACTAAGAATAAATTTAGATTCAACATTTCTTCTTTTCAATTTCATCAACCAAGTAACACATCAAGAATTCTAAGACCCAAGCGATGACATAGATAAAAAATTAGCACACATAGAGAAAATCAAAAACCCTAGATAACTAGAACCGTCTCTAGTATAAAGACATAGTTCCATAAGTAGGAAACCATATCGACTATTCTTCAATTTCCTCCAGTTTCCATCAAAACTCCCTGGCCTCTATAACCACCAATGCTCTGACCACCACCTTCGTATCCACCAACTCCTTCAAATCCACCACCGCTATGATAACCACTACTTCCACCTTCGCCTCCACTGCCAAATCTAGACTGAGCCTGGTTGACGATGATGTTCCTGCCATCAAGGTTCTGCCCATTCTTAGAGTTTAGGTTTATGTTTAGGTTTAGTAGGTTTTATGGTTTAGGTTTATTTTTTAATTTATTTACTTACTTAGGTTTAAATTTAGGGTTTTGGGTTGGGTTTAGGGTTTATGATTTATGATTTCATCGGAGGGTTTGGGTGAGGTTTAGAAGGGTTTATGATTTAGAGATGGTAGGTTTGCTGGTTTACGTGAGGTTTAGGGTAGGTTAGTGTTGCAGGTTTAGGGTCAGGGTTTAAGATTAGTTTAGGGAAAGTTTAGGGTTAGGTTTTTATTTTTTATTTTAGGTTTAGTTTAATTTTGGGTTTAGGTTTAGAGGTTATAGATTTAGGTGTTTTTTTTAAATTAAGCAAACCCATTTAGCCTTAGTTTACTTAGTTTATTTTGTTTATTTTATTTTTATTTTATTTAAGTTTTATTTTACATTTTTAATTTATTAAGTTTATTTCTTTATTTTAGGTTATATTTTATTTATCTTTAGGTTTGGAGGTTTAGTTTTTATTTTATCTGAGTTTATTTTATTTTATTTTTTATGTTTAGTTTTAGGTTTTAGGGTTTAGGGTTAGGGTTTAGGGTATTTATGCTTTTGGTGTATTTTTAGGGCCGGGTGGTTTAGGATAGGGTTTAGGTTTTTTAGGTTTAGGGTTTAGTTTAGGTTTTAGGTTTAGGTGGTGGGTCAGTAGGGTTTATATTAGTTTTAGGGTTTAGTGTTAGGGTTAAAGATTTTTATTATTATTATGGGGTTTAAGGTTTAGGGTTTATGGTTTATTTTGGGATTTAGGGTCCTGCTTTAGTTTAGGTTTATTTTTAAATTACAAACCCGGCAGGTTTAGTTTTAGTTTATTTATTTAATTTTATTATATTTTAAGTTCATTTATTTTAGTTTAGTTTTTATTTTAGTATGTTTTAGGTTTATGTTTATTTTAGTTTAGTTTTATTTTATTTTATTTTTTTTAGGTTTATTTATTTTTTTATTTTTTTTTTTTTATTTTACTATTTTAGGTTTAGGTTTTAGTTTATTTTAGTATATTTTATTATTTAGTTTAGGTTTAAGTTTATTTTAGTTTAGTTTATAGTTTAGTTTAGATTTATTAGTTTAGTTTTATTTATTTTATTTTAGGTTTAGATATTTTATTTTATTTATTTTAGGTTTAGGCTTTTTTTTTTAGTTTTATGTTTTTTTTAGGTTTTATTTTTTTAGGTTTTACTTTTATTTAGTTTTTTATTTTTTTTTAGGTTTATTTTACTTATAATTTTGGTTGTTTTATTTTATAGTTTTTTTATTTTAGGTTTATTTTATTTTAGTTTTATTTATGTTTTATTTATTTTATTTTAGTTTAGTTTTTCTTTTTTATTTTATTTGTAGGTTTAGGTTTAGGTTTTAGTATAGTTATTTTATTTTATTTTATTTGGTTTTTTTATGTTTAGTTTTATTTATTTATTTATTCTTAAGTTTTATTTAATTTAGCTTTAAGTTTTTGGGTTTTCAAGGTTTAAGGTTTAGGGTTTAGGGTTTAGGGTTAGAGGTTTTAGGGTTTAAGGTTTTGGATTTCAGATTTAGGGTTAGGTTTTTTTATATTTTTATATTTTATATTTTTTTATTTTTATTGTTTAGGGTTTAGGTTTGAGGTGCAGGTTTTAGTTTAGGGTTTTTGGTTTTGGTTTTTTTTAACACAGAACAAATTCAGATTTAACATTTCTTCTTTTGATTTCATCAACCAACTAAAGCACCAAGTTTTCTAAGACACAAGCGACGACATAGATAAAAAATGAGCACGCATAGAGCCAATCAAAATCCTTAGATAACTAGAACTGTCTGTACTATAAAGACACAATTTCATAAGCATTAGATCGGATCGACCGTTCTTCAGTTTCTCCAGTTCCCATCAGAACCACCCCATCCTCTTGAGTAGCAGGATCCACCATCATACCCTCGATCACTCCATCTACCACCACTACGGTCGTAACCTGAGTTGCTCCTCCCACCTCCATAACCACCAATTCTCCGACCACTACCTCCATATCCAGCAACACCTCTAGTTTGCCCACCACCACAGCGATAACCACCACCTCTCCCTTTGCTTCGACCACCAGATCTAGACTTATTCTGGTTGATGGTGATGTTCCTATTGTCAAGGTTCTACCCATTCCTAGAGTTTATGTTTAGGTTTATTAAGTTTTAGGGTTTAGTTTTACTTTTTAATTTATTTAGTTACTTTGGTTAGGTTAGTTTAGTTTAGGGTTTTAGGGTTTAGGGTTTAGGGTTTAGGGTTTATGTTTTTAGGATTTAGAGTTTAGAGTTAGGTTTAGGGCTTAGGCTTTTGCATTTAGGGTTTAAGATTTATGGTTTAGGGTTTGTTTATAGTTTAGGGTTTAGGGTTTATTTAGTGTTTAGGGTTAGGGCTAGGGTTTAAGGTTTGAGGTTTAGGATTTAGGGTTTAGAATTGTAAGTTTAGGGTTTTCGGTTTAGGGTTACTTTTAGTGTTTAGGGTTTAGGTTTTAGGATTTAGAATTTATGGTTTAGGGTTTATGGTTTAGAGTTTAGGGTATTTTTTTTAAAATTAAGCAAACCCAGATGTTTAGTTTATTTAGTTTTATTTTATTTTAGTTTATTTTATTTTATTTAGCTTTATTTTTATAGTTTATTTTATTTTTTAGGTTTATTTATTTTAGTTTAGGTTTTTTTATTGTTTAGGTTTAGGTTTTAACTTTGTGTTTGTTTTATTTTTTTTTTAGGTTTAGGTTTTATTTTTTTATTTTTTTTTTAGGTTATTATTTATCTTTTTAGGTTTAGGTTTTAGGTTTTTCTTTTAAATTTATTGTTGGTTTATTTTATCATGTTTATGTTTATTTTTAATTTATTTTATTTTATTTTAATAGTTTTTACGTTTAGTTTATTTTTGGTTTAGGTTTAGGTTTTATTTTTTGTAGGTTTAGGTTTATTTTATTTTAGTTTAGGATTAGCTTTTTAGTTTTAGGTTTTATTTTTATTTATTTTTAGGTTTTATTTTTATTATTTTATGTGTTTTATTTTATTTAGTCTTTATTTTAGGTTTATTTAATTTTAAAGTTTAGTTTAGGTTTTATTTTAATTTATTTACTTTTATTTTATTTAATTTTAGGTTTAGGTTTATGTTTAGGTTTAGTTTAGGTCATTTATTTTATTTATGGGTATATTTTATTTTGGTTTATTTATTTAGGACGTTTTAGGTTTAGGTGGTTAGAGGTAGGTTTTTAGGGTTTAGGGTTAGGTTTAAGGTTTAGGGTAGAGTTTGTGCTCAGTGGTAGGGCCTAGGGAGTGTTCAGGCCCAGGGTTTAGGGAGCCAGGGTTATTTTATTTTATTTTATTTTTATATAGATTTTAGCCAAGATTTTTAGGTTTAGGATTTAAGGTTTAGGTTAAGGGTATGAGGGTAGGGTACTACGCCATGGTAGATTAGGTTTAGGAGGTTAGTGGTTAGTTTAGGTTTAGGGTTTAGGTTTAGTTTAGTGTTTATGGTTTAAAGTTTTAGGTTTAGGGTTTGGGATTTAGGTGTTATTTATTTATTTTAAATTAAGTAAACTAATACGTTTAGGTTTATTTAGTAGATTTAATTTGTTAATTATTTATTTTAGTTTGGTTTATTTTTTTTATTTAGGTTTATTTTTTTCGTTTAGCTTTAAAAATAAAAGGTTTATGGTTTAGGTTGTAGGTTTAGGGTTTAGAGGTGATTTAGGTTTAAGTTTTTTTAAAAAAATTAAGCAAACCCAAGAAGTAGCAGTTTATTTAGATATTTAATTTATTTATTTTAGTTATTTTATTTAGATTTTATTTAGTTTTATTTTTTATTTTATTTAGTTTATTTATTTGTTATTTTAATTTAGTTTAGGGTTTTATTTTAGTTTTTTTTTATTTTAGTTTAGGTTTAGATTTTAGGTTTAGGTTTTTTATAGGTTTAGTTTATAGGTTATTATTTAGGTTATTTTTAGTTTTTTTTAGTTTATTATTTTATTATTAGTTTGGTTTAGGTTTATTATTATTTTAGGTTTTTTATATTTAGTTTATTTTTATTTTATTTTAGTTTATTTTTTTATTTAGGTTTTTTATTTAGGTTTAGGTTTATTATTTATTTTGTGGTTATTTTTGGTTTAGGTTTTATTTTTTATTGTTATTTATTTTTTATTTAGTTTAGTTTTATTATTTTAGGTTTTATTAGGTTTATTTACATTTAGTTTATTAGTTTACTTATTTATTTAGGTTTTATTTTTTTATTTTTTTTTTTAGGTTAAGTTTGTTTTATTTATTTATTTAGGTTTAGGTTTTATTTATTATTTTAGGTTTTATTTAGGAGTTTAGGGTTTTTAGGTTTAGGTTTCTTGTGGGTTTTGTGGTTTTTATTTTTAGGGTTTATAGTTAAGGTTAGCATAGGGTTTTGGGGGTTAGTTTTGATTTAGGGTTTAACCTTATGTTTAGGTTGGCTTTAGAGAGGGGTTTAGGATCTTGACTAAGAAGAGGTACATTTAGGTTTATTTGAGTGGGAAATTAAATTTTATTGCCAAAAGAAAGGAGACATAACAATTCTAAGCTAATGCAAAGACCAAAGTCCTCAAAGAGATAAAACCCCAACTATTAACAAAGAAAGCAAAGAACAAAATGACCAAGTAAACAATAAGGTACCCAAAAGGAAGACCAACTTCATGCCTTGATCCAAGATCAGAAGAGGTCCAACAAGAAAATCTTCAACATAGAAAGGCAATACAAAATGAAGCAAAGAGGAAAGACAGATAAAAGGAAAAAGTAAAAAAAAAGGCCCAGAAAAATCACCAAAGGGAGCAACACTAAGTAATCCAAACCAGGAAAGTTACAATTACATAACCTACAAATAAAAAGAAAAATAAACATCCAACCATCATCCAAAATCTCCTAGCAAACCATCCAAAGATGGTCCTCCAAAAATCAAACCACCTCCAAAATCAAAGATAAGCAACCACCCCAATCAAGGAAAAATCCAACAATAAGATAGATAAGCAAAGCAACCAAGATAAGAAAAACAAAAACAACACCAAAGCCACCACCAAAAAGGAAATACCAAATAAAACCAACATCATGATATTAGTAAATAACATAAATAAGAAAATAACAAAAAGGAAAACCATAATTCGATCCCCCAACAAAATAAAAAAATAACCAAAAAATGCCAATGAATAAAGCCAACCACCCAAATAGAAAAATAATAATTAATAACAAAAAGAAAAAAACCCAACAAAAAAAAAAAAACCTAAAAAAGAAAACCAAGAGGAAAAGACCACCAAAATAAAAAGCCAAACCCTAAAACCACCTAAACAATAAAAAAAATAAAAAAAAAAAGAAAACAACCAAAGAGGGAAAATTAATAGATCACCACAACCAAAAGATAGTTTAATGAGGGAAAAACAAAAACAAGGGATCATAAAAAACAAATAATAAAACCAAGCAAAGAAATTATAATCTAAATAAGGCAATCCAGTGTTATCCAAATTAACCAAACCTCATAATAATTTTATGTAATGTTTAGTTGTCAAATAAAGTGAAATTAGTTAAGTTGGCATAAAATTAGCTAAATAATCAGCATAACCATTACCTTCATGAAGGATGTGGAAATTTTAAAATAAACATGAGAAAGTAGAATTTTAGTATGATTAAGAAGATAAAATAATTCAATATTCCCATTTTTATTACAATTAAGGATGTTAAGAAGCAAGAGAGCATCAACTTCAATCCACATGTTGAGGAAGCCTCTATTCAAACAAATTTCAATTGCTTTATTGACAGCCAGAAGCTCAACAAAGAGAACAAAATAGGCTTTGAGAGGATAAGCAAAAGCACAAATGACCATACCTTTAGAATACCTAAGGATACCACCACAACCATATTTATTGGAAGCAATTGAATCATCAATATTAACTTTAATCACATTGTCTTTAGGTTTAAATCAACGAGTAATCCTAGCACCTTTATGAGAGTCTAGATCAGGCAAAATGATACCCAATTTTTTAGCCACAAATTTGTAACCTCTAAAATGAATGTTACTAATAAGATTGACATTAAAATGAACATGAATTTTTTCTTTAGTTCTAGCGAAGATCCTTTTATGGTTCATAGGAATACCATGATATTTGGCATCATTTCTATCCATCCATGAACCGATAATGGTAATAGCATTTAAAACTTTTATATGACCTTTCAGTGTTTTTTGAAATAGGCTTCAAGTTGATATAAAGAAAGAGAACCATGAAAATATTTGGTATTAAATAAATCATCATCCCAAAACCATAATTTAGTAGCAACAACTCCATTGACAAAAACATGATTTACATTTTCAATATGAAAGCAATACACCACTTTGAAGGTAAATAAAACCATTTAGTCCAGCAAAAAAGTCCACTGAATATAGTTATTGAAAATCCTCCAAGCTAAAACCAAATTGGAAATGGGAATGATAATGTTCCAAAGTTTAATAAAAACATTAGAAGGGTGATGTTTATCTCTAATAAAGTTCCAAATCTCTTTAAGAACCAAATCAACCATTATAAGAAAGTTTAATAAAAATTTGGTCAGGTTTGTTAGAAGAAATGGAAATATTTCTAAAGTTGTCAATAAGAGAAATAGGGATATAGTTCTCAAGTTTGTTTTCATTCCAATTATTATTAAGCCAAAAATAATTGACTTTGATAGCAGTAGTAGAGTGGGTAGATAAATGGGCGTCAATAGAATTGATGCCCATCCAATTATCTTGCTAGAAAAAGGAAAAATTGACCGATACCCCAAGATATTAATGATTCAAAGAACCCATTTAATGGAACAAAGCCTTTTCCAAACCGGAGAGTCACCAACTTTATAAGAATAGTTAAGAGGGTGTTTACCTTGGAAATATTTTTCATCAATTAGCCCAAAGGCTATCATTCTTTCTAAATTTCCACCAAAGTTTATGAGAAAATGCAATGATAGCTTCATGAAAAGTTTCCAACCAAGAGCACCTTCACCAAAAGGACCACAACATTTATTCCTAGATGTCCAATGCATTCTTTTGGTAGAATTATTGGAGCCCCAAAAAATTTGTTAAGCAAACGATCAATTCTGATAAGTGTAGCATTAGTGGGAATAATAGTTTGAATCAAATTAAGAGGCATAGAGTTCAAAGTGTTTTTAAGGATAGTACCACAAATGAAAGGATAAATGGAATTCCCAAATAGATATGTTAATTGAAATTTTTTGAATTAACTCATCAAAGAGATGGGAACATTTTGGGCCTTTAAAGGTGGAGCACCCAATACTTAGAGGTAATTGTTGATGTTTAAAATTAGTGATATGAAAGATTGATTAGATTTTAGTATTGAGAGAGCAGAATAAAATACTTTGTTATCATTTATCGAAAGGCCACTTTTGTACCAAATTTATTTAAAAAATTTTAAGATGCTTGATGTGATGAATAGAAGCATTGCAAAAAATAATAAAATGATTAGCAAAACTTAGATGGGAAACAGGGAGACCAGTAAGAGTTATGTAGTACATACTAGGATTATTTAAGAATAAATCATTGAAGCTCCTAGATAAGTACTCAACAATAATAATAAATAAAGCTAGAGATAAGGGATCCCCTTGTCTTAAGCCATGGGAAGAGGGAAAGAAACCCAGGGCTTCCCCATTAAGCAAAATCAAAACCGTGCATTATGGATACAATTTTGATAAGAAAAATAATTTTTTAGAAAACCCAAATAAATTCCAAATTTGGAAAAGGAAGTCCCAAGAGATGTTATCAAAGGCTTTGGTAATATCTAATTTGAAAAGAATGTTGCCCTCTAGTCTTGCATCAAGATGAATTAGTTCTTTAGAAAATAAAATATTGAAATAGATTTACCTCTAACAAAACTAGTTGGGTTGAGGGAGATAATTTTATTAAGTAAAGGACTAAGTTTGTTGGTAAGGATTTTAGAAATTAGATTATTGAAGAAGGTGCAAAGACTAATAGGTCTAAAATCATCCCAATAATCTAGGTTATCTTTTTTTGGTATGAGAATAATAAAAGTAATAGAAAAATATCTAGGAAAAGGATTACCATTAAAAAATCAATCACACCTCAATCAAATCATTTTAATGATAAACCAACATTTCTAAAAATTGAGTAGTGAAACCCTCCGAATAACAAATAATCAATGTTCATGGTATTTAGAACTTTAAAAAATTCATCTTCATTAGGCACAATGGTAAGCAAATCATTATCATCATTTTTAATAATGGAAAGAATCTGGTGTGATTTGGAAATAGCTTCATAAGAGAAATTCTTGTTAAGCATATTTATAAAGTATTAATAACTAATCCTTAATCTCATTTTTTTCATAATCCAATCTTCATAGTCATTTTAATTTTTTGAATATTATTCAAAGCTCTCTTTTCTTAACCAAAGCATGGAAATACCTAGTATTCTGTCACCATCATAATATCTTTACTAACTTTTGGCACCGAGTAAGTCTCTTCCATATTTTAAAATTGACAAGTTTATCTTTCGCACATTCGTAATCTTAGAAGGATTAGACATAACAGAGACTTCAAGATCATAAACCAAATTTTCCATGTCTTTAATATTAGCAAAAAGGGTTTTCAAACAATGCTTGTTCCACCAACCCAAATTTTGTTTAAGTCTTTTATGTTTAAACCAAAGTCTATTCATCCCCATAATCAATTATCATGATGTAAAGGGCTTTCAAATTCTTAGCTACAACATCAAGGAAATTAATATGCTGAATCCACATGTTCTAAAATCTAAAGGAGAGGAGTTTTTTAATTTATTAGAATTATGTAAACCAAAAAAGAGGAGCATGATTAGACAAGGTTCTGCTTAAATGATCAACATAAGACCATTGAGTAATCCAATGAGTATTAAAAGAATCATCCAACCTTGCCAAAGTCTAAAGTTTTCCCAAGTGTAATTAGAACCCTTAAAGCCAATATCAACTAAATTACAATCAAGGATCATATTGGAAAATTCTTCCATAGAATAAATATTGGGAGAGCAACCACCTTCCATTTTCTAAAGAAAATAAAATAGTGTTGAAATCTACCCAAACTAAGGTTTGTTGACGAGGTAGTAAAATTTCTCAAATTATCCCAAAGGAGGTTTCACCAGATCTATAACAAGATAAAACAAAAAAGAGCCCAAAACACAATAGTCACCATAAGAGATTTGAGCATTAACAACTTGTTCAAAATCATCAATAATAAAACTCAATGAAATTATTCCAAAACACTAGATCTTATTACTAACATTGAGTAAAATTTGTTGTAGCCGATCATTCTAGCAACATGATTAATTTTATTAGCATGAATAAGAGGTTCCAAAATAATGAGTAAAGAAATATTATGAATGCTGATTTCTAATAATTTTGAATATAGAGTACCAATCCTCTAATGTTCCCAATAAGAAAATTAAACATAATGAAAGTAAAAAGGGGGAAAGAAAAGGATAATTAAGAGAAGAGTGAGAGGCTATAGCAGATCTAGTGTTTTTAGACAATTTGTGATGGTAATTTTTAACATTTTTTTTCTTTTTGGCATGATAAGTTTGAAAACCATTTCCTTTTACCCTAGAGTCATCATCCGAGTAAGATTAAGTAACATTGGTCACCAATTTAGGAGACTTCTCCAAGTGTTTATAGGGGAGTTCACCCTCTTCCAAATCCAAATTAAGTTGAAAAGTAGGATTAACATGAATACCAAGATTAGGAATGAGAGACGGTGATGATTTAGAACCATTAAAAACATAGATAGTTAAATCCATATCATAAATATTTTTAGCCTTCTCGACATCATTTAAATCTTCATTGAAAACTTAATTTTCATCGACCAAAGTTGGCATAGAAGCAATGATAGAATCAAAAGAAATAGAATTGTCATCAAATAACCTTGTTTATTATTCTTCACATTAGAAATTTTAAATTTAATGAAAAGGTAAGAGGTAAATCATCTTTCCCATTTTGAAAATTAGCTGAAGCCATATAAACAGTAGGATCCAAAATTAGTTCAACAAAAATGACCCTGATATACAAGGAATCAACCTTAATAGTGGCCTTCATACCATTCTAGGTCAATTTTGAACATAAGGGATCTTAAGACTAAGAACAAGATTTTATTTGGGAGGATTTGTCTTTCTTAAATGAGGATGGAGAATAAAGCAATCAAAATTTTCATGGCCATGAATTTATAGAACAAAAATTGGAAGATTCTCCAATTCAACCTTTATGAATACCCATATTTTCAAAGCCAATCCAAACTTCCTTGGGTATTTTTTAGTTATGTCTAATTCCACTGGATCAGCCAAAGGGTGAGATGAAGCCACTTGGTCGAAGTTGAAAGGCGACCAAAAGGATCCCCAACTACAAAAAGAGCATGATGTGTAAAAAATGAATGGGCATATTAGGAAGAGATAACCACACAAGGACAATAAGAGATTCCTCCTTAATGTCAAAATGGGGTGACCACTTTAGTAAGTGCATTTGATAATAAAAGATGAAGATTGATGCACAAAAATACATGAATAATCTAGATTGCTAGAAAGTTGAATCCAAATATGTTGAGGGTCACTAAGATCAATCGAGGAGGAACCCGTAAGCTTAAGATGATGAAAAAAGGTGTAGACTTTATCCAAGTTCAGATGACGTAAAGAAAATTTTCTAACAAGAGAGAATTCAAATGGTTTCACCAACAATTCAACATCCACATCAGAGCACATATTTACTGGCAAACCATGAAAGAAGTCAAAATAAGATTAACTAACTCAACAAGGTGAGAAGCCTTACTAGAGAGCGCTTCCTTAAATGATTTAGTAAAATTTGTAGCATTTGGTCCACCGATCCCAAAAATGTCTAATGTCTTAGCCAAAGCATCCAAAATTTGAGGTGGAGCCATATGAATCAAACTCACCATAGCCATGATTAAGTACGAAGCATCACGTAATCGGACATATGATATTCAAGCCTTTGAATTTTGTTGAAACTGAAGCCAAAATTTTATAGATCCCCAGACGGGGATGCGATAATGAGGGATGCAAAAATTACCAGAGATAAGAGAGCGGTCAAGAGGGAGGGAGGGTTTTTGGGTTTGGGGTTAGGATTATGGTTAGGGTTGGGGTTAAGGTTAGGGTTAGGGTTAAGGTTTAAGGTTAGGAGTTAGGGTTAGGTTTAGGATTAGGGTTTAGTGTTTAGGCTTTAATATTTAAGGTTTATAGGCTTTAGGGTTTAGGATTAGCTTAAGGTTTAGGGTTAGTTTAGGGTTTAGACTTTAAAGTTTAGGCTTTAGGATTTAGAGTTTTTAAGGTTTAAGGATTAGGGTCAAGGGTTATTTTAGATCTTAGGGTTTAGGGTTTTAAGATTTTGGGTTTAGTTTTTGGGGATTAGTTTAGTTTAAGGTTTAGGTTTAGGTTTAGTTTAGTTTTAAGGGTTTAGGGTTTAAGGTTTAGGTTTAGGTTTTAGGTTTAAGTTTAGGGTTTAGGGTTTAAGGTTTTAGATTTTAGGTTTATAGTTCTAGTTTTAGTTTAGGGTTTAGTGTTTTTGGTTTTTTTTAATAGAGAATAAATTCAGATTTAACATTTCTTCTTTTTGATTTCATCAACCAAGTAACACACCAAGTCTTCTAAGACACAAGTGGTGACATAGATAAAAAATGAGCACACATAGCAAATTAAAAACCCTAGATAACTAAAATCGTCTCTAATATAAAGACATAGTTCCATAAGCAGTAGAATGGATTGATTGTTCTTTAGTTTCCTTGGTTCCTATCATAACCACCCTGGCCTATCGAGTAGCGGAATCCACCATAATATCCAAGATCTCTCTCTTCGCCATAACCACGGCTGTAACTTTCATCGCTCCTCCCACATCCATAACCACCACTGCTCCGACCACCACCTCCATATCAACCAAATCTAGTTTAGGATGTTCCTACCCATGTGTAGGGTCTAGGTTTAGGTTTAGGTTTAGGTTTATTAGGTTTTAGGCTTTAGGTTTATTTTTTAATTTATTTAGTTACTTTAGGTTTAAGTTTAGGTTTTTTTTTTGGTTTTTAGGGTTTAGGTTTAGGGTTTAGGGTTTATTTTAGGTTTAGGGTTTTAGGTTAGGTTTAGGGTTTGTTTTAGGGTTGTGTTTTATCTTTAGGGTTTATGCTTTTTATTTTTTGATTTTATTTTATTTTTAGGGTTAGGTTTATGTTTTATCTTAAGCTTTTATTTTATTTTATATTTTTATTTTATTTAGGTTTTGGTTTTTTTATTTATTTTATTTTTAGGTTTTATTTAATTTAGGTTTTTAGGGTTTAGAGTTTAGGATTTAGGGTTTAGGGTTTATGGTTTTTAGGGTTTAGGGTTTTAGGGTTTAGGATTTAGGGTTAGGGTTTAGGGTTTAGGGTTTAGGGTTTAGGGATTAGGGTTTAGGCTTTAGGGATTTTAGGGTTTTGGGTTTAGGATTTATGGTTTTTTTTAGGTAAAAATGAGAATTTTTATTACCAAAAGTGAAGGATACAATGTCCTTAAAGGGGATAAATCTCAAAGATTACTGCTCAAAGAGCTACAGAAAGACCTAAAGAGAAAAATCCTCTAACTAATATAGAAGAAAACAAAAAGGCCAAAGGAAAACTAAAAAAAGAACAGCTACAACACAAAATTGCTAAGCATATTAACATACCACCTGAAGAGACCCAAGAACAAATGAAGGAAACTTGTAGGAAAAAAACTAAAGCAGAGATAAGCACAATTATAATAAAATAAACGGACATAAAGAGAAATGAAAAAATAGCTAAGGAAAAGGCTCAACATCAATCACAAACTTTAGAAGGGGCAACAAATATTTGTGAGTAGCCAAACTCTGAAAGGAGCGTTATAATCACAAAAAATGCTACCAACCAACAAAAAAGAGTAAACATCCTAGCCATCATAGCCAACAAGCCTAACAAAGGCACTCGAGCACACACAAATAAAAAATAAAGATCTAGAACCAGCCACCAAAAAAGGAAGAGTAGCAACAGAGCCACCATCCAAATCGGGAAACAACAGAAAAAACTGAACCAACAAAGAAAAAAATCCAAGCTAGCACAACCATCCAACCACCCAAAAGTAGTAGGAGAAAGAAACAAAGTCACCAACCAAGGAGGAAATATAAAGAAGGGGGGAAGAAGAGAAGCAACCAAAAGCTCACCAACTCCAAGACTAAAGAAACCAAAAAAGACCATAGAACCACCAACCAAAATAAGTAACACAACCACCAATACTACAAAGGAAAGCAACACACCCAAAAAAAAACCAAACCAACCGCTAAAATGAAATAAAGGAAGAGAAGCACAACCAACATCACATCCAGAGAAGGCACCCAAAACCAAGAAGCTCAAGACCAACCACAAAGCCCCCAAAGAAAGCCAACCAACCAACCAAAAGCCAAAAAAATAAACCCACAAGAGATACCACAATAGAAGTAAGAGCAACAATCAACAATAGCCTAATAACCAAAATAGCAAAAGCCATCATTCCAACCTTTAAAATACAAGAATAAAATAAAAATAGAAAGTGCCCAAGAAAGGATAGGAGCCAACAGTAACTGAACAAACCAAAACCACCAAAAGCTCCCAAACAGAAGCCCCAAGCAAACAACCAATAGGAAAGCAAGAAAAAAATACTAAGAAAATCTAACATAAGGAAAATCAGAGTTATTTACATTAGATAGCCCTCTTAATTTATTAGTAATATTCAAATTGGTAAACAAATAAAAATTAGAGAGATTACAACCCAAACCAGTTAAGAAATCCGCTCAAGCATTACCTTCTCATAAAATATGAGTAATTTTAAAAGAAAGTTTAGATATAATAGTTTTAATATTTCTAATTTAATAAAAAAGCTCAACATTACCCTTATGGTTAGAATTGATCATTGCAAAAACCATCTCAACATCAGATTCCAACCAAATAGTATGAAAATTTCTATACAAACAAAGCTTAAGAGCAAGATAAACAACCAACAATTCAGCAAAAATAACAGAATTAGTAGAGTGAGGAGTGGAAAAAACCAAGATAATATTTCCAAGATTATTTCTAAACAAACCACCACAACCTGACTTGTTCTATGCAACAGATCCATCAGTATTAATTTTAATACAATAATTAAGAGGCTTAATCCAATGAAGAATTTTATAATCTGGAGACAAGTCACAATAAGAAAAACTGATACCCAATTTAGAGGCATGAAACTTGCAACCTCTAAAATTTTGATATGTAAAGAAAAAATCATATCTTTAGTCCTAGCAATATTCCTCTTATAATTCAAAGGCACATTATGATGCTTAGCATCATTTCTATCAAGCCAAATAAACCAAATCAAAGTAATAGCCACCATAATTTTGATATGCCCTTTACTAGTATTAAGAAAATAAGAGTCAAGAAGTTGCATTAAAGTTAAATTACCATTAAAACAACTTAATTTAAATAAATCCTCATAGCAACTCCAAACTTTAGATGTAATGGCACCATTAACAAAAACATGACTAACATTCTCAATATGATAGCAACACATGCATTTAAAGGGTGGATAAAAATCATACTTTAGGAGTAAATAATCAATAGCAATATAATCCCTTAAAATTCTCCACAGAAGAATAGAATAAAAAATGGGAATAGTATTCCCAATTTTAAGGAAAATAGGAGAAGAGGATTTTTTTTAACTCTAATATAGTGCCAAGTATCTATTGGTGTTTTCTCTAGAATAGAGGAAAGAAATGACACCACATAGAGTTTAGAAATATTTTATTTAGATGAACAAATACAACATTAAGGAATAAACATATTATATGAAAAGATAAACATGCTCTCCTGTAATGGATTCAGTCATTTCAATAAAATAATCCTAAGGCTAATGGGCCTTTCGTGTACTAGAGTATTTTCACCTGAACTACATGGAAAGGTAGAACAAGATTTATTTTTATCTTGGGATCATTATTTCTTAGGAAAGCCTCTATAGTAAATTACATCTTAGGAAGGGTCTCTTCTTAGGAATACTTCGATTAAAGAAATAAATGGTTATTCTTAAAGACTACTAAGGTAGCTTTCGAAGGATTGATTTTGGAAATTCAATTGGGAGAGGTCCAAAATTGGAGAGAGTCATTTTCAAGAGTCAAATGAGAATGAGTGTGCATGATACCAGTAGACATTTCAACTATCCTATGATTGGGCTTCAAATTTAGGATTTAATTTTAGTTTTTTAGTTATCATTTTCTTAGAAATCTAGGGCTTAGATTCTAGCAACACAAGATTGTAGAAATGCCTAGGGTTGAAGACTTATTCCTAAAAAGGATGCTTTAGAACCTAGTCTACAGGAGCTTCTAACACATGTCAGATGTTTGACCTAGTTCTATCCTTAGAAATCATTGGCCATTCTCCTCACCTGAGGGAACTAGCCTATTCCTGACTCATCTCGACTTACAACCTGCCTCGAGAAGGCTACCAGCTAACACCACCTAAGCGTATTTTATATTTATGCAGTCAAGTCACATGAATGCAAGATGGTTAGGCTATTGCATTTTTAAGAAAGAAATCTATGAAACTAGACTCACTCCCTAATCCCTAAGATCATGTAGGCCATGAGGATGCATCTAACTAATGCATATTTTCTAGTTTTATGAATTTTGACTCAAGATTCATTTAGGTAAGAATGTAATTTATGCCTAATGCATGCAATTAGAAAAGGTTATGGGCCAAATCGAAATAGAAGAAGGTGTTCTTCCATCATAGGCTCTCAAAGGTCAAGCCCAGTTCTGCAAAGATGGAAGCCCTTCTTTAATCAAGAGTGAAACAATATAATTTATGCATTATGTTAAAACATCCAACTAAGGGGTTGCTACATATTTTATCTTGCTTTAATGCCTAGGCTTTTATATGAAGATTATGAATTGCATTTATTTTTATGTTTCGATTGATTTAGTTGGGTAAAAAATTTAGTTTATCCTATGAGCCTATGTCCATGAATACATCACAGCACAAACATAGCATAGAAAGAAACCTAGAAAGCATGTTGTTTCTATTGCACACCCAAAATAAATCAAGCCAAATTAAATTATATAAGAAAAATGTCAATGCATGGGTACAGTACACCCGAAGAAAGAAACATGGCTGAAGTTCGCCTTATACAACCCTACTAACTATAAGTTTAGATTTATGGGTCTTCTTTCTAGGAAAGTCTCCTTTTTTAGGGACATCCATCAGGCCCCACAAGGGACCACTACACCATATCCTAGTTGGGTCAGCTTCTGCTAATCCTAGACCCCATAGATCCTAACCTAATTCTATGCTCAAATTTACATTTAAAATTTAAAAGAAATCCAAAGAAAAAATATTAGGAAATACATACAACACAAAAAGAAATTTATATTTCACAAATAAACGGGCTTAGCATTAGTTGCTTGCTAGGCCCACCTGTCTTATGGACTATGTTAAAGGATTTTCAGCACCTACAAGCAAATAAAATTTTCTGATTTATTTATTACAATGATCCCTTTAACACAACCCCTAGCCAAAAAAATATGTTAAATCTAGAAAGAACACCTTAACATCCAGTCTAATGAATAAATAAGCCTAGGCATCCAATCTAATGAAGATCATGTTTTGTTTGAAAATTACCACAACTAAATTCCTTAATGAAGAACTCAATCTCGTTAATGGAATACCTCAATTCATTGGATGATTGGCTGCAGAAATTGATCTAGAGCTTGAGAACCGAATGAACTTGCTTGCCAAGGGTTGGTTAATTCCCGATTATTCCATAGATTTTAGCTTTGGTGGTTTGTAATGGTTAAGGACACTTGGGAGGGGGAAGAGCTTTCATTTGGTTTCAGTTTGGATGTATGAAGGTGAAGGGAACTTCAATTCTCCTTAGGGAAGAGTGTATCATATTTTTTGTGAGCTTTAAAGCACTTTTTGGCTAATCCTTTGGTCAGCTAGGGGCATGAAGAGAGCTTGGAAGCTTGCTAGGATCCCCTCTCACTACAAGTATCTAGGCTGAAGGTGGGAAGATAGGAAGGAAAATGGATTTTACCTTCCCAGTGAATTTTTTAATTCATTTTGGGTTTCTCATTTAGTTCTTTAAGTGGCTTAGTTAAGGAGATTAATTAGCACTTAATTCCCTCATTAGCAAGGCTTAAGAGGATTAGTCTCCATCCCATATGCATTGGTTGAAAGTGATTTGAATTTTCCTTGGGTTTGATTTTAATGTAGCCTATTTAGGTTATTTTGATTTAAGGAATTTAACTTTAATGTAATCAATGGACTCAATTTTCTTTGTTATTGTGATCAAACATGTTTATTTGATCATTTAAAATATTTTTGATGATTTAATTTGGTCAAATTTTAGTGGGTTGACTTTTTGACCAAGTGGTCCACTTAAGTCAATCTTAGGTTGACTAGAGTTGACTTTAGGTTTGACTTTAAACTTCCATTTTTTCATTGATTTATTTGATTTAATTTATGTTGGATATTTGACTTGGTTTTGCATTAAACTAAGTAGATTGGATTTAGCTCAAAATACATTTCTGAAGTTACTAAGCATACTGACTTGGATATTGAATTAGAAAATTTCTATTTGAACTTAAGATCTTCTCATTGCTAAAATGACCTCTTCCAAAATGAGGTCAACAATTGGACCCCAATATGTGGTGGATCATGAATACACGCACATATTGGTGTTGACAATTGATCAACATACAACCATAAACTTGAGGATCCAATTCATGATTTTGATTTTAATTTTTGTTTAGGTTTTGATTATGAAAGATAGGTATATGTATACCTATCTTTTCTTTGGAGGTGTGATTCATTCCTAGAAACTTAACTTCATTAAGTTCTAGGATGAATAGGAATGGAATCAAAGAATGATCAATTCCCAATGCAATCACTATGCTCAAAGGGACTTACTCTTAAAATAGAAGTAGTGATCCATGTGATTAGCTAATAAGATGGGGGTAAGGGCATGGTCCATCTAGTTAGCTAAAGAGAGGAGAGGGTCTTTAAAGACATGATCAATCCTCAAAAGCTATCTTTGGGGAGAAGAGGCTTGAAATGCTTGATCTAATCACACTTTGACTACTAAATAGATTGCATGGACTTAATCTATTTGAGTCAGAAATGGGGCCTATGGCTTGGTTCCATTCCATAGAAATTTGAATAGGAAGCCAAAGGGAACTTACTCTTTTTATTAGAAAGAATGTAGGAACTTACTTCTTTGATTAGAAAGAATGAGGGACTTACATCTTTTGATTAGCTAATAAGATGGGGTGTTAAGGGCATGATCTATCATAATTAGCTAAAAGAGAAAAGGGGTCCTTAAAGACATGATCCAATCCTCAAAATAGGATGCCTGGGACTTACTCTATGTGATTAGCTAATAAGATGGGTCATTAAGGGCATAATCCATCTTAATTAGTGAAAAGAAAAGGGTCCTTAAAGACATGATCCAATCCTCAAAATAAGATGCCAACTAGAGGACTTACACTTATGTAGGATGCCGAGTGGGGGACTTACTCTTACTTGATTAGAAAGAATGCCAACTAGGGAACTTACTTCTTTCTAATTAGAAAGAATGTCGACTGGGACTTACTTCTTTCTGATTACCTAATAAGATGGGGTCGTTTAGGGCATGATCCATCCTAATTAGCTGAAAAGAGGAGAGGGGTCCTTAAATAAATGATCTAATCCTCAAAATAGGATGCCAACTGGGGGACTTACTCCTAGATGTTTAGAAAAAATGCTAACTAATGGACTTACATCTTTTTGGCTATTAAAAAGGTGTCATAAAGACTTGAACAATCTAAATAGCATTATTAAAATGAAAGGGTCACAATGACTTGATCAATCATGTACACAATAGTAGGATCGAGGGCTTACTCTAGATGTTTAGAAAGAATGTGGACTAAGGGACTTACATCTTTGCTATTAGAAAGGGTCATAAAGACTTGATCCAATCTAAATAGCTGTAACATGAAAGGGGTCATGACTGACTTCAATAATGTACACAATAGTAGGATATCGGCCAGGGGACTTACTCCTGAGTGTTTAGAAAGAATTTTGACTAGGGGACTTATATCTTTTTGGCTATTAGAAAGGGGTCCTAAAGACTTGATACAATCTAAATAGCTAGTGTAACATGAAAGGGGTCACAATGACTTGATCCAATCATGTACACAAAAGTAGGATGTCGATTGGGGGACTTACTCCTAGATGTTTAGAAAGAATGTGGACTAAGGGACTTACATCTTTCTGGCTATTAGAAAGGGGTCAGAAAGACTTAATCCATTCTAAATAGCCTGTGTAACATGAAATGTGTCATAATGACTTGATCCAATCATGTACACAATAGGAATGGTGGCACAAAGGGCTTGCTCGAAACTTATGGAAAGTAGGAATGGTGCCATGAAGGGGTTGCTCCAAACCTACAAAGATAATTTTTCATGGGAATGGTGCACGAAGGCTTACTCCAAACCCAGAAGGACCTGAGAAAGGTGCCACAAAAGGTTTGCTCCTATCTCATGTCATGTATAGGAAAGGTGACAAAAAGGGCTTGCTCCCACCTTATAGATAATATGAATGACGAAAAAGGGGTCAAAGTGACTTACTCCTAATCCCCAAAAGTTTTGACTAATAAGCAAGAGTTTCATGAACTTAATCTTTACTTGATCGGTCTAACTTGATGAAAGGGTGATGGAAGGTTTGCTTCCATTTCTTGATTTCACTAATACTCCTTACACATGAAGAAGTTTAGTGAAGAAGGTTTCAAAGAGTTGGAATTTATTTTTTTGAAGGAGGATTTGGGTATATTTTGGACCCAATGCTTTACTATGCCATGAGCATAGAAGTTCATCATTTTTTTCTTTCTTTTTTCATCTCAAAGTTACAATGAACCATGCTAGATGTCCATGTCATTGAAGGCAAGACATCATAGGGTACTAACATGAGAATTCTATCTTTTTGAGCTTGCATGTGACTGTGTAGTTCTTTAGGTAGTAAGAACCAAGTTAGTTAACTTCTCAAATGTAATTTATTTCTTTTTTGTTTGGACATGTATGTCATTTTTCTTTGTTGACATGAATCAACGCTTATAGGGCATTCTCTTGGGATCAATAGAGATCAAAAGATTCCTTTAAAGCTTTTCAAAGTGAATGAGAATCAAGATAATCTTTTGGATTCTCATGGAGACAAAATTTTATCCCTAATCAATAATGGAATTGAAAGGATTAACTTATTAGAAAAATTAAGATTCTCTAATAAGTTTGAAATTGAATTTCTTCAGTTAATTTATTATTCTTTTAAAGGATATATGAAATGAAATTTCATACTATCTTTGATTCATTTCTTTTTTTTTGCATTTTGATCCTTATATTTTACTACAAGGTCTTTGAAATTACTTCAAAAGTAAATTTCAAGACTCTATGTAGTAATAAGATTGTTCTTCAAATCATATTGATGTTTCTTTTATTTTCTTTTCTTCTTTTTAAGATTTTCAATATAACCCTCAACTAATTGAAGTGGGATTATAAGAAATCTTGATCAAGACCCTTTTGCTTTGCCCCAAATATTTTGAGATTGAATGATATGACTCTATAATAGAACATTCTTGTAAGGATTTTGAATGTCATATCATATGCTTTCAATTCTTCTTTTCTAGAATTATTTTAATTTGACAATTTTTAGATAAGTTATCCTTAAGAAGGATAATCTTATGCATGAAAGCCTTTTTTGATTTTAAAATGAAATATGGGTAATATGAACCCATTTTCAAGGTAAAGATTCTACCTAGTCCGGATGTGGGATATAATGATGTTAGCTAACCAAGAAGAATATTTTATTCTCATGTACAACCATCATTTTATAATCTATTAATTTAGCAAAATTTCTCTTTTTTTTTTGGAATTTGACCACAGTCATCAACGGACTTAGTTTATGGAAATGGCATCAAGCTTAAGTTTATAGACCACTACATCTGGAGATCATTTCAATTTATTTCCAGATAAAGTAGTCTTTAAACCGAAAAGATAGGTTGATCAAGTCATCAATAGCTAACTCATTAAAGAGTTAGATCATTGATATCAACTTGTCAGTTATGGAATGGGATTTTTTTTCCAAATTCTAAGAGTGCATCTTGAACTTGAAGACTATATAAATCTCCAGACACATCTAAACAAAATTCATGCATTGTATTAGAGTGCCTTTTGAAAAGAAAGTTAGGACCCAAACTACTTAAGCTTTTTACCATGCAATGGCTCTATGATTCCATAACTTTTCTTGTTTATGGTTATAGGCCACTTTTAATGGAATTATACTCAATGAGATCTTTGCCATACAAGGATATGGACCCCTGGAAAAGAAGATCCACTATCTTTTCTTTTAACAAGCGAGCTCACCCAATCATGGCAAAGGCTAAAATGATAAAGTATGAGATATCTACTTATTTTTTGTTAGAAGGGACAATTTTGACTTCTAACCCTACCACTTTATTTTGATGTGGAAGTTTGAAGTTAAAATGTCCATTACATTGGGTATTTTCACTTCATTTGTAATGTAATCTGAGTATACTCAATGGGACCTTTGACATTCAAAAAATATGGACTTCTGAAAAAGAAGATCCACTATCTTTTTTGTTTAACTTGCCAAGTGAGCTCACCCAATCATGGCAAAGGCTAAAATGACAAAGCATGAGATATCTGATTATTTTTGTTTAGCTAGGGACAATTTTTAACTTCTAACCCTACCATTTTATTTTGATGTGGAGAATTTTAAAGTCAAAATGTCACATGCTTAGAAATTTTAGACTTCATTCTTTTGCTCTTGGATATAGTCCTTCCATCCCTTTACTTTTCTTTCTTTCTTTCTTTTGGTAATATTCGATTTCATTTCTTTATGAAAGGTTACATTTGGTAATTTTTCTAGTTACAAGATTCACTAAGAAGATAGATGTATTTAACTCATTTCCATAACATTTCACTCTTTATGAAATGACTCCACTAAATGATTTGCTAGGAAATTTGATGTATTTGACTTTTGTCCAAATACAACATTATATTGATTAACTTTTGATATGATTCAAGTCTTTGCTTGATTGATCATATAATATGATCCAACATTTCTATTTCTTTTCATCTTTTCATGGAACAATAAATCTAGTAAAACCATTTAAAATTGGTAAAATGACTTTCTAAAGATGTTACACTTATGAATTCAAAATTATTTAGTGGAGTGAGTCATTTAAGATTGGCATAATGACTTCCTTGAAAACTTTACATAAAATCAAAATTTTCTAATGGAATCAAATATGTAGTGAGGTCATTTAGGAGTAAAGAATGATATTCCTAAAAACTCAACACTTTAGGATGAATATGAACATCCTTCAACAATCAATATGTTTCTTCCTTTTCTTTCCATTTGATTCCCTTCTTTTTTTATTTGGGCTGGATAGGACCATCCAAGAGCATTTAAAGATGTTTCATGAATTTAAGTTTCATGTTTAAAATTGTTTTCTTGTGAGATTGAATATTCTCATGATAAAATTACTTCTAAATTCACTTTGTGTTTATAATGTTAATACATGACAAGTGGTTTGGAGATTTTCTTCTTTTGAATTTTGCATCGACTAAAATGTCAATAAGTTCTTAGTAGTCTATGTCATAGATAACCTAGAACCTTTTCTTGGTGGAATACCACATCGAAAGTTGCTTATAGTTAAGTAAGGAAAATTTCATGATTATTTAATGCCTTGCTTTACTTTCATTTCTTTTTTCATTTTTTATTTTATTTCATATTTCATATTATTTTTAATGAGCATTATGATGCTTGATTTTGCAACTCTCTAAGATGGACAAGACATCACATTTTGAAGATGACTCATTTGCCATTTATTTTTAATGTCATTTGAGGTGGAATAACTCTATCATTTTGAATTTGATTTCAAGAATTTTCCTTTTGATATGCAAGGAAGGTAGGTCTAACTCTGTCCTCAATAGATCAATAGACCTCATTCTATTCATTTAAAGGATCATCATTTAAAGAGGACCCTCTATATGTTTGTGCTATTAGAAAGTCAAGTTTGATTTGCATTCTTTTATAGCACATATAAGATTAAAGGTAATCTCAGCTTGCAATGAAATCATTGACCACCATACTTGACATTAAGATAATGTCAGATCGATCATAATACATTGCAAAGGATTCTCCTTAGGTTCACTTTGTATTGAAAGCATATAATGGCTTAGCCTTTGAATAGATAAAACTAAGGCTTTCTTCATTCATTTGGATTGAAAATGCATTAAGTGATTATCTATCAACTAACTAGAGATAAAAGTTTCATATTTTTACTCGAGAGATAGAAATATCACCCTTAGGATCCAAAGATCATGATTTATTTAGAAGGATTAAACTCTTCATTTATTTTTTCTTCATGATTTAGCTTTTATAATTAATTAAAGCCATTCACGAAATATCATTTCATTTAATGAGAGGAAACTCTCATTAAGGAAGTTGATTTAAATTTATTAGTTTAAATTTCATTCATTTCAACTTTATCACAAGAATTAGAATTCTCTTTCGCTACCCTCTCTTTTCTTTGATTGATTAGGAGTAAGAGTGAATCTTTCACTTTTGTTTTTTATTTATGTCATTTCATCTTCCTCTTTTGACTCTCTTCTAAGCTCTTAAGAATTTAAGGTTTTGAAAAGGTCTAAAAGAGGGTTACCTCCAAGTCACACCTTAGATTTGGCCAATCGGCTTGAACAACGATTTTCAATATTAGTGGACTTGTGGAAATGAATTGAGATTAAAGCCAATTTGCATTTATGTAAATTTTCTTCTATAGGAATAGAAGATTTACATTTAGTTCCTTAATCAACCTCTCCTAAGGTCAATGGCAATCTCTTTTTTGGGATGATTTTTTTTTATCCTTTTTTTAAAATGCAATTCAAACTTCAATGGTGGTAAGGGGCAATAGGCATAACTATGCACCTTTTGATTTGGATTTTCTCGATTTGAAGGAATTCATTTCAATCTACATCCTTAGGTGTTTGCCATCTTTGAATGTAGTAAAACAAAGGGTATCCATTCAAGGACCCTACGATTATCTTTAGCTCTAATACAAAGCCAAAGTAAGATCAAGGATAAATTTAACTTTGAAACTTTATTTTTGGAGATTTGCTTTTCAGATTTTGAAGTACTTTTCATACTTCTTTAAATTCAACCTTTCTTTTCCATATTGGAATGGTTTCAAATCCGTCTTGACTAGATTTAGGTCTTAAAAAAAAATGACTTGGTTTTCATTTATTTCTCTCATTTTATTTGATTTGGTTCTAGGACCAATCATTTTATGATAAACAAAGAGTTCTAGAACCTCTATCTAAGATGTTGGATAGGCTCAACCAAGAATGAAATGGAGAGGTATCCAACAGAAAGAAAGGCAGTCTTGACCGGTCAGTGGCACTAGTACACTGTCGATATATAGTAACCCTTTATTCCTAAAGATGGAGAGAGAAACCAATCCCCAGCGGAGTTGCCAGAAAAGAAATGACACCACATAGAATTTAGGAATATTTTTTTTAGATGACCAAATATGACATTAAAGAATAAACATATTATCTTGAAAGATAAACATGCTCTCCTGTAATAGATTCGATCATTTCAATAAAAGACTCTACTAATGGGTGTCATGTGTATGAGTATTTTCCTGAACTACATGGAAAGGTAGAACAAGGTTTATTTTATCTAGGGATCATGGTTCCCTATAAAGGTAAGCCTATATAGTTAATTACATCTTAGGACAGGTCTCTTCTTAAGAATACTCTCGATTAAAGAAATACATGGTTATTTCTAAAGACTACTAAGGTAGCATTCAAAGGATTGATTTTTCAAAGTTTAATTGGGTGAGGTCTAAATTATAGAGAGTCATTCTCAAGCGTCAAATGGGAAAGAGTAGGAAAAGCCTATTGATATTGGGATACCCAGTAGACATTTCAACTATCCTATGATTGGATATCAAATTTGGGATTTAATTTTAGATTTTTAGTTATAATTTTCTTAGAAATCTAGGGCTTAGATTCCAGCAGCACAAGACTATAGAAATTCCTAGAGTTGAAGACTTATTCTAAAGGATGCTTGGAACCTAGTCTACAGCTTGACACATGTGGGATGCTCGACTAGTTCTATCCTTGGAAATCATTATTCTCCTCACAGGGAACTAGCCTATTCCTGACTCTTTTGGACTTACAACTTGCTCGAATAAGGCTGAGAGCTAACACCACCTTAGTGTATTTTAAATTTATGAAGTCAAGTCACATGAAAGCAAGATGGCTAGGTTGTTGCATTTTTAGGAAAGAAATCTATGAAACTAGACTCACTCCCTAATCCCTAAGATCATGTAGGGCATGTGGATGCATCTAATTAATGCATCATTTCTAGGTTTTATGAATTTTGACTCAAGATTCATTTAGGTCATAGGAATGCAATTTATGCCTAATTCATGTAAGTAGAAAATGTTTATGGGACAAATCAAAATATAAGAAGGTGTTCTTCCATCATAGGCTCTCAAAGGTCAAGCCTAGGTTCTTTGGTAAAGATGGAAGCCTTTCCTTAATCAAGAGTGAAATAATATGATTTATGCATGATGTTAAAACATCCAACTGAGGGGTTGCTACATATTTTATCTTTCTTTAATGCCTAGGCTTTTATATGAAGATTATGAGTGGTATTTATTTTTATGTTTCGATTGATTTAGTTGGGTAGAAAATTTAGTTTATCCTATGAGCCTACGTCTAGGCATACATCACAAACATATCACAGAAAGAAACCTAGAAAAAGCATGTTGTTTCTATTTTGCCCCCAAAATAAATCTATCCAAATTAAATTATATAACAAAAAGGTCGATGTGACAGGGTACAACTGTACAATCCAAAAGAAAGAAAAATGGACAGCTGAGTTTTACCCTTATGCAACCTAGCCTAGAACTACAAGTTTTGATCTATAGGTCTTCTTTCTAGGAAAGTCTCCTTCTTCAGGGACATCCATCGAGCTCCACAGAATGCACCATCTCTAGTTGGGCTCTGTTAATCTTATACCCCATAGATCTAATTCTAAGCTCAAATTTACATTTAAAATTCAAAAGAAATCCTAAACCCTGAAAAATAGAGGTTAGGAAATACACAACACATAAAGCAATTTATATTTCACAAACATACGAGCTTAGCATTAGTTGCTTGCCAAACCCACCTATCCTCTAGACTATGTTATGGGATTTTCAGCACCTGCAAGCAAAAAATAATTTTATGATTTATTTATTGCAGAGATCCCTTTAACACAACCCCTTATAGAAAATAGTGTTAAATCTAAAATGAACACCCTAACATCCAGTCCAATGAACAAACAAGCCTAGGCATCCAGTCTAAAGCAATACACCACATGGACATGTGAAGTATGACATAGAAGATTAAAGAAAATCAGAAAATGATCTAACCTAGATCTAGAGTCTGTGACCTAAATGATCTAGTGTGTGTAAAAGATGAGTTTGTGTGGTAAGGCTTTGCTAGGCTCCTTTAAGTTCATGTTTCAAGCTATATGGGTTTCATTTGATTTGGTTCATGTTAATTTAAAGAGTTTAGATTAAAGTTTGATTTCATTCAATTTAATTTAAGTTTATTAAATTATGGATTTGTAAGGTTAAAGTTTAAGTTCATTAATATGAATTAGTACCTTAAGTTTGTTCATGTATTAGGCTTAACCTAAAGTACTCAGGTTAATTTTTTGATCTAATTTAATTGACCTAAGTTTTAGATTCATTCTTAAATTAATTAGAGATGAGTGTTTTCATTAAATTTCATTGATTCAATTTTTAAGGTTTAAGTTAATTAATAATTTTGTTAACCTAAGGTTCTAGTTCATTAACATAAGATTGAGTTTGATCACTTCAATTGACTTAGGATATTTAGAGAAGTTTCTTAATAGTTTTTTGATGTTTGATTGAAATTGGTTGGAATTACAACATTATTTATTAGATTAATTAATTTCCTTAAGCTAATATTTGATTAACATTGACTTAAGGATTTAGAAAATTAATAACTTCTAATCCAAAGATCAATTGGGATTGAAAATTATTTATCAAGTGGGGTTACATACCAATTTCAAATGTTCAAAGTTTCATCATCATTAGATTTACAATTAGGGAGTAATTAAGGTTTTAATTATTTCATTAAAACTTAAATTAGGCCTAATTTAATGAGATTCATTAAGGTTTTTATTTTTTTATAAATTTCCCACTAAAATATCTTTCTAATGAGGGTTTATTCATAATTATTGGTTAACTAGTTGATTTATTATGATTTAATTAAATTTAGGTTATTTAATTGAATTATTTAATTGATTTAATTACCAATTAGGTCAATTTAATGATTTTTAGGTTTAATTGAGTTTATGTGATGTTTTAATGTTCACTGAAGTTCATTAGGGTGATTTATGATTGTTAGATTAAAATTCCTTAATTATTTCATTAAGGATTGATTAATTTGATTAATTTAAAGGTTAAGCATATGAATTTTAATTTTCCTTTGAATTTAGAGAATTAAATCATCAAAAATTCATCTAAGGTGTGTTTTATGCTTAATTTTAATTCCCCAAAGCTTCAAATTAATTGGATAATTAATTAGAAAGTAATTAGGGTTTATTATTTTTTAATTAACCAAATTAAGTATAAAAATACCGAATAAAATTGGGAGATTAATTCCTATGGATTCCTCTCATCAAGATGAATCCATAAAGCTTTCATTTGTATTTTTCTGAATTATATTTATTTTTCTATAAATTTTTATAAGTTTTTGTTAATTTTTAAATGATTTTAAACCATTAAATAATGGTATTTAATAGTTTTGAGTGAAGGGGCTGCATACGGATCCGCATGCTTTGCATGGCGTGCACGCACATGTCACGCCATGTGGCATGCAGTTGGTCCATGCAGCCCGCGAATTTAGCTTTATGTTATTGGATGATCTTGGATCATCCAATTCAAATATCAGATGGTCCGGATCGATCCTATGGTTCCTTAAAGGGAAAAAATCATCTGGTCCACCTATCTCTAGACGTCCAATCCAAATACATGGATAGAATGGTGGAGGGCTCGTTTCCTTCATTTCCTGTGAAAGTCAAGAGCGTTCATAGTGTTTTGCTAATTTTGAATGATCTAGAGGATGAAATCAAGTGATTTCAATTACTACACAATCATTGAAGGATATCCTACGATCATTTAGGGTTTGATCTTATTAAAGATCATGTTTTTTTAAAATGATCACAATTGAATTATTTAAGGAAAAACTCAAGTTAATGACATACCTCAATTTGTTGAACAATTGGCTTTGGAATTGATCATAGAGCTTCAGAACCTCAAATCAAACTTGCTTACAAAAGGAATTAGGTTAATTCCTTACAGATTGTTCCCTAGACCAACCCTTGGGTTGAGAAATTTTTGCTTTAGTGGTTTTCAATGGCTAAGAACACTTGGGAAGGGGAAGAGCTTTCATTTGGCTTTGGTTTGGATGTATGAAGGTGAAGGGAACTTCAATTCTCCTTGGGAAAGAGTGTATTTGTGTTTTTACTAAGTGGCCGAGAGCTTTAAAGCTCTTTTTTTGCTAATCCTTGGTAAGCTAGGGGGCATGAAGAGAGCTTGGAAGCTTGCTAAGATTCCCCTCTTTGCCTTACAAGTATCTAGGCTGAAGTGCTTGGGAGATAGGGAACGAAAAATGGATTTTACCTTCCCTTGGTGATTTTTTTAATTCATTTTGGGTCTTGTCATTTAGTTCCTTAAGTGGCTTAGTTAGGAAGGTTAATTAGCACTTAATTTCCTCATTAGAAAGTTTAAGAGGATTAGTCTCCATTCCATATGCATTGGTTGAAAGTGATTTGAATTTTCCTTGGGTTTGAGTTCAATGTAGCCTATTTAGGTTATTTTGACTTAAGGAATTTAACTTACCTAATCTAGGCCTCAATGGACTCAAATTTCTTTGTCATTATGACCGAAAACATTTATTTGATCATTTGAAATATTTTTGATGATTTAATTTGGTCAAATTTTAGTGGGTTGACTTTTTGACCAAGTAGGTCTACTTAAGTCAATCCTAGGTTGACTAGAGTTGACTTTAGGTTTGTTTTTGAACTTTCATTTTATTTTCATTGATTTACTTGATTTAATTTATGCTGGATATTTGACTTGGTTTTGCATCAAACCAAGTAGATTGGATTTAGCTCAAAATGCATTTCCTAAGTTACTAAGCATAGTGACTTGGATATTGAATTAGAAATCTCTATTTGAACTTGAGATCTTCTCATTGCTAAAATGACCTCTTCCAGAATGATAGTAAAAAAAATTCTCCATTACTAATTTTTGAAAATAATTTGATCAAAATTACCTTCAATAGAATATTAATGATGTTATTACCAATGAAATCAAGGATCAAATCATTTAAAAGAGAGAAATTCCATTCACCATTATAAATAAAATGACTAACTTTCAATGAAGTAGAGTGAGTATTAAGCAGAGAATCATTGGAAAAATCCCCCATCCAATTATCTCACATAAAGAAATAAAACCCATTATTAATACCCCAAAAAATGAGACGTTGCTTTCCATTTAATATCACAGAGCCATTTCCAAACAATAGAGTCACCATGTTTATAATTGCAAATTAAAGGACGCTTACCTTTGCAATATTTAAATTTCTTGAATTTAGCCCAAAAACTTTTATTTTTCCAAAAATTCCACCAAATTTTATATGAAAAAACATTGAAAAATCCCTTAAAGATCTACACCCAATACCACCTTCATAAATAGTACCACACATATTAGACCAAGAAGTCCAATGAAGCCTTTTGGATGAATTCCTAAAGCCAAAAAAACTTATTGAAAAGTCTTTCAATCTTGATAAGAACGTGGGAAGTAGGAACAATATTAAGCAACAAGTAAAAAGGAAGAAAATAAAGAATACTTTTAATAATAATTAATCTACCACCAAAAGATAAAAAATGAAATTCAATGGTAGAAATTTTATTTTGAATATTATGAATTACCTCATCAAAGAGATGGGATCTATTATGGCCACAATATAAAGGGGAGCCTAAATATTTAATAGGAGGATTTTGATGAGAAAAACTAGTGATGCCCTTTATTTTATAAATTCTATAAACAGAAATAAAAGTAGAAGTGATTAAACAACTTTTATGAGTACTAATCAAAAGGCCACTTTCATTTTCAAAATTATTTAAAAAATCATTAACTTTTTTAACATAATGTAACGAGCAATTACAAAAATTATGCATCATTCGCAAAGCTTAAATGAGAGATAGCCAAACCACCAAGAATCCTGAAATACATACTAGAATTCTACTAAAAAAAGATTAAGCCAATGAGACAAATATTCAACCACAATAATAAAAAGCAATGGGAAAAGAGGGTCACCTTGTCTTATACCTTCGAGAGAATTAAACAAACCAAAGTTTTCACTTGATAACAAATGAAAACCAACATTTCTAATTATATTGTTAGAAAGAAAATGATTAGAAAAACCAAATAATGTAAGAATGATATTAAGAAAATCCTAAGAAATGTTATCATAAGATTCGGTGACGTCAAGCTTAAAAAGTAAGTTTCCACCTATAGTTTTAACATTCAAATCATGAATCAATTGTTGAGGAAGCAAGATGTTATCCAAAATAGTTCTTCCTTTCACAAAGCCTATTTGATTAGGAGAGATAATCTTAGGAAGAAACTTACTCAGCCTATTAATCAAAATTTTAGAAATCAATTTATTGAAAAAAGTACAAAGACTAATAGGTCTAAAGTCATTCCAAAAGTTAGGATTATCTTTCTTAGGATTAAGAATAATATAAGTGCTAGTAAAATATTTAGAATAGAATTCCCTTGAAAAAATCCTTAACAACATCAAGATCAATTTTAATAATAAACCAAGCTTTTGAAAGAATAAAGTAGTGTAACCATCCGCCTTACAAAATTAACATTCATACCATTAAAATATTATAAATTTCCTCGAGAGGAGCAACCAAGCCCTCATTATCCTCGAGATAATAGAAGGGATGATAGAGGGATTGGATAAATGCTCAAGTTGACAATTTTTATTTAAAAGATCTTTAAAATAATTAAGAGTAGAAGAATATATATCCACTTTTTCGGTAAGCCAAAACCATCAAAGTTCTTGATTTTATGAATGTAACCAAGAACTCTCATTTTCATTACCAAAGCATGAAAATATTTAGTGTTTCTCTCCCCCTCAGAAAGATGCTTAGAGGCAGCTTTTTGTTTCCAATAAGTCTCCTCCAAATCCTGAAACTTAATGAGATTATCTTTAGCTTCAGCAAGATTAGAACAAAAAGAACAATCAATAATAACAAGTTCTTCCAAATCTTTCACCTTTTGTTCCATATTCTTGATATTATCAAAAAGATTTTTAAAGTAGTTTTTGTTCCACCAAGTGATATTATGCTTAACCCTTTTAAGCTTAAACCAAAATCTCATCATACCAAATGAAGAATCATCAAGAGAAAGAGGAGCAAACTAATTATAAGCAATAACATCAAGAAAACTTTTATCTTGTAACCAAATATTTTGAAAACAAAATTTTTTATTGACATTATTGTTACGAACAACATCCTTAATAGAAACCAAAAGAGTAGCATGATCTGAGAGAGTTCTGTTAAGATGCTCCAACAAAGTTAAAGGCTAACATTTAACAAATAATTATTAAATAATGCATGATCAAACCGTTTCCATAATCTATGATTATTCCAAGTAAATTGAGAACCAATTAAACCAACATCATAAAGATTACAATCCAAAATCATATTTGCAAAATCTTCTATTTAATGTAAATTCGACAAAAAAACCCCCTTTCCTTTCATTCAAAAATAGGACCATATTGAAATCCCCACTAATAATCCAAGAATTATTAACAATGAAGCAAAATTCAATAATTTATCCCAAGGACTTCTCCTCCCTAACTTGTTACAAGCAACATAAACAAAAGAGCCAAAAGCATGATAATAACCAAATTAAATATCCACATTAATAACTTGATGAAAATCATTAATAACATTAGTAGAAAAAGAGATATTCCAAAATAACCAAATGTTATTATTGCTATTGAAATAAAAATTGCTAAAACCAATCATCCTGGCTGCATGCATTATTTTAGAAGAAAAAAAGAGGTTCAAGAATAACCAAGAAACCACCATTATAAATTCTACAAAGATTCCTAATTCTATTTCTAACAACAAGAGTACCAATTCCCCTCACATTCAAAATAAGAAAGTTAAACATTAATTTTTATTAGGCAAGAAGATGAAGAAGATCGAGTGGATCTAGAAAATTTAGGAGGATAATTTTTAAACTATTTTTCCTTTTCACAAAAATAGTTTGAAAATCGGTCTCATTTTCCATGGATTGATCATCAAAATTTTTTTGTCATCATTATTAACAACAGATTTAGGAGAAGATCCCATTTGACAATAAAATAAATCCTCATTCTCCATTAAATGAGAATTATCACTAACCAAAATACCATCTGAAATAATAATTAAAGAAAGGCGGTAGATTTATTAACCAAATAAAAACTTGGCACATTATCAACAAGCTCCATACCATCATTCTTGCCCAAATTAAAAGAAGATAAAACAAGATTTTCTTTTAAAAATTTTTTTGAAAAAATAAGAGAAACATTTTCTATAATATTTCCAAAAACTTTATCACAAATCTCTTTGGAATCAGAAACTAAAATAGGAAAATTATCCACTTGCAAATTTTCAGGAATATCAGAAATAATAGTAGCCAAAACCTGATTACTCTCCAAAATAGTTACATAAGCATTTTTAACAAGCTTATCACTACCACTTACATTGGGAACAACATTAGAAACATTAGGAACATCATTAGAAACATCAAAAATTTCATTCATAGCACCATTATCCTTTTCATGTAAAGCAGAATTCCTTTAATCACTTTTAAAATCTCCAAATTTTCCACGAACCTTAAGATCTTTAACCACTTTCTTTTGATGATGTTGATGAGAAACAAAACATTTTGATACATCATCCCCATGAGTTTTGCAATGATTGCAGAAAATAGGGAAGTTTTTAAACTCAACCTGCTAGAAATATCCATATTTCTCGATCCAATCCACACCTCCGAAATTTCTTTGTTACATCAATTTCAACAAGGATCGACCAATCAATGGCACGATTTGGCTGCGGTTGCTTGATTAATTTGCAAGGGTCTACCAAAATAGTACTCACATCATGCAAGAATTGTTAATTAACAAAGTGAAACTAAAAATTAGGTAAAGATAACCAAACTGGTGCTATAGGAGATTCCGTTTTAAAGTCAAAAAAATGGAGTCCATTTAAAAATATGCATTTGAAAGTTTTTAGTATAATAAGATAGGTGAGCAAAGATATGACTATAATCAAGGTCATTAGATAATTTAATTAGCACATGTCTACCATCTAGTAAACCAATAAAAAAACACTAGAAATATTCAAATCATGATAGAAAAATCAAATTTCCTCCATACCAGGATGCTGAAAAGAAAATTTTCCAATCAAAGTATACACATAAGGCTCGGCTAGTTTTTAGTATCCAAGTCAAAGCACATAATAGTGAACACCTTTGAAGGTCATATGAATCAGGTTTAAAGAAAGATCAGAAGAAGTTGAAGAATCCTTACCAGATAAGGCATCTTTGAAGGATTTAGAGGCAAAGGTTTAGCTATACCCAAAGAATCGAAAGCTTGAGCCAGAGCAGCTGGAGCATTTGGTTTTCCCTAAGTATTCATAGAACCCGATGCCATGGTAAATGGTGCAACTTAAGAATCAAACAAGGATCAGCCTAATCCAAAGCCAAACTTGAAGAAATTTCTAGAAAATAAGCACATAAACAACGAGAAGGAGAATGAAAGGGAAAGGGATTCAAGAATTGCCAAAGCTTGAAACAGGAAGGGCCACAATTATTTATGATTATGTTTTAGTTTTTAGTTTATTACAAGGTTTAAGGGTTTAGGTTTTTTTAGTCCTTAGTTTAGCTTAGTTAGTTTTTTAGGTTTAAGGATTTAGGTTTTTTTTTTACTAATTTTGTTTATAGAGTTTAGGTTTTTTAGTTATTTATTATTTATTAGATTATATGTTTAGTTTAGTTAGTTATTATTAGGTTATTATTATTATTATTATTATTATTATTTATTATTATTAGGTTTAGTTTATTTTATTTTTTTTTTTGGGGGGGGGGGGTAGGTTTTTTATTAGTTTAATTTAGGGGTTTTTATTATTTTGTTTTACTTTTTTTTTAGTTTTATTAGTAAGGTTTTTGGGTTTTATTTTTTATTAGTTTTTTTAATATTTTTTGTTTTTTACTAGTTTTAATAGTTTTTTAATTAGTTTAGTTATTATTATTTTTAGTTTTGTTTTTTTTTTTTGGATTTTTTTAATTTTTATTGGGTTTACATTTTATTTTTGTTTTCTTTGGGTTTAGGTTTTAATTTAAGTTTTAGTTTTTTTGCTTTAGTTTTAGTTTTATTATTTTAAGGTTTTAGTTTTTCAATTTTAGTTTGGGGGTTTAGGGTGGGGCTGTAGGGGGTTTAGTTTCCTTTTTTTTACTAGTTTTAGTTTTTTAGTTAGGAGTTTATAGTTGTGGGTTTAAGAATGTAGGTTTAGGGTTTATGATTTAAGGTTAGGTTTAGGTTTTAGGGTTTAGGATTTAGGGTTTAGGATTTAGTGTTTAAGGATTAGTATTTAGGGTTTAGGGTATTTTTAATTAAGTAAACTGGTAGGTTTAGGTTTATTTAGTCTATATTATATTTTTATATAGGTTTATTAATCATTATTTTTTACTTTATTTTTTTTTTAGGTTTAGGTTTATGCTTTTTTTTAGTTTATTTTATTTTTTTTTGTTTTTAATGTTTAGGTTTTACTTTTATTATTAGGCTTATGGTTTAAGTTTTATTTAGGTTTAGGTTTAGGTTATTATTTTTTCTTTTTGGGTTTAGATTTTAGGTTTTTATTTTAGGTTTATTTTTAGCTTTTTTTTAACTTTAGGTTTAGCTTTATTTTTAGTTTATTTTATTATATTTAGTTTAGGGTTTAGGTTCAGTTTATTTTAAGTTTAGGTTTAGGTTTTATTTATTTTAGTTTAGTTTATTTTAGTTTAGGTTTTTTTTTAGTTTAGGGTTTAGGTTTTATTTTTTATTTTTTTAGGTTTATTTTTTAGGTTTTGGTTTTTATTTAGTTTTTATTTTAATTTATTTTAGGTTTATTTTATTTTTATTTTATGTTTAGGTTTTATTTTATTTAGGTTTTAATGTTTAGGATTATTTTATTTTTTTTTAGTTTAGTTTATGTTTTTATTTTTTTTATTTTAGTTTAGTTCTTATTTTTATTATTTTATTTTATTTATAGGTTTAGGTTTAAGTTTTTATCTTATTTTAATTTTGTTATTTAATTTAGGTTTAGGTTTTTTATTTATTTTATTTTTAGGTTTTATTTAGTTTAGGTTTAGGTTTTTAAGTTTCTAGGGTTTATGTTTAGGGTTTAGGGTTTAGGGTTTAGGGTTTGGGGTTTAGGGTTTAGGGTTTAGGGTTGTAGGTTTAAGGGTTTAGGGTTTAGTGTTTAGGGTTTAGGGTTTAGGGTTTTAGGGTTTAGGGTTTAGGGTTTAGGATTTAAAGTTTAGGGTTTAGAGTTTTTGCTTAGTTTTAGGGTTTAGGGTTTAGTGTTTTTTAGACTTCTTTTAAAAAAAAATTTTTAATTAAGTAAGTTGGTTGGTTTATATTTATTTAGTTTATTTTTGATTTATTTTAGTATATTTTACATTTATTTTTTATTTAGGTTTATTTTTATTTTTTATTTAGTTTAGTTTATTTATTTTAATTTAGGTTTTTTATTTTAGTTTATTTCTTAGGTTTAGGTTTATTTTTTTGTTTAGTTTTATTTTTATTTTATTTATTAGGTTTAGGTTTTATTTTTTATTTTTATGTTTAGGCGTAGGCTTTTATTTTATTTTTAGGTTTAGGATTTAGGTTTTTATATTAGTTTTAATTTTAGGTTTTATTTTTAAGTTTAGGTTTATTTTTAGTTTATTTTATTTTATCTTGATGTAGGTTTAGGTTTTATTTTTTTAGTTTAGTTTATTTTAATTTAGGTTTAGATTTATTTTATTTTTGTTTTAAGTTTATGTTTAATTTTTTTTATTTTTAGGTTTATTTTTTAGGTTTAGGTATTTATTTAGTTTTTATTTTATTATATTTTTTGTTTAGTTTTATTTTATTTAGGTTTTTTTAGATTAGTTTTGGATTTTATTTATTTTATTTTAATTTAGTTTTTATAATTATATTTTATTTTATTTTTTAGGTTTAGGTTTAGATTTTGATTTTAGTTTATGTTTTTATTTTATTTTGGTTAAGGTTTCTTTATTTATTTTATCTTTAGGTTTTATTAGTTTAAGTTTAGGTTTTTAGCTTCTTAGGTTTTAGGATTTAGGGTTAGTTTATGGTTTAGGGTTTGGGGTTTAAGGTTTAGTGTTTTGGGTTTAGGGTTTACATTTTAGGTTTTTGGTTTAGGGTTTACGATTTTAGTGTTTAGGGTTTTTATGGTTTAGGGTTTAGGGTTTAGATTTTAAGTTTAGGGTTTAGGTTTTAGTTTAGTGTTTAGGGTTTTTGGTTTTTTTTTAACAGAGAACAATTTCAGATTCAATATTTCTTCTTTTCGATCTCATCAACCAAGTAACCCACCAAGTTTTTGAAGACACAGGCAACAACATAGATCAAAAATGAGCATGAATAGTGAAAATCAAAAACCCGATCTCTCCCATCGTCACCATTATGGCTGTAACCTCCATCACTTTTCCCACCTCCATAACCACCACTGCTCTGACAACCACCTCCATATCCACCAACACCTTCAAATCCCCCACCACCAATGCGATAATCACCACTTCCATATAGATCGAGCCTACTGATAGTGATGTTCTCAAGGTTCTCCATTCTTAGCTTTATTATGTTTTAGGCTTTAGGTTTATTTTTTAATTTATTTAGTCACTTTAGGTTTTGTTTTAGGGTTTGGGCTTTATGGTTTACAATTTATGGTTAGGGTTTAGGGTTTAGGGTTTAGGGTTTAGGGTTTAGTTATAGGGTTTAATGTATTAGGTTGGGTTTAGTTTAGGGTTTAGGCTAGGTTTAGGGTTTAGGGTTTAGGGTTTAGGTTTAGGGTTTATAATTCAGAAAACCCAGTAGGTTTATTTAGTTTATCTTTTATTTATTTTATTTTATTTTATTTTTTATTTTAAATTATTTATTAAGTTTAGTATATTTATTTAAGTATATTTATTTTAGTTTATTTTTTAGTTTTAGGTTTAGATTTAGGTTTTTCTTTAGTTATATTATTTATATTTTGTTCTAGGTTTAGGTTTATTTTTAAGTTTTAGTTTAGGTTTAGGTTTTTTATTTTAGGTTTAGGTTTAGGTTTATTTTTAGTTTAGGTTTTTTGATTTTAACTTATTTTATTTTATTTAGATTAGGTATGTCTAAGTTTAGTTTATTTTAGGTTTTAGGTTTTCTTTATTTTAGAATAATTTATTTTAGTTTAGGTTTTGGTTTATTTTATTATGGTTTTTTTATTTTAAGTTTAGGTTTTTCTCAATTTAGGATTTAGGTTTTATTTATTTTTTTTATTTTTTTTGGGTTTATAGTTTATATTTAGCTTTTTTATTTTATTTTATCTTTTTTATTTTGTTTATTATTATTTTAGGTTTTATCTAGGTTTATTTTATTTAGTTTAGGTTTTTATTTATTTTATCTTTTAGTTTATTTTCCTTAATTTTAATTTTAAGTTTAGTTTAGGTTTAGCTTTAGGTTTTATTATCCATCTTATTATTTAGGCATTAGTTTATATTTAATTAAGTTTACTCACCAGTGGCCTGGGTGTATAGGTTTAGGGCCCATTTAGGCTTTATGGTAACCCCATGGTGGCCCAGCCCAGCAAGCCTCAGTTTTGGGCTCAGGGCCTAGGCCTGTAACAGTTGCAACCCAGGATCTGGTAGGGCCTAGCCCAGTGTTTAGGTAGGGCTTAGGGCTCATTTAGGGCTCAGTGGTTCAGTGCCCAGTTAGGGCCCAGGTCAGGTTAGGGTCGACTCCAGTTTCACTGGCCAGGGCTCAGCTCTTCACCCACTGAACCTGTGGGTTAATCTGGCTGCCTAGCTCAGTGGTAGCTTTAGTGGCTTGGCCTAGGCCTAGGGTGTAGGTCAGGGTCTTTAGTTAGGGTCTGCCTAGGTAAGACAAGTCTTAGGTTTTTTTTCAAAAAAAATTAAGCAAACCCCAGTTTAGATTTAGTTGATTATTTATTTATTTTCTTTTATTTTGATTTATATTCATTTTTATTTATTTAGTTATCATTAGGTTTATTTTATCTAGGTTTTTATCTTTTATATTTTAGTTTGGTTTAAATTTATTATTTTAGTTTATTTTATTTTATGTTTTAGGTTGGTTTTATTTTTTTATTTCTTTTAGTTTTAGTTTTTATTTTATTTTCTTATTTTAGGTTTCTTTTAATTTTAGGTTTGTTTTAGGTTTTATTATTTAGTAGTTTAGGTTTATTTTATTTTATTTTATTTATTTAGTCTTAGTTTATTTTGGGTTGGTAGGTTTATTTTTGGTTTTATTTTAGTTTAGTTTATTTTAAGCTGTTTATTTAATTTATTTTTTTAGTTTAGTTTAGGCTTTTTTATATGATTTTAGGTTTTATTTAGGTTTATTTTTTTATAGTTTTTTATTTTATCTGAGGTTTATATAGGTTTTATATTTAGGTTAATTTTATTTTAATTTACTATGTTTCTTTATCTTATTTAGTTTCATTTTATTTTATTTATTTAGATTTAGGTTAATTTAAGTTTTAATTTATTATTTATGTAGTTATTATTTATGTAGTTTTTATTAGTGCAGGCCCAGGATCTTAGGTAGGGTTTGGCTCAGTGGCCTGGCCCAGAGTCCAGTCCATGTGGCCTTTATTTATAGAGTTTAGGGTCTGTGGTCTCAGGCCTGCTCAGGGCTCAGTGCCTAGGGTTCAGCCTTGGCTAAGCTAATGGCCTAGGGCCCAGGATCAGGTTAGGTTCAGTGGTGGGCTTTTTTATTTTTATTTTATCTTTTATGCTTTATTAGCCAGGGTCAGCTCAGGGTAGGGGTAGTTTAGAGTTTATGTGGTCATGGTATGGGCAGATCTTACGGGTTTAGTGGTAGGGTCTTTAAAATACAAACCCATTTGAAGCTCATTTAATTTATTTACCATTTGTTTTAGGTTTAATTTTATTTACTCATCTATTTTGTTTAAGTTTTATTTAGATTATTTTTTTAGGTTATGATTTGTTTATTTTTAGTTTTTTTTCTTTTCTTTTCTTTGAATTTTAAGTTTTTTTTTTTATTTTAGTCCAGCCTAGGTTTTAGTTTTATATTTTTATTTTAGGTTTTAGGTTTTTTTAGATTTCTATTTTATTTTTAGTATTTTTATTTTATTTATTTTAGGTTTTGGTAGTTTAGTTTGTTTTTATTTATTTATTTAGCTATTTTGTTTAGTTTATTTTATTTTATTTTATTTTTAGTTTTAAGATTATTTTAGCTTAGGTATTTTATTTTATTTATTTTTGGTTTTAGTTTTATTTTTTATTTAGGTTTTTTGTTTAGGTTTTTATTTTATTTTTAGTTTTGGTTTTTTTCTTTTATTTTATTTATTTTATTTTTTTATTTTATTTTATTATATTCTAGTTTATGTTTAGGTTTTAGTTTATCTAGTTTTTAGATTTATTTTATTTTATTTTTTATTTTATTTTAAAAGTTATATTTTAATAGTTTAGCTTAGTTTTATTTTAATTTATTTTTATTTTATTTTGGTATTTTTTTAGATTTAGGTTTTATTTTATTATATTAGGTTTATTTTATTTTAATTTTTAGTTTTATTTTATTTAGGTTATTTAGTTTTAGTTTAGTTTAGTTTATTTTATTTTATTTTGTTTTAGGTTTTTAGTTATTTTATTAGTTGCTGTTTTTATTTATTTTATTTTGTTTAGTTTATTTTATTTTATTTTATGTTCCCATTTAGATAGTTTAGGTTTTTTTTAGATTTTTTGGTTTAAGGTTACTTGAGGATTTTGTAGGGGTTTGGGGTTGTTTGGGTTTAGGGTTTGGGGTTTAGTGTCAGGGTTGTGGCTCAGGTATTTTGTGGGTAGTGCCTGGGGTTTAATGTTTTTAGGGTTTGTGGGTTTACCATTTTAGTGTTTGAGGGTTTAGGTTTTATGTCGAGGTTATAGTGGATTAGGTTTTTTTTAACATAGAACAAATTTATTAAACATTTCTTCATTTCAATTTCATCAACCAAGTAACACACACAAATTTTCCAAGACACATGATGAATAAAAAAAAATGATCACACATAGAGAAAACCAAAGACACAGCTCCATAAACAGATTGATTGGCGCTTCGCTTTCTCCAGCTCATCAAGACCCAAACCTCTCGAGTAGTGGGATCCACCATCATATCGATCTCTCCCTGCCCCACCACCATGACTATAACCACCGTCGCTCCTCCCACCTCTATAACCACCACCGCTCCACCACCTCCATATCCACCAAGACTCCAAATTCACCACCACTGATAATCATTTTTGCTTTCTCCACCGCCAGTTAGACCGAGCTTTATTTGATGTTCTCATCAAGGTTTTTCTCCTTTTCTATTGTTTAGGTTTAAGTATAGGTTTATTTGGTTTTATGGTTTATGTTTATTTATTTAATTTATTTAGTTACTTTAGTTGTGTTTATGGTGTAGGTTAAGGTTTAGATGGGGTTTGGGTTTAGGTTTGTGGTTGTGGTTTAGATTTATTAGTGGTTTATGCTTTAGGTGGTTTAGGGTTTAGATTTAGTGTTTAGGTTTAGGGTCAGGGGGATTAGGGCTCAGGGTGAGGGTCACAGGTCAGTGAGGTAGGTAGTAGGGTTTAGGGTTTAGCATTTAGGGTTTCCATTTTTTAAAAAAATACAAGAAACCCAGTGTTTATTTAGTTTATTATTTATTTATTTTAGTTTTTTTTTATTTTTTTCATTTTATTATATTTATTTATTTAGTCTATTTATTTTAATTTAGGTTTTCTTTTAGTTTATTTAGTTTAGTTTATTTTATTTTTTTAGTTTAGTTTTATTTCTATTTTATTTTATTTTAGTTTAGTTTTATCTTAGGTTAGGTTTATTTTTATTAAGTTTTATTTTTTAGCCCACTTTTAGGTTTAATTTTGTTTTATTTTATTTTATCTTTTAGGTTTATTTTATTTTTTATTTTATGTTTAGTTTTATTAAGTCCTTATTCTTAGTTTTATTTATTTTATCTTAGGTTTTACATTCTTTGTGTTAGTTTTATTTATTTTTATTTTATTTTATTTTTTATAAGTTTAGGTTTAATTTTTTTTATTTTATTTTATTTTTATTTAGGTTGATTTTTTTATTTATTTTATTTAGTTTATTTACTTTGATAGGTTTAGGTTTTTTGTTTAGGCCTGTTTAGGGTTTGGGGCCTATTTGGTTTGGGTGGCTCAGGCTTAGGCCTAGTTTTGGGATTTAGGATTTGGCCTCATCATGTATTTGTCAGGTTTAGTTTTAATGCCTAGTTTATGGTTATGGCTATGTCTTCAAGGTTTAGGGTTATCAGCTTTAGGGTCATGGCCTAGGTCAAGGCTCAGGGCTCTGTGAGCCCATTTAAGATTATGTTTTCCTTTAAATTAAATAAATTAGGTTTTATTTTTTTCCCAGTTTTTTTTTATTTAGTTTATTATTTATTTATTTAGTTTATTTAATTTTAGGGTTTAGTATTTTATTTTATTTTATTAGTTTATTTTTTTTAGTTTTTTATTATATTTTAGGTTTAGTTTTAGATTTTATTTTAGGTTTTTTTTAGGTATTATTTTTTAGTTTTAGTTCATTTTTAGTTTATTTTATTTTATTTAGTTGGTCTATTAGTTTATATTTTTTTTTGGTATTTATTTATTTTAATTATTTTTTAGTTTTGATTACATTTTATTTTTTAGTTTTTTTTTTAAGTTTATATAGTTTATTTTATTTATTTTTAGGTTTATTTAGGTTTTCTTTTATTTAGTTTCATTTTATTTTATTTTAGGTTTATTTTATCTTTAGTTTAGTTTAGCTTTATTTTATTTAGGTTTTTTATTTTTTAGTTTTATTTTCTTTTATATTTAATTTAGTTTTTATTTTATTTATTTTAGGTTCAGCCTAGTTTAGCCTTAGGCTCATGTTTATTTATTTATATTTTTAGGTATTAGTTTAGTTAGGTGTGGTTAGCCTGGAAAGGTACCAGGGTTAACATTAGGGTAGGGCTCAGGTTTAGGTAAGTAGGTCAGGGCCCAGGGTTAGGGTTGTAAGTAGGATTTTAGGTTTTAGTTTATTTTAGGAATTTTTTATTTTATTTTATTTTTTATCTTCTTAATTTTAATTTAAACCAAGTTTTGGTTTTATTACTTTATTTTTTAATTATTTTAGTATATTTTATTTTTTATTTTCATTTAGGTTTTTTTATATTTAGTTTAGTCTATTTATTTTAAGATTATTTATTTTAGTTTTTTTTTAGGTTTAGGTTTAGGTTTATTTTTTTAATTTAGTTTTATTTTTTCTTGGATTAACCTTTGTCCACTAACTTGGTCGAGTATATTTCAGTTTTAGGATAAGTCCCCTAAGCCTCATGGCCATTTATGTTTATGCCATAGTGGGTTGATTGATCCTCCTTCTTTTAAGTGTCATCATAAGGCCACCACTACTTTCCTAATGGGCAAAGGTGATTTTGCTTAGAGAGGTCACTGCTAAGCATGTGCTCTAATTTTTTAGGAATAATATCGTATATACATTCAGAGTGCCTCGATGAATTATATCTGATAATGTTATTGCATTCAAAAGCACAGAGATCAATGACTTTGCTTAGTGACACAGCATAGATTGGAGATAATCTACCATCAACTACCCAAGGGAAAATGGCTTAGCATAAGCCTTCAATAAAACTCTCATCCAAATACTAAGAAGACACTGACAATAACAAGTGGCATGAACAGTTAAAGCCTTGTGGGCCTACCACACCACATATAACTCCAACACCTACTCTTTCCCCTTAGTGTATGTGTTTGAACTGCCTACCATTAGAAGTCAAACTCCCATCACTTAGGATAGTCATAGCAAGATCACAATAAAGTAGAATGCCAAGTTTCTGCTAGAAGAGCTCAAGGTTTGGAGGAGAGATGCGGCATGCAAACATCAAGTATGCTAAAATAATTCAAGCTCACAATAAGTTGGTCTGTCCTAAAGCTTTTCAAGTAGGAGAGCTTTTTTAGTTCTAAGGATAATGGTTGTTGCCCGTCGTAAGATGGGAGTCAAGTTTGAACCCACTTGGGAAGGCCCTTTTTCATTAGAGAAGGCCTACAAAAGAGGATCTTATCAACTTATTAATCATAAGAGAGATCGTTCAATGCTTCGAATCAACATGCACTACTTAAAGAAATATTATAAATCATGTTTGAAAATAATTATCATCAATGAAAATTCCTTTTTGAATTCAATCTCTTCCATGTTGAAAGTATTCTTTTTTGTGAATCCATCATGATATGTTTAGGGTAGAGTAAAGAACCAAAGTGGCATCCTATCCTTCATCGACATAATACAAACATAAAATACACACAAACATATAAAATAAACACATATCTTTTATCTTGGGCTACTGAAGTTGAGATAACTCCGACAATCACACAACAATGCCTTTGGGTCTATGCTACTGCTAGTCATCATCCTCTTGCTTTGGAGGATGTAAGTTTGCTACACTTTCCTTTCCTTACTTGGCCACTGCACATCGATGAGTTCCTTATTTGTTTTTTGTACAATAAGCTACCTTATGTTGGCTTCATTTAAGAGGATGTGAATTTCCTATGATTTTATCTTGGATTAGCCTTTGTCCACTAACTTGGTCGAGTATATTTGAGTATATTTTAAGTATATTTGAGTTTTAGGATAAACCTAAATAGTGATGTTCTTGAGTTTTAGCTTTTTGGGGTTTAAGGTTTAATGTTAAGGGTTTAGGGTTAGTTTTTTTTTAGGGAACTCCATATAGGGGAATTTTATTGCCACAAAAAAAGGTTACAAGGTACTTAAGAGGGGATAAACTCAAGAATTACTCCTCAAAGAGCTACAAACAGCCTAGAGAGTAAATCCCCTATCTAAGTACAATCAAAACAAAGTAAAAGGAAAGGAAAGCAACAGATATAAATTGATAAAAAGAAAAGCCTTTGGACCATCTTCATCATAAGCTCTTGAGGATGAGAGAAGCCTATCACTCCATTGGAGAAGAACCAACATTAGAACAGCACAGAGTTTGTAGACATCTAAAAGAAAGAGTTAGCACAATTAAAGTGATGCAAATCAAAGTAAAAGTAAAACTAGAATAGTATGAGAGAATTATAGAAGAGTGTGAGAATGGCTCAAATACAAAAATTGGGGCAGCCACAAACATGAGCATCCAAACTTCCAATGAAGGGTTACATCACAAGTGTTACTACCCAAATGATGAGTGAAATCATCCCAAATATCATAGCCCACATACGATGTGGGAGCCATGGGAGGAATTCATATGGTTTAGTTTATAAAAAATATAGCCACATACACTATAGAAAAGAAGACATAGATCAATGGTAAAGTGATGCCACCAATCCCTTATAAGATAAGTACCGACAATTAATGTCAACAAAGCATGAGAATGTAGACTCAACAACATCCCAATCCAAATGAAAATCTTGGCCACATCCACCATAGTATTAATATGAGCACAACAATAAATATGAATGTCAAGTAGAAGCATGAGTAAACACAACAAGTTGGTAAATTCAAAATAGCAAGCCACAAATAATGGGGTGAAGTATACAATAATCATCAAAGAAAAGGCCAGGTAGGAAACCAAAAAAATATTGAGCCTGCTGAACAAAGTAAAACCTTTCAGCATAAAAGCAGGACCATCCCTACCTAGATGAGAGCTCTTGTCCAGGAAAATAGCCCGTAAAGAGGGAAGCCATTCAGGATTAGCTATACAGATGTTAACGCTCACCTTGATAATAGCATGATCACAATAGTAATTGCACAAGTTTAGAAGATCCAAGGGAGAAATGAAACAACAGATAGACCCATATTGCAAAGGCCCAGATAATATGGTAATCCATACAGCAAACAACAGGACAAGAAACCAGCCACAAAAAACCACAAATAGCTAGGTTGCAACATAGAAGTCAAAGACCATGCTGGCAATAACCAAAATGGCAAAAAAAAATATTGAACCCGACATAGGATATTGTAGGCAGTACCAATACTACAATGAACCAAATTGAAAATCAAAAAAATAACAGCAGTACAATCCTGCAATTCTAGAGAAAACTGACCAGTAGTTAAGTAAATAACACCATAAATGACAGCAAGAGAGGGAGTCAAGAAATAAATCCAATCATTCAAGGAAACAATAGTGATGGCAAGCAAAAAAAGCATTCTTTTTTTTGCATGTTAAGAAAAGGGGCAACACAAACTAGCAGGTTAGCAAATCAAGAACAAACCTAAAGAGCAACTTAAAAAGAACCCAACATGAAAAGACAACAAACAAGCTTAACCAACAAATTAAGAGAACAAAGGCAAGAACCTCCAATACAGACAACATAGAAATAATACAGGATTGATCAGAAACCAAAAGTTCCATAAGCAATAATCAGCCTAGTGGACATAGTAGTCCAAAAAACCATTCAATTTATTAGCAAAACCCTAATCACATCCACCCAAATAGATGTTAATAATCACCTTGATAATAACATGATCACAATAGTAATTGCACAAGGCTACAAGATCCAAGAGAGGAATGGAAAGACAGATAGACCCATACCTCAAAGTCACTGATAATCTGGCTATCCACACAGCAAATAGAAGAGCATAAGATAAGTCAGGAAAACAACCATAATAGTTAGCCTATTGAAGGTACAAACCCTTAAAACCATTCACCCAGTAGCCAAAATAGCATACCAAATACTGAGCTCGATAGAGATTAATAAAGGCAGTACATTTACTGCATTGAAATAAAAGGAGAATCTAAAGAAATAGCAGCATTAAATCCTTCAAATCAAGAGAAATAGACCAGTGGCTAAGTAATCAGTATTAGTAGAGATAGCAAGAAAGAAGGGCAAATAACAATCCCAATCATGCAAAAAGACAAATAGAAAGCATTCCTAGTCGTGTAGTAAGACAAATTGGCAAAAAAAAACATAATCCCTCTGACAGAAAAGTGCATCACAACCAAGCAGATTTGAGAAATAGGTAACACAACCCCCTTCAGCAAGGGAAATAACAAGTATAATAATACCCAATAAGTAGGAGGATAATTAACAGTAAACCAACAAATGCTACATAGGCAAGAGCCTCCAACATAAGAAAACTAGGTAATAGTTTTAGAAAAATGCATCAGAAAAAATCAAGTAGCAACAAAAATTAAAAAAAAGGAATGAAACAATAGGATAGGTAAACCATTAACAAATCAAAAACATAAAACTGAGATTAAGATATAGGGTAATCCAATATTGTCCAAATTAACTAATCCATGCAAGTGTTTAAGAAGATTAAGCTGATCAAAGAAAGTTATATCTTCTAATTTGGCACCCAGATTAGCAAGATAATCAGCACATGCATTACCTTCATGCTAAACATGAGTGATTTTGAAACAAACTTGATATAGAAAAGCTCTAGTGTGATTAAGGAGGTAATACAAATCTATATTACCCACCCTAGTGGAGGTCAACATATCAATCAGTAAGAGAGCATCCACCTCAATCCAGATGCTAAGCCAACCTTTTTGTAAACAAATCTCAATAGCTTTGTTAATAGCCATTAATTTAGCAAATATAACAGAACATGCAGTAAGAGGATAGGCAAAAGCACAAGTAACATTACCTTTAAAGTTTCTAAAAATGCCACCACAACCAAAAGCATTTTGAGAAACAAAGCTATCATTATTAATTTTGATAATAGTTTTATGAGGCTTTATCCAATAGACAATCTCATCTTCTTTACAAACAGGATAATCAGGCAAGCTAAGACCAAGTTTGTTGACCACAAATTTATAGCCTTTAAATTGAGTGTTGGTAATTAAACTAGCATAAAATAAAGTACAAATTTTATCTTTAATTCTAACAATAATCCTTTTATGATTCATAGGAAGCCCATGATGTTTGGCATCATTTCTATCCATCCATATGAACCATATAAGAGTAATGGCAGTTATCACTTTAATGTGACCTTTTATAGTTCTTTGAAAATAAACATCAAGAAGTTGATATAAGGATAAAGTGCCATTGAAGTGGTCAATATTAAAAAGATCATCATACCAAACCCTAAGTTTAGAGGCAATAGCTCCATTCACAAAGACATGGTTTACAGTCTCAATGTGAAAATAACAGTAGCATTTTGAAGGTAAATAAAAGCCTTTACCTCACATTAAGGAATCAACAGGATGAAATTTTTCAAAATTCTCCAAGTAAGAATAGAATAAGAAATGGGGACAGTGTTATTCCAAAGTTTAAAAAACATGTTAGAGAAATCATGAGCTTCTCTAATATGAATCTAAACCTCTTTAAGGTTAAAATCACCATTTTGAGATAGATTAAAGAGAATCTGATCAGGATGGTTAGAAATGATAGGGATGTTAATAAATTTATGTAAAAGAGAGGTAGGAATACAATCAGTAAGCTTTGTATCATTCCATTTATTATTCAGCCAGAAAGAGTTTACTTTAATAGCAGCAGTGGAGTGAGTAGATAATAAATCATCAATAGAGCCACTACCAGTCCAGTTGTCTTGCCAAAAGAAAGAAGATCTAGAGTTTACCCCTCCAAGAAATAAGGGGTTCAGCTTAAGTCTTTTCCATGCAAGAGAGTCACCCACATTGTAAGGACAGATGAGAGGATGCTTACCCTGGCAGTACTTGACAGTCATGAGTTTAGCCCAGAGACTATTTTTTCTCCTAAAGTTCCACCAAAGTTTATGAGAGAATGCATAATCTTCATTGGCTTACTGCCCACCTTCAAGGGTGCCACCACTTTTATACCAGGAAGTCCAATGCATCCTTTTAGTAGAATTGTTTGAGCCCAGAAGAATTTATTAAGGAGGTGCTCAATTGTATTTAAGGTAGAATTAGTAGGCACAATGGTTTGAATAAGATATAAAGGCATGGAGTTAAGGGTACTCTTAAGAAAAGTGAGTCTACCACCAAAGGATAGTAAATGAAATTCCCAAATTGAAATTTTATTAGAAATGTTTTGGATTAACTCATCAAAGAGATGTGATCATTTCTGACCTTTATAAAGAGGAGCTCCAAGATATTTAATAGGAAGGTGTTGTTGCTAAAAATTGGTGATTCTCAAGATTTGATTATTTTTGTTATTAAAGATTTTAGAGGAAGGAATGAAAAAACTTTTTCCTTCATTAATAGAAAGACCACTTTCCTTACCAAATTTATTTAAGAAGTTTTTACTATTTTTAATGTGCTGAATGGAAGCATTACAAAAGAAAATGAAATCATCAGCAAAACTAAGATGGGAGATAGGAATACCACCCAGAGTTCTAAAAAACATGCTTGGATTATTGTTGAAGAGGTCATTAAGGCTCCTAGAAAGATATTCCATAGCAATAATAAAAAGAGAGGGAGACATGGGATCCCCTTTTCTCAAACCATGGGAAGAAGGGAAGTAGCCTAAGGCCTCACCATTCAGAATAATAGAGAACCAAGCATTACTAATAGAATTTTTGATGAGGGAGATGAAATTATCAGAGAAGCCAAACAAATGAAGAATTTGAAAAAGAAAGGTCCAAGAGATGTTGTCAAATGCTTTAGAGATATCTAATTTGAAAAGGATATTACCACCTCTATTAGAGGCATCCAAATCATGAATCAGCTCTTGGGCGAGAAGAATGTAATCAGATATAGCTCTACCTCTTACGAAGCCTTTTTGGTTGAGCAAAATAATTATTTGGAGCAGAGGACTAATTCTGTTAGCAAGCAATTTAGCAATTAGTTTATGAAAAAAGGTGCATAGACTGATAAGTTTGAAGTCACCCTAGCATTCAGGATAATCAATTTTGGGTATAAGGATAATGGATGCGCTAGAGAAATATCTAGGAAGAGGATTACCATTAAAGAAATCAACCACATCATCAACTAAATCATACTTAATAACAGGCCAACAATGCTAAAAAAATTTAGCATAGCCTTTCAGGCCAGCAGCAAAGTCAGCGTTCATGTTATTAAGTATTTGGCCAATCTCTGCTTTCGTAGGGACCATAGTAAGCAAATGATTGTGATCACTAGTAATTGTTAAGGGAATCAAATAAGAATTGGAGATAGCCTCTAAAGTATGGCTCTTGTTCAAAAAATTTCTAAAATGATTAGTGACAAAGTCTCTAATCTCATTATTGTCACTGATCCAGTTACCATTGTCACTTTTAATTTTTTGGAAAAAGTTTAAAGCTCTCTTTTTTTGAACAAGAGCATGGAAATATCTGGTATTTCTATCCCCATCAGTAATATGTTTACTAGCAACCTTTTGCCGCCAATAAGTTTCTTCCATATTATGATAGGTAATCAGGTTATCTTTGGCTTCATTTAAATTCGCTTTAGAAGAATCAAAACCGTGATTTTCAAGATAGCAAACCAATTATTTCCATGTTTTTGATATTAGCAAAGAGATTTTAAAATGATGCTTGTTCCGCCAAGCAAGGTTTTGTTTAAGTCTTTTAAGCTTAAACCAAAGATGAATCATGCCCTTAACAGAATTATCAGGGTGAAGAGGGCCATCCAGCTGGTGGAGACAACATTTAAGAAATCAATGTGCTTAATCCACATATTCTGGAAACTGAAAGAGGTAGAGGAGGAGAGTCTAGTAGAGGGATTTTTAATAGATTTCAAAAGAGGAGCATGGTCGGACAAAGTTCTACTCAAATGCTCAACAGAGGTATGAGGCCTTTGATTAGTCCAAAGAGAGTTAAAGATAGTTCTATCAAGGCATTGCCAAAGTCTAGAGTTATGCTAAGTGTATTCTGAACCTGAGTAGCCAATGTCAATAAGGTTGCAAACAAGAATCACATTGGAAAAATCTTCCATGGAATGAATGTTAGGAGAACAACCACCCCTTCTTTTAAAGGACGAGAGGATAGTGTTGAAATCACCCCCAACCAACCAAGGTTTGTTAACAGTAGAAGCAAAAGTTCTTAATTTGTCCCAAAGGATGTTCGTACCAGCCCTGTTACAAGAAGCATAAACAAAGAAGCCGAGAGCAAAGAAATCACCCAAAGAGATATGGACATTGACAACTTGTTGAAGATCATCAAGGATAGATACATTGACTAAATTATTCCAAAAACACCAAATTTTATTGTTAATATTATAGAAGAAATTATTAAAACCTAGCATTCTAGCAACATGGTTGATCTTAGAAGAATGTATGAGGGGTTCAATAAGAACCAGTAAAATAATATTATTAATATGGCAAATACTTCTATCATGGTTATGGACAATGAGGGTCCCAATCCCTCGAACATTCCAAATAAGTGCGTTAAACATAAAGAAAAATTAAAATAAGCTAAATAAAAAAAAGATAACAGGGGATAAAAAGGAACATAAAATAATTATTTATGAGATGTGGAACTATATCTTGTAGATCTTGTTGAGTTATTAGAAAACATTTTTGCTTTTAGTGATTTCTTTTTAAAAATAGTTTAAAATGGTCTATTTTTGTCCAAAGAATCACCATCCGAAAGAGACTAATTAGTTGATTTAAGAATGGGGTCAAAATCAATCAAAGCATTTCTAATGATAACTTCCCTTCTTTAATTTCAGTATTAAGCTGAAATGTCGGATTAGCATGCATGTCAATCTCAGGATAAGAAGAAGGAGATGTAGTAAAACCATTTAGGGCACAAATTTCAGGATCAACTTTAGAATTTCTTTTAGATTTTCCTCCATCATCAAGTTTCCATTCAAATTACTATTAAGGTTCACATGCTCCTCCTCATGTTCAGCAATCAAAAGAGGCAAGGTTGTCTGAGTAGAGGCAATATCTTGAGGAGGCAAATTATTATGTAAAGAAGGGCTGACATTCAAACCATCATATTCAACATTTTGATCAACATTAGCAATATCTTTAACTTGCTCAGATTGAAATTTCGTATTATCATCATTGAGCACTTCATTAAGCAAAGTGGTTGGTGTTAAGGAAGTAGAAATAGGATTCCCATTTTGATTAACCTTAGGCACATAAATAGATTTACCCATTTTATCAGTTAGTAGATTAGGATTTGGATCAGTCAAGTGTTTCTTTTTAAGTTGTGGGTGCAGCAAAAAACATTGAATTATCATGCCCATGAATTTTGCAATGTGAGCAAAAAATAGGAAAATTCTTAAATTCAACTTTTTGATTGAAAATAAACTTTTCAGAGCCTATCCAAACTTCTTTAGGGTGCTTTTTAGAGATATCAATTTCCACCAAAATGCGAGCAATGAAGGTCAGGATCTCACAGCGGTGGCCTGATCAATTTGAAGAGGCCGGCCAAAAAGAGCCCCAACAGCAAAAAGAACTTGATGCATAACATAGTGAATTCTCATATTAGGAAAATCCAACCAAATAGGAACAATCAGTGATTCCTCTTTTATATAAAAAAGTGGAGATGACTTTAAAAGATGCATTTGACAATTAAAAACAAAATAAGAACGTCGTGAGAAAGCCCTTGAATAATCTAGATCATTAGTAAGCTAAATTAAAACATGCCTTGGATCAATCAAACCAATAGAAAATGCACCTAAAAGCTTAAGATTATGAAAAAATGAGCAAATATTATCCAGATTAGGCTGCCATAAATAAAATTTGCCAACTAAAGTGAATTCGTAAGGTTTAGCCAGCTTCTCAACATCATTATCCAAGCACATAATCACAGGGATGCCAAGAAATGAGGTCGATATGAAATTCACCGAATCAATAGGGGAAAGGGTCTTACCAGAGAGAGTATCCTTAAAGGATTTAACCACAGGTAAAGTAGAATGATCTTTCGGATCCATAAATCCCATTGAATCTTATTTCCTAGCCGCCACCTCCATGAAGGAACCACTCAGCTGCATGGCCAAAAGAACTGCAGCCATCAACAAGTCCACAAGAACATCACGCACATAGCCAAACAGAGGCAAACAAATAAAAAGCCAATTGAAAATAGAGGAAAATCAACCAGACCGCAAGGAAAAAAAGATTTAGAATGAAGAAAAATGTAAATAGAGAGCACAGAGGAGCGTCATGAGTTGGGTTTTGGTTTAAGTTTTTAGGGTTTAGGGTTAGTTAAGGGTTTAGGGTTTAGGGTTTGGGATTTAGGGTTTAGGATTAGGGTTTAGAGTTTTGGTTTTAGGGTTTAGGGTTTAGGGTTTTATGGTTTAGGGTTTAGAGTTTAGGGTATTTAGGTTTTAGGGTTTACGATTTAGGGTTAGGTTTTAGGTGTAATGTTCAATTTTTAGTTTTTTCTTAATAGGGAACCAATTCAGATTCAACATTTCATCTTTTCGATTTCATCAACCAAGAACACACCAATTTTCTAAGACAGGTGACAACATAAATAAAAAATGAGCACACATAGAGCAAATAAAAAACCCTAGATAAATAGGGCCATCTCTATTGTGAAGACAGAGTTTCATAAGCAGTAGAGTCAAAATCAGTTGATCTTCTGTTTCTCCAGTTCCCATCAGCCATCACGGCCTCTTGAGTAGCGGGATCCACTATCATAACCTCGATCTCTCCCTCCGCCACCACAACGGCTGTAACTTAAATCGCACCTCTTGCCTCCATAACCAACACTGCTCCGACTACCACCTCCATATCCACCATCACCTCATCCCCACCACCACTGTGATAATTGCCACCTCTGCCTTATTTTTTTATTTTAAAGTTTTTTTATGTTTATTTTATAGGTTTAGGTTTTTATTTAGTTTTTATTTTATTTTATTTTATTTTAGGTTTATTTTATTTTTATTTTATGGTTAGTTTTTTATTATTAGGTTTATTTTATTATTTAGTTTAGTTTAGGTTTTTATTTATTTTATTTTAGTTCATTTTAATTAATTTATTTTATTTTATTTTTAGGTTTAGGTTTTTATTTTACTTTATTTTTTATATTTTATTTATGTTTAATATTTATTATATTTTAGGTTTAATTTAGTTTAAGTTTAGGTTTTAGGTTTGGGAGGGAGGGTAGCAGTTTAGGGAAAGATTTAGGGATTGGGGTTTAGGGTCAAGGAGGTTTAGTGGCCCAGGGCCCAGCCTGTGGAGATCTTTGTGGCCTGAGGAGGGTCAGGTGGCCCAGTGGGGCCTAGGGTTTGGGTCAGCTTTAGCCTCAGGCTCAGGGTTTTAGTTTGTGGGCCCAGGGCCTGGGTAGGGTTAGAGCCCAGTTTAGGGTTTAGGTTTTGTGGCAGGGTCAGTGGTCTGGGCCTAGTTTCATGATCTGTGGCTAAGCCTTAGGGTTTAGGGTTTAAGGTCAGGGTAGGGTCAGGTGGCCCAGGTGACCTTAGTGGTGGAGGATCTGTGGGTTTAGTTGGTTTTTTAAATTAAGTAAACCAAGAGGTTTATGTTTATTTGTTTATTTAGTTTATTTTATTTTTATTTTACAGTTTATTTTATTTTATTTAGTTATGTTTATTTATTTTAGTTTAGGTTTTATTTTGTTTATTTTATTGGTTTAGGTTTAGGTTTCACTTTACTTTTGTTTAGTTTTATTTTTTTATTTTATTTTATAGGTTTGGGTTTTTATTTTATTTAGGTTTAGGTTTTATTTTATTTTTTTTAAGTTTATATGTTTTAATTTTAGGTTTATTTTAGGTTTTTAGTTTAGATTTAGGTTTATTTTAGTTTATTTTATTTTATTTAGTTTAGAGTTTAGTTTAGTTTATCCAGGTTTAGGTTTAGGTTTTATTTATTTTATTTTAGTTTATTTTAGTTTTGGTATATGTTTATTTTATTTTGTTTATTTTAGGTTCAGGGTTTAGGTTTTATTTTTTATTTATTTTTAGGTTTATTTTTTTGGTTTAGGTTTATTTAGTTTTTATTTTATTTTATTTTGAATTTACGTTTAGTTTATATTTTATTTAAGTTTTTTTTACTTTTAGATTTATTTTAATTTTTTTACTTTAGTTTAGGTTTTTATTTATTTTATTTTAATTTAGTTTTTTATTTTATTTTATTATACTTTTATGTTTAGGTTTAGGTTTTTGTTTAAGTTATTATTTTATTTTATTTTATTTAAGTTTAGGTGTTCTTATTTATTTTACTTTTAGGTTTTATTTTGTTTAGGTTTAGGGTTTACGGTTTGGGGTTTAGGATTTAAGGTTTAGGGCTGTAGGTTTTAGGGTTTAGGGTTTAAGGTTTAGGGTTTTTGGGTTTAGGGTTTAGGGTTTAGGGTTTATGATTTAAGGTTTAAGTTTTAGGTTTAGCGTTAAAGTTCTAATTTATAGATTAGGGTTTTTGTTTTTTTTTAATTGAGAACAAATTCAGATTTAACATTTCTTCATTTTGATTTCATCAACAAAATAACAAACTAGGGAAGTGAGGTAATCTAATGACCTCCTTGGGGCTAGCTAAAGCCTCGTGTTCCCAGGATGTCCAGACTATATACCCATTACCATTTAATCTTGTATAAATCAACACATGAACAGAGGAAAGAGAACTCAACATTCATGCACTGAAGCTATAAGAATATGCATTTGTTATGTATTTATAACTAGCATCATATCACATATTATTATTCATTTATAAGCTTTTGAAAAATACATTTGGATTTAATAGTGATAATATCGACACATATATTAAATTAAATCAACACATGCAGGCTTACATAAAGAAAATCCATTTTATTTTACTTGATTTTGAAAAGATGGATGCATGAATTCAAATGGCATACCAAATTTTACATGATTGGAAAGAGGACAATCAAATATAAGCATGTGATTCATTCAACCAAACTAGTTCTTAAGAAATATTAAATCAAATAAGATTTTTTAAAGCAAACCAAAGCTTCTTTATTAATTAAGTTTTGGATTTGATTTGATTTAAAAAGGAGAAGAGAAATCATCACTTGTTGATTTAAACCCATTCCCACATTAGTGATTTGATTTAATTTAAGGAAATATAATTAAGTTAATTTTATGGGTTAATTAAGTTGAACTTTTAATTAGATGTATTAATTACCCTTACCTATGTCACCTTAAAGTAATTAACTAAATATTTATGAGCCAACATGATATGCATATAAAATAAACTTGCAATAATACTAGGAAATAAAAGGGGCCTAATGCAATTGGCTCATGATTTAAGAGACTTAATTAATTACTTCTATGATTTTCCCATGCATGTGGACTAACCATGATTTCATTTAACTCCTTTAGGTTATTAAACAACTAAATATCTACCCCATGATTTAATTAATTAAGGTCTGATGTGATTATGATTTTAATTTGATTAAGTAATTTAATTAACTAGTTAATCTTAATTAATTTCATTTTAAAATAAAGTGAAATGAACTTAGGGAAAGGGGTCCCAACCCTATTCCTTAGCTTTCTTACTATTGAATAATGACTAATAAACTTAATTAACCAATTTGATACTGTTCATGGTAGTAATTAATCATTAATTAACTTAAAAGAGAAGTTAAGGTTTAATTAGTTAATTTTCTTAATTAAGTGCTCAATATATCCCAAGAAAATCATGGGAGGCAGAGGTCATCCCATTTAATTAACCCACAAAATTTTGGATTAATTGCTCAAGTAATTAAGGAGTAATTAAGCTAATAAATTTTATAATTAAACTTAATTAAACCTTAATTACTATTCAAAATTAGGTAATATCATTTTTAATTAATTCTCTTCTAAAATACCTTTAAAATGAGTTTTTTTGAATTTTTTTGATTTCCCTATGATTTTTTTAAGTTTCACTCATTAAAATTGATTAATTAAGCCTAATGAAAGCATAATCCTCTTGGAGCCATGTGGCGTGCTTTCCACATGGCGCCTTAGGATTGGCTACTTAAAACATATATAACTTAGTGCCTATGTGGTAGCGGCGGGCATGCTTTCTCGTTCATCATCCTATCTAAGATCGGATGACTGATTAATCACATAGGTTAATTGGATTAAATCATATCGATCTAGCATTCTAATCAAAATAGTCCATTTCGATCATAGAATGGACGGTATAGGATCCAACAATGTCACACGAGTGAGGGAGAATGGAGTCCGTCCACCAATTCTCACTTGATCTGAGCTTACCCAAGCTCAGATCAACTCCAAAAGGATCCCACACCTTCACAACATCGATTGAAGGGGATCCAATGGTCAAGATCACAAGAGATGCAAGTTTTCTTCAAAAAGCTATAACCCATTTTTAATTAAGGATCGATTTTGGAAGCATACCCTGCCTGAAATCAAGACTGGAGGCTTGAATGATTGAGAAAGCTTCATCTAGTGGAGAAGAAGCCCTGTTGAGCAGCAATTGGATCAATTCCTCGACGTTCGCTCGGAACGCCATGAATCGATGATTTTCATAACTGACGAGAATGGCATTTTTTTTATCAAGGAATGAGCTTGGGAGCTTAGGGAATGGCTCTAACGGCTTATCTTGGGTAGCTAGGGCTCTAAGGAATGATATTTGTGTGTGTTTGAGTGGAAACGAAGGGGTGTATACCCACCATCATCTTGATCAGATGGTGGGAGTGGGTTTGGCTTCTAGTGGCCATCCGACCATCTTAGGGAGTCATGAGTTGCAGGGAGGAGGTGAGTTGGCTAGGCTAAGTTGGTTGAAGGTGTGGAGGTGGCTGCCAAGGAAGAATCATGGGTGTCCTATGGGTTTCAAATGCTCTAATGGGGAAGGTGAGGTGATTTCACCTCCCATGGTTCATAGCCGATCCAACCATCCCTTAGGTCAGGTTTGATTTTGGCTCATTTGAATTCATTTGGGTCAAATGGGTTAAGTTGACCAATTTGACCAAATTGGCTAAATTGGCTTGGGTTTAGTTGTCAAATTGAAGATGATTGTAGGCTTTGATTTCAATCAATTTGGATTTAGTTTTGTTTTAGGCCAACTTGAACATTTAGGTCAATTTGGGCTAAGTAGGTCAATTGGGTTTAATGGGTCCAATCATGGCTTTGGTCAAGTTCAATAATCAATTTGGAATGAAGTTGAGCCATTACTTGCAATCAATTTGGTTTATATTTTTATTTGGCCCAATTTGGTCTTTTAGGTCAATTTGGGTCATCTTGGGTCAAGGGGGCCAATTGGGTTTGGTTTGACTCAATTGAAGGTCAAGTCATATTCAAATATTGATTTTGATTTGGTATGAATCATTGGTTTCAAGGGATTAGTCTTATGTTGCAATTTGGCTAGTTTGTGTTCATATGGGTTAAGGGGTTGACCTGGTCAAATGACCAAGTTGACTTGTTTTGATCCAATTTGTGAGAATTGATCAACCTAGGGTGATCAACAATCATGATGGGAGGTTTTGATGGTCTTGGTTCAATCTAATTTGGGTAGGATTAGAACTTGGCTCAAATAGGTCAGATTGGCCACTTTGGGTCAGGTGCACCAATTGGGTTTAGTTGGCTTGATTTTGGGTTGAGTTTAATTTATTTGAGTTATATATGTATTTGGGATTGATATAAATTCAATTGCAATTGGCTTGGGCTCAAATGGGTTTTAGTTCATTTGAACATTTCAAGTCAAAAGGGTTAAGTTGGGTTTGATTTGGGTTGATTTTGGTTTGGCTTTATGATTGTAGATTTCATTTATATTTGTGAATATGATTGAATGTATGATTGATTCATGAGAAAATCAGTTGAATTTGGGTTTTGGAATGAAGGAATTTGGCTAAGTCCATGGAGTCGAGTCATGTGGCATAGGTTTGGATTTTGATTTGATTTGATTTAGTTTTGATTATTTATATGTATATTTTATTTAAATTTGTAAAGATGATTGAAAATATGATTGATTTGTGAGAAAAATAATTGATTTTGACTTGATTTCGATTAAGATTTGGCTAAGTCCATGGGATAGGTCATATGGCCTAAGAAGGATTTCGATTTAATTTGAATTAGTTTGATTTACTTTTAATCATTTGAATGTAGATTTGATTTATATTTAGAAAGATGATTGAAGATATAAATTTATTATGAGAAATCAATTGATTTTGGATTAATTTGGATTAAGATTTGGCTAAGTCCATGGGATAGGTCATATGGCTTAAGAAGGGTTTCAAGTTTGGATTTGATCATGGGCTTGAATCATTTGGTTTTAGAGGGTGGGGCTTGGATTTGGATTTGGATTTGATGTTTGCACTGAACTAGAGGTATGGTTTGAGAAGGGCAATATGGATTGGATTTGGGTTGTAGGGTAGGTGGATTAACCTAATCCCTAAGGCATAACCTAATCCTATGGTTAACCCTTCTAAGTCTTTAGGCTTAGGTTAAGTGTTTACCTAATTATTAGAAGTGTCTTATGAGTAGAAGTCTTAGTGTCTAGAAGACTCCTAAGTCTAAGATGGGAAGATTGAATCCACACTCCAAAAGCGAGGACAATAGGCTTTATGCTCCATAGTGTTGCCCTTAGAGATAGATGATTGGAAGACCGAAGACCAATTTCATATTATAGACTCAGATACATATTTCAATGATTTTCTTGAGAGACTATGGATACATGGGAACAATATAGTTTCATCTTATTTACATCAGTGTATGAAGTTTATGAGAGGTGGGATCGTTTACTCTGTCAAAGGAGATATCATGTTATTTATAATTCACAAGGTCGACATATATGAGGAAGTGGCTTACTACCTCCCTCAAAATCAACAAGTCTATTCTTGTGAACTTGGCCAAGTTTAAAAAAAAAAAAAGAAAAGAAAAGAAAGAAAAAAAAAAGAAAAGAAAAGAAAAATGAAAAGGAAAATAAAAGGGAGAAGAAATAGACTTGAGGAGAGGAAGAGCATGACATTAAATTCCGCACATTTCATTACTCCATTCAAACATATGGGTAGATGACCTAACCTCTACTAGCAGAGGAATAGGCTGCATGAGGTCCTGTGGAAAATCTCTTATTGGCCACCTAAACAAGATATGTCCCAGTACCCAGAGTATACTATCCATCCATATAGACTTAGAATCTAGTTCATAGGATGAGTCTTATATGGTTAGCACACCAACCAGCTCTTCTTACCAGTAGATTCCCTTGGAGCTGTTGAGCCAGATAACAATGAAGATCGGGCTCCAAAGCAAAGCATAAGTGCATCCAAGTCTACATGTGAAACAGTTTGGCATCAGTTGGGAACCTTAGCTCTAACCTCACTTTGCTCTCAAAAAGCTGAGGGTTTGGTAGTTAAAGAAGCCCCTAAGTCAATAACAATTGTGAAGACTCAGAGGTTCTTTCTAGGAGCATCATCCTCAAGTCAAGAAATTTATGTAGAACTTGAGGATGATTCATTTAAAGATTTAATAGAATTACCTTTCGATTGGTACTTATCTTATGTTCATAATTTAGCAAAGAAAAGGTTAATCCCTTATACTTGGTCAAAGCACAGGTCAGACTACTTCGAAAGAATATGGAAGAACAAATGCAAAAGCTCTCGATCAAGACCAAGACTAGGAGTCAGTATAATGGGTTTAGTCGATGATGATGATTACTACTTTGTCATCACCAATTATTTTGAGTATGATTGGTTCTTTTCAAATTGCATTAACTCATATATGAGGCGTGCTTAGAAACTTGAGATGATCAAATGATTTTGAAGAAAAAGATGCATAGTTCAAAGAAAAGAAGTCAACCATCGACGCTCAAAGAAATCAACTTAGGAATTAAAGAAGATCCACGCCCTACATATATTAGTTCTTTGTTGTATGAAATTGAAACCAATGACATAGTTAAGCTATTGACTAAGTTTTAGGACTGCTTTACATGGAGTTATGAAGAGATGCCTGGATTGGCTCTTGATGTAGCGATCCATAAACTAGGAATAGAGCCTACTGCTAATCCTATCAAGCAAGACATATGCGATTAGACATAGAACAATAGGTCATTTCTAAAGTCAAGAAATTGATCGATGTTGGCTTCATATTAAAAGAAAAATACCATACCTGGTTAGCCAACATTGTATAGGTTAAGAAAAAGAATGGCCAAATTCACATATGCATCAATTTTAGAAATTTAAATAAGGCATGTCCAAAAGATGAATTTTACTACTAATCCCAGAGCTGATGGTGGACATTGCCTCATCTCATGCATTCTTCTCTTTCATGGATGGTTTATCTAGATATAACCAAATAAAGATGGCCCCTAAATATGAAAGAAACACTTCTTTTAGAACCCCGATCAAAATCTATTGCTATAAGGTCAAGCTTTCAGCCTTAAAAATACCGGTGCTAAATACCAGCAAGCTATGACTCGAATATTTGGTGAACTCATTCATCATCAAGTCGAGTGCTATTTTGATGATCTTGTGGTCAAAAGTAGAGAAAAGGAAGAGCATCTCTTTGACTTGAGAGTAGTTTCAAATAGTTAAGACAATTTAACCTCAAAATGAACCCATTCAAATATCCTTCAAAAATTCCTTGGGTTTGTGTCAGAATCAAATGATCAAAAACAAAATATTAGTCATTAAGATTCTGGTTTGGTGTATCTAAGATGCTTTATATCAATTAGGAAGTTACCATTCTCAAATCAAAATGATGTCAAGTATAAGTGGGATGATAAGTGTGAGCATGCCTTCAAAGACATCAAGCATTACCTGATGTCACCACCGGTTCTAGCAGCCCCTATCTTAGGAAAGCCGCTCAAACTTTACACTGCTGTGTTAGACAACTCCTTTGGTGCTTTGTTTGCCCAAGCCAATGAAGAAGGGAAGGAAAATACACTATCCTACCTCAGTTGTTGTATAATCCCTACTGAGGCTAATTATCCACCCATTCAGAAGCACTATCTAGCTTTAATCTTTGCATCCCAAAAGCTACAACACTACATGCTTCCTCATTAAGTGAACTTAATCTCTAGGAGAAATCCACTACAGTATCTAATGACATGGTCGATGCTATCTTGATGGTTGGCATGATGGTCCATGATCCTCTTGTAGTTTGACATTACCTTCATACCCCTCCGTGCAGGGAAAGGATAAGCATTAGCAGATTTTTAGCAGTACACCCACTTCATGTTGACTCTCCACTTAGTGATTATCTCCCCGATGAACAAATCATGAACTTAGGAGATACTAGCATTCACCGCGGGGAGATCTACTTTGATGGTGTGACTTCCTCTCAAAGAGGAGAAAAACTGCAATCTACAATTCCAAGAAAGGCAGGGGTAGGAATAGTTCACTTAACTTTGGACCATGATGTTATGAGATTCTCATATCATATATCCAATTATTGCACCAACAACAAAGCTGAATATGTGGCTGATTGCCGGTCTGGAGTTAGTCATTACTTTAAGCATCTAGAACATCAACATCTTCACTAATTCTCAGCTAGTTATCAACCAAATCTCTGGGTCCTTTAAGGATATAAAGCCCAAGCTCCATCACTATAATAAGTACACCATATATTTGTTGGCCCATATCCCAAAAGTTACCATTTATAAGATTCCTCGAGGAGAGAATGTCATTGGGTATTCTTTAGCCAAGCTTGTCAAGGCGTTGGCATGTCCGGAGGATGAGTCCATATCAATAAAAGTCCAAAATAGACAAGTATTATCCTTTATTGATATTGAACTCATCAAAAAGTACTCTCTTGAAGGGGAGGTTTCCATTGCCAAGAAGGACAAGGAGTTAGATTGGAGCCAACCATTTATGGATTACTTAAATAAAGATAAACTATCTCAAGAGAAGTTCCAAGCCTATCAGATAAAGTAGAGAGCACTTTCTGATGCTCTTGTGGATGGTGTATTGTATCAGTGATCTTTCGATCATATGTGGTTACGTTATTTCGAGAAGCACAAAGCTCGTAAGATCATGATCAAGGTACACTTAGGATTATGTAGAACCAATCAGTCTGGTCTGAAGATGAAAGCTAATATCAAGATACTAGAGTACCATTGGCCATCGATAACCAAAGTTTTCATGGATAAGACTAAGTGATGCCACCAATGTCAAATACACATTGTGGTCCTACACCAACCACCCAACATTGTACATCGTACATTGGCCTCATTTCCATTTGAGTGTTGCAATACCAGCATAGTGGTTCTGATTGATCCTCCTTCTTTTAAGGGTCATCAGTTTATCTTAGCCACTAACTACTTTTCCAAATGGTTGAAGGTGATTCAACTCAGAGAGGTTACAACTCAGCATGTGCTCCAATTTTTTAGGAATCATATCATATATAGGTTCAGAGTGTCTCGATGAATTATATCTGATAATGATACTACATTCAAGACCACTAATATCAACAACTTTGTCTAGAGACACAATATAGATTGGAGATATTCTACCATCAACTACTTGAGGTCAAACGGCTTGGAAGAAGACTTCAACAAAACTCTCATCCAAATATTAAAGAAGACACTCGACAATAATAAGCGACAGTGGCATGAGCAATTACTTGAAGCCTTGTGAGCCTACCGCACCATATATAGAACTCCAATTTAGCTTACTCCTTTCTTTTTAGTGTATGGGTCCAAAGTCATTCTATCATTAGAAGTCTAACTCCAATCACTAAGGATAGCTATGGGTTGTAAGATCACAATAAAGCAGAATGCCAAGTTACAAATATAAGAGCTTGAAGGTTTATAAAAGAGATGCCAGCTAGTATGCCAAAATCTTGAGATGTACCAAGCTAAAATGACTCAAGCTCAAAACAAGTTGGTCCGTCTTAGAGCTTTTCAAAGTAGGAGAGCTTATTTTAGTTCTAAGGAGACTGATTTTTGCGTTGTAATATGGGAGGAAAGTTTGAACCCACTTGGGAAGGCCTTTCACCATAGAGAAGGCCTACCAAGGAGGATCTTATCAACTTATTAATCATAAGAAAAGGGCCTAATGCTTCTAATCGATGGGCTATACTTAAATAAAAATTATAAATCATTTTTAAAATAGTTATCATCAATGAAAATTCCATTTTGAATTCAATCTATTCAATGTTGAAAGTATTTTTGTTTGTGAATCTGCCATGATGTGTTTAGGGTAGGTCTATGAAACTCGAGCGGTGTCGTATCCTTCATCGACACAACACAGACACAAACTACACATAGACATATATAAAGCAAACACATATCTTTTGTCTCGGGCTACTCTGAGTTGAGATAATGCCCCAGCGACACCCACTCAGTAGCTACTCTAGCTCGGGTTGACATGCTACCCTGCTAGTGGTTCACCCTAATGGTCTTCTTGCTTTAGAGGATGTAAGTCAACTACACTTTCCTTCCTTACTTGGCCACTGCACATTGATAAGAACCTTATTAATTTGGTAAGCCTTATGCATGGCCGGTAAGCTACCTCATGTTGGCTTAAGAGGATGTGAGTATGCTATCCTTTCTTTCTAGATTAGCCTTCGTGCACTGACTGGGTCGAGTATATTTGAGGTTTAGGATAAGTCCCCTAGCAGTTCCTTCCCTCCTTAATGCTTCAAGTCTAGGTCCAGTCCTTCCTCAAGGCTCCCCGCTTAGTAGTCACTCTAGGTTAGATAGCATCTGTCCCAGATAATAGACTATTCTAATGATCAGTTTTGCTTGGAAAGTTGTAAGCCTACATGCTTTATTTCCAAATCGATCTTTGCAGATTGACGAGCACCTTAGGTTGGTTGGTTCTCACTATGTTGACAGATACACCACTAATTATGATGGATACACCTTAGGTTTGTTGGTTCTCGCACCATAGGATACACCACTCATGAGCGGTAAGTGCTATGCTTGAGTTGGTACACCTATAGGAATTCTTTTATAGGGCTGAGGATAACACCCCTAGCGCATTTCCTCTTTGGGCACTATATTTGGATCACATCCTTTGCAACCCCATTTATACACTACCGATTTACTATCGGATTCAACGGTTCCCCTTTCTTAGTAACCACCCATATGGTTGGAAAATCTATCTTGTGGATGTGCAAATTCTTCCTTGGTCCAAAATTGAGATAGGTCAAGGCCGACATAGCCACTTCGGTCGGTCCTCGCACCAACATGGTCCACACAAACTTATAAGAAAAATATATATTCACTTGTGGATTAGGAGGACACCCCTAGCAGTACCTTTTTTTAAGTAGGTATTCTATCTTTAGGGCAATGTCAGCAAAACTCCCTATAGGAATCGCCTGACTACTCTAAAGTTGATATAAGTCCCCAGCAGCATTCACTCAATAGTCGCCTCTAAGTCAAGTTCAATTTATTGTGCTACCAACAGGTCACCCCAAAGATTGTTCCCTGCTTTAGAAGATGTAAGCCTACTACACCTTTTTCCTAGCACTGCTAGCTCTACCTCATGACCAGTGAACTATCTCTTTGGATTTGTAAATCTGAGATAGGACAAGTCCGATATAGCCCTTCTTAGTGGGTCCATCACACATCGACATGGTCCATAAATTAAATCTATCAAATTTGACCGAGCTCACATCCCTAGTGAATATTCCCTCAATTTGAAATCAAACTAAACCAAACAAACCATATCGATTCACATTTAAGATAAAATTAATCTTGACTACTTTTAAGTTGACATAAGTCCCTAGTGGCATTCACTTAGTAGTCGCCCTAGATCAAGTTTGATTTGTTGTACAGCCAATAGGTCACCCAGTGGTTGTTCCTTGCTATGGAAGATGTAAGTCTACTATGCCTTCTTCCTAGCATAATCATTGCACATTGAAAGGTAACCCCTTAGGTTGGCTAGCTCTACCCCACAGCTAGTAGACTATCCCTTTAGATTTATAAACATAAGGTAGGTCAAGGCTGATATAACCCCTTCTCAATGGGTCCATCGTACACCAACAAAGTCCATACATTAACTCATTTTAAATTAAACCCAATCTGATTTTCCCTAGTGGAGTTAAATTACACCCTTCTTTCTAGTGGAGCCAAATCATATATAAACAAGTCAAGCAAAAAAAAATCAAATTCAAAACCAACCTCACTAGTGAAACCAAACTAAACCAACTCCCCCCAATAGAATCTAAATCAAAGAAATACAACCAAACTATTATCTCCAGTGGATTCATCCCCAAACAAATCTATGAAATCAAACTCAAAACCCAATCCCCACTGGATAGCATAAACCTGCTTCCCTAGAAGAAGGTTCACATACATGATCCCTAGCAGACTCGAGCCCATATCTCTAGCAGATATGCCTCCACATCAATTAAAATAAAACAAATTAAAGTCAATTCGATCTTAATTCCCAGTGGATTATAGATTCTTATCTCTAGCGGATCTTCTTTCCATAAATCATATAATCAAATCAAATTCAAACATTATCCCTAATAGATTTTCTCCTTCTATGCCCTTGATATAGACCCCTCACATGTCATGTCCAATGCATGTGTGATTCCCTAACGAATCTCCCTACATGTCCTTGACATGGAATTCTCATCAAATCTTATTTCTTCTCTTATGCACACCTTTAATACTTCAACCAAAAGCCTAACAATGTATTTGTTCAAATTGCATCATCTTAACATTGTAATCAACATTTTATAATTTGTGATGGTGCAAGCTCAAACTAACTATGCAATATCATATATGCATTATGAATTAACACTATATTATATTATAATATATGATGTTATATTATAATTTGCTATAATATAAAATATTGTCAAACTTTACACTTTATTATAATCACTTAAAAGTAACAAATAACAAAATTTTCTCAAAATATGACTAATGTTCATTTTAGATGTAAAATTATTAATTTTCTATTAAAAATGGTATAAAATAGCATAATTTTTGTGTTGCATCTTGGTGTGTGCCATGAATTTTGCCAAATTCTTCCATGTCAACCTTCAAATTAACATTTTTGTGAGTTTTGACCCAATATGTTATAACAAAAGTAAAACATACTAAAAATGCGATAACATTTAGTAACACATCATTCATATATATATATATATATATATATATATAAAGTTATATTGTTATGAACATTATATTTTAATATGCTTTCATATAATATATTATCTTACATTACACCTTAAAATGAATCACTTTAAGCAAAAAAAAATTATAAAATTTGGTTGAAAAATGAACATTTCTATTGGATGCAAAATTCCATTTTTTTTATTAAATGACACACCATAGAACACCCCCAATGATGTTCCCTAAAGCTTACCTTAAATTTGGCCAAATCCCATCATCTCAGCCTATACATAAGAATTTTTATGAATTATACCAGTACAAACTCTACTACATCATACTATAACAAACTAAAATTTGCTAAACAACAAGTAGTAATACCCAATAGTTTACTATAATGCATGATGCTACACTATGTTATGGAATCCTATATTATAATACACTATAACATATTATATTATATTATATTGCATATCACATCAAAAGGGATTGCTTAAGATAAAAAATCATAAAATTAGTCTAAATAATAAAAAACTATATATTTTAGTCATATCACTTACATATTTTAAATTGAAACAATATATTATGATGCCATGCTCTACCTATTAAGAATTTGGCCAAATTCCACCATTTTGTAGTCTAAATCTACTTATAAATAATGCTATAGTAGGCTCTAATGCATGATTATAAAATACTAAAAGAATTTAAAATTCACAGAATAATATATTATGGTATATGATGTTATACTATTCTACAACATATAATATTTATTTTGAATATAAATCTTACTTTTTATACTACAAGTGGTGTAGCACTCCTTTGGTACTACAACCTAATTCCCAGTTCAAATTTAACAAATTTTATCATCTGATCACCAATATTTTTATGATCTTTATTAATACAGACTATAGGGCACAATACCATAATATACTAAAATGTTTCAGAACATCTTCTAACATCCAAAAACACATCACTACATGCTCAAATATATGATGCTACATTATACTTAATATATGATATTATAATACGAATTAGGGTTAGAGTTTAGGGTATTCAAATCTCTAATAATCAAGGTAATGTTTCCTGAATACATTTTCTTTTACTACCATAACTATGTTGGGATTAGGTCATTCTTTAGATCTACTCCTAATGACATCTCTACTCAAGTTTTAGGGTTTAGGGTTAGTTTTAGGGTTTAGGGTTTAGGGTTTAGGGTTAGTTTGGGGTTTAGGGTTTGGGGTTTAGGGTTTAAGGTTTAGGGTTGTAGGTTTTAGGGATTAGGGTTTATTTTAGGGGTTAGGGTTTAGGGATTAGGGTTTAGGTTTTATATTAGGGTTTAGGGTTTAGGGATTAGAGTTTAGGGTTGATGATTTAGGGTTTAGGATTTAGGGTTTAGTGTTTAGGATTTAGGGTTTCGGGTTTAGGGTTTACAATTTTTTTAATAGAGAATAAATTAAAATTCAAGATTTATTCTATTCAATTTCATCAACCAAGTAACACCCCAAGTTTTCTAAGACATAAGCGATGACATAGATAAAAAGTAAGCACCCATAGACCAAATCAAAAATGCTAGAAATGTTGAGAAGTCTCTACTGTAAAGACAGTTCCATAAAAAATAGATCATGTCGGCCGTTCTTCAATTTTTCTAGTTCCCATCGTAACCACTCTCTAAATGCTGGATCCACTATCATATCCCCTATCTATCCCTCTGCCACCACCACACCTATAACCTCCATCGCTCCTCCCGCCTCCATAAACACCACTGCTCCAACTACCACCTCCATATCCACTAGCATGTCCAGATCCCCCACCACCACTACGATAATCACCGCCTCCACCTTCGCCTCCACCACTAAATCTAGATTGAGTCTAGTTGACTAAAATAATTCTGTCATCAAGGTTCTTCCAATTCTTAGGTTTATGATAAGTTTAGGGTTTAGTGTTTAGGGTTAGTTTAGGTTTTAGGGTTTGGGGTTTATGGTTTAGGGTTATAGGTTTTAGGGTTTAGGATTTAGGGTTTAGGATTTTTGGGTTTAGGTTTGGGTTGGGGTTTGTGGTTTTGTGGTTTAGGTTTAGGTTTACAATTTAGGGTTTAAGGTTTGTAGGGTTTAGGTTTAGGGTTTAGCATTATAGGGTTTTAGGGTCAGTAGGCTGGTTCTGAGGTTTAGGGTTAGTTTAGGGTTTAGGATTTGTGGTTTAGGATTTAGGGTTTGGGTTTTTTAAAAAATAAAGCAACCCAGCTTTAGTTTATTTAATTTTATTTATTTGAGTTTATTTATTTATTTTTATTTAGGTTTATTTTTTATTTTTATTTAGTTTAGTTTATTTATTTAAGTTTAATTTATATTAGTTTAGGTTTATTATTTTAGTTTATTTTTTAGGTTTTGGTTTATTTTTTTGTTGAGTTTTTTTTAAGTTTAGTTGTATTTATTATTTATATGTTTAGGTTTAAGTTTTTTACTTTCTATTTTTTGGTTTTTATTTTAGGTTTATTTTTAGGTTTTATATTTTTTAGTTGAGGTTTATTTTTTATTTTATTTTATTTATTTATTTTAGGTTTAACAGTTATTTTTTTTATTCCTAGGTTTAGATTTTATTTATTTTAGTTTAGGTTTAGGTTAATTTTATTTTTTTATTTTATTTTTATTTTAGGTTTAGTTTTTTTTTGTTTATGGTTTAAGTTTAATTTTTAAGTTTTATTTTTAGCTTTTTAAGTTTAAGTTTCATTTAGTTTTTTATTTTTTCATAAGGTTTATATTATTTTTAGTTATTATTTTATTTAGGTTTTATTCCAAAATTTTATTTTTATTTAATTTTTTAGTTTATTTTAGTTTATTTTAGTTATTTTAGTTTATCTTTATTTTATATATTTTATTTATCAGATTTTATTTATTTTATCTTTATGTTTAATTAGCAGTTTGCCTCTGATTTTCCATGGCTCAGTGGCCCAGTTCAGCCCAGGATCTGCCCAGGGTTAGGGCCCATGACTCCAGGTCAGTGTGCCTAGGGCTAGGGCCTGAGGGCTCAGGGCCTAGGGCCAGGTTGGGGGTTGGCCTCTGTCAACCCAGGGCTCAGGCAGGTGGCCCAGTGGTTTTACCTGGTTTTAGGGTTTAGGCAAGTTTTAGTTTGGTTTAAACATTTAGGGTTTAGGTGTGGTTTGAGGGGTTGTGGTTAAGGTTTACATTGGTTTAGGTTTAGGGTTTAGGGTTAGTTTAGGGTTTAGGGTTTGATTTATGATTTTTGTGGTTTAGGTTTGGTTTGTGTAGGTTTAGAGTCAGATATTAAGGTTTAGGGTTTAGTTTGGTTTGTGGATTTAGGTTTTGTGGCTTATGGTTTGTGTGGTAGGTTCAAGTTTTAGTTTAGGGTTTAAAGTTTTTGAATTTTTTCTTTAAATAGAGAATAAATTCAGATTCAACATTTCTTCTTTTCGATTTCATCAACCAAGCAACAAACTAAGTTTTATAAGACAGAAGCGATGACATAGATAAAAAATGAGCACACATAGAGCAAATTAAAAAGCCTAAATAACTAGAACTACCTCCATTGCAATGACATAGTTCCATAAGCATAAGATCGGATCGGCCCTTCTTTAGTTTCTTTAGTTCCCATCAAAACCACCCCGTCCTCTCGAGTAGCGGGATCCACCATCATATCCTTGATCTCTCCCTCCGTCAGTACTATGATTGTAACCTCCGTCACTCCTCCCACCTCGATAATCACCACTGCTCTGACCACCACCTCCATATCCACTAGCAACTTTAGATCACCGATCACCACTGCAACAACCGCCGCCTCTGCCTTTGTCTCCACTACCAGATCTAGACTGAGCCTGCTTGATGGTGACATTCCTGCTATCAAGGTTCTGCCCTTTCTTAGGGTTTAGGTTTAGGTTTATTAGTTTTTAGGGTTTCAGATTATTTTTTAATTTATTTAATTGCTTTAGGTTTAGGTTTAGGGTTTTGGGTTTAGGGTTTAAGGTTTTGGGTTAAGGTTTAGAGTGTAGGGTTTAAGGTTTAGGGTGTATGGTTTTGAGTTTAGGGTTTTGGGGTTTAGGCTTTTAGGGTTTAGGGTTTAGGATTAGGGTTTAGGGTTTAGGATTTTAGGTCAGGTTTAGGTTTAGTGGTTTAGAGTTAGTTTTGTGGTCTATGGTTTAAGTTTTGTATTTAGGATTTAGGTTTTTTTTTAAATTAACAACTTTGGTTTATTTAGTTTATTTTTTATTTATATTAGTTTATTTTATTTTTTATTATTATTTAGGTTTAGTTTTTAGTTTTATTTATTTTAGTTTATTTATTTTAGTTTATGTTCTTTATATTACTATTTTTTAGGTTTAGTTTAGTTTAGTTTATTTTTTTATAGTTTTATTTTTATTTTATTTATTTTATTTTAAGTTTTATTCATTTTTTTTGTTTTAGGTTTTTTATTTTATGTTTTTTTAGGTTTTAGGTTTTTTCTTAGGTTAATTTTAGGTTTTATTTTCTGCTTAGGTTTATGTTTACTTTTAGTTTAATTTCTTTTATTTACTTTAGGTTTAAGTTTAGGTTTAGTTTATTTTAAGTCCAGGTTTAGGTTTTATTTATTTTAGTTTAGTTTATTTTAGTTTAGTTTTATTTATTTATTATTATTTTATTTATTTTAAGTTTAGGTTTTTTTTAGTTTAGTTTAAGTTTAATTATTTATTTATTTTATGTTTATTTTTAGGTTTAGGTTTATTTAGTTTTATTTTATCTCACGCTTATGTTATTTTTATTACATTTAGTTTTAATTTTATTGAGGTTTTTTATTCTTAGTTTTATGTTATTTTTTTTAGTTTAGTTAAGTTTTTCTTTATTTTATTTTATTTTTTTAATTTTTTAATTTTTATTTTATTTTCTATTATTTTTTGTTTTTAGTTTATTTATGTTTATTTAGGTTTTATTTTATTTAATTTTTATCTTATCCAGGTTTTTTTTGTATATATATTATTTTAGGTTTTATTTAGTTTGGTTTAGCTCAGGGTTTTTAGGCTGTGGTCATGGTCCCAGTTTAGGGCCAGGGTTTAGTGTTTATGGTCTTTAGGATCTAGGTTTAATGTCAGATTTAGTGTTTGCTTTAAAGCCCAGGGTCAACCCAGTGGCTCAGCCTTTGGGCCTGTGGATTTTGGTCAGTGGAAGGCAAGTTAGGGCCTTTAGTCCCAAGATTTAGGGCCCAGGGTCAGTAGGGTTAGGAGGTGGGGATCAGTGATCAGGGCCCAGGGTTATAATTAAGCCATGGATGTTAGGTTAGTAGTGGCTCAGGTTTAGTTGTGGTTTGTGGTTTAGGGTGTGGAGTGTAGGGTGTGGTAGGGCCCAGGATTAGGTTGATTTAGGTCAGGGTTGGGAGGGTCAGGTTTGGGGTTTGGGTGTTTTAGGGTTAGGTTATGGTTTAGTCCAGGTCAGTTTTAGTTTAGGGTTTAGGGTTTTTAGGTTTTTTTAATAGAGAATAAATTCAGATTCAATATTTCTTCTTTTCGATTTCATCATCCAAGTAACACACTAAGTTTTCTAAGACATAAGTGGTGACATAGATGAGAAATGAGAACGCATACAGGAAATCAAAACCTAGATAACTAGAATCATCTCCATTATAAAGACATAATCCCGTAACCAACAGATCTGATCGGCCCATCTTTAGTTTCTCTAGTTCCAATCAAAACCACCCCAGCCCCTCGAGTTGTGGGATCCATCATGATGCCCCTGATCTCTACCTCCTCCACCACTAAAGTTTGAACCTCTGTCACTCCTCCCGCCTCCATAACCACCACTGCTCTGATCACCACCCATATCCACCAGCACCTAGATCCCCCACCACCACTACAATAACTGTCATCTTTGCCTTCGCCTCCACCACCTGATCTAGATTGAGCCTACTTGATGGTGACGTTCATGCTGTCAAGGTTCTGCCCATTCTTAGGGTTTATGTTTAGGTTTATTAGATTTTAGGGTTTAGGTTTATTTTTTAATTTATTTAGTTTTTTTAAGTTTAGGTTTAGGGTTTTGGTTTTAGGGTAGGGGTGTGGTTTATGGTGAGTTTAGGGAGTGGTTTGTGGTATGCTGGGGGCACAGGGGATTAGGCAGTGGTAGGGTAGGGTTTGGGTTTAGGGCTCAGTAGAGTTAGTTTTAGGGTTTAGGTCAGTTTGGTTTAAGTTGTTTGGGTTGGCTTTAAAAAAAAAATTAAGCAAACCAAGTTTAGGTTTATTTAGTTTATTTTTATTTATTTTAGTTTATTTATTTTATTTTTATTGAAGTTTATTTTCATTTTTAGTTTATTTATTAGGTTTTAATTTAGTGCAGGTTTTTTATTTTTTTATATTTTGTTAGTTTAGGTTTATTTTTTAGTTTAGTTTTATTTTATTTTATTTTAGGTTTAGGTATTTTATTTTAGATTTGTTTAGGTTTTTATTATATTTTTTTAAAGTTTAAATTTTCATTTAATTTTTTATGGTTTAAGTTTTTGGTTTTTATTTTAGGTTTATTTTTAGGTTTTATTTTTTAGTTTAAGTTTAAGCTTATTTTTAGTTTATTTTATTTTATTTTATTTAGGGTTAGGTTTAGATTTAGGTTTAGTTTATTTTAGGTTCAAGTTTAGGTTTTATTTAGTTTAGATTAGTTTATTTTAACTTAGGTTTAGGTTTTTTTTTTAGTTTAGGATTGAGCTTTTAATTTTTATTTATTTTTAGGTTTATTTTTTTAGTTTAGGTTTTTATTTTATTTTTAATTTGTTTTATTTGAGGTTTATTTTTTTTTAGGTTCTGTTTTTATTTTATTTAGGTTTTTATTTTTTAGTTTAGTTTAAGTTTTTATTTATTTTATTTTAATTTAGTTTTTATTTTTATTTTATTTTCTTTTTATGTTTAGGTTTAGGTTTAGGTTTTAGTTTAGGTTTTTATTTCATTTTATGTTATTATTTTAATTTGGTTTAGGTTTTATTATTTATTTTATTTTTAGGTTTTATTTAGTTTAGGTTTAGCTTTTTAGGTTTTTAGGGTTTAGGGTTTAAGGTTAGTTGATGGTTTAAGATTTAGGGTTTAGGGTTTGGTTTTTTTTTAATTTTATTTTTATTTTTTATTTTTGGGAAACCCCAATCAGCCTAGGGAGTAAATCCCCTATCTATGTACAACCAAAAGCAAAAGAAAATAAGAAAGCAATCAAAAGATACAAATTGGTTAGCATAATAAGCCAATGAAAGATTAGGGGCTCTCAGATGTGAGAATGCATGACACTGAGAAAAACCTACAAGAGGACAAGAGAGAAACACCTAAAAAAAATGTGACAGAAAGAAGTTTGAGCGCTTAAGGTAATACAAACAAAATGATAACAAACCGCATAATCGAGAATGATAGTAAAGAAATGTGATAGAGAAGGTTTGCTCACCACACCTGAGATGCAAATATGAGCATCCATGGTTCAGCAGAAGGATTACATCACAAGAGCTACTACCAAACCAAAAGGGAGTGAAATCATCACAGCCATCATAGCCAACAAACCTGTGAGACGATAGCAGCCAGTTGTTGAAAGTCTTATGGGCTTTATTACCTACAAACCTAAACAAAACCATAGATAAAACAGAGAGGAAAATGAAAAGAGCAATAAGATAAGGGATCCCATGCAGGAAAATTATCATCAATATAGTCACCATGGAATGAGAATACTTATCCATATGAGAATGACCAATCTTTGCCAGAACCTCATGAAAAATCATAGCCAAGAGGTATAATAGCATAAAACCCACCACAAGAAAAAAGTGTAAGAGGCACCGCTGAAATTCGCTAAACAAGTCAATGAGCCTATAAATAACACCATCCCAAACATATGATATATATGAATCTTTCTGAGTACCTTGAAGCATAGTCCGTAAAATGAACCCAATCATAATAATGAATGCGATGTGAACAACCCCTTATTAATATTCATAATGAGTTGGCAAAAGCAATTGTAAAGGAAGGCAGATAACCCAACATAGGAAATAGACCGATCCCACCAAAAAATAGCACCAAATAAAGACAAATAACTATAGCCCAATAATAAAGATGTGACGTAAAATTGAAAAATCTAGATCAACAAACAACCAAGACAATAAGACAACAAAAGACAGCAGGTTCCCATAGTACCACCCATTCAGAATACATAGTGCATACCAAGTGGATAGATGCTTAATCACAATGATCTACACAAGCCTAACTTAACCAAGATGGGAAAAGAAACAACAAGAGATAGATCAGCCCAAATACAAATAGCAAGGGCAATCAGAATCCAACCCCAAAAAAAACAATTAATGCAACAATGGAACCCACCAAGAAAATCAAAAGGTGATCCAAATGAGAGTCAACATTGGAATCCGATAAAACAAGATAGATAACCAAGACAACAAACAAGAAAAGAAAAGACAAATAGGTGGGCCATAAAAGATCTCATTCAGTGTAGACATTGCAATAGTTAGGAACCTAATAGGTAGATCATAAACACAGGGATCTGAGAAGCAGCAGCCCAGAAAGCAATCATCAAAGACAATCAGAATAGCAATGTCAAAAATAGCTTGCTGAACATAGGACCCTAAAGTCCTACAACTAACAAAGATAGAGCCAACATTGGAATCCTGAAAATGAACCCAATCATAATAATGAATGTAGATGTGAACAAACCCCTTATTAATATTCATAATAGTAGTTGGAAAAAAGCAATTGTAAAGGAAGGCAGCATAACCCAACACAGGGAATAGGTTGCATCCCACCAAATATAGCACCAAATAAAGACAGTCAAAACTACATCCCCAGTAGCAGCATACTGGACAAAAAATTGGATAATCTAGATCAACAAACAACCAAGACAGCAAGAGAGCAAAAGGCAGCAAGTGCCCATAGTACCAACCATTCAGATGCTTAATCAAAATGATCTGTACAAGCCTAACTGAACCAAGAGGGGAAAAGAAATAGCAGCAGATAAGGTAGATCCGCATATACAAACAAAGAAGGGAAATCGCAATCTAACTCAATAGCAAAATAGTTAATGCAACAATGGAACCCACCAGAAGAAAAATCAAAAAGGTGATTCAAATGAGAGTCAACATTGGAATCCAGATAAAACAAGATAGAGAACCAAGACAACAAACAGCCAAGACCGCAAAAGATAGCTAGCTGGCCATAAAAGCTCTCATTCAGAGTAGACATTGCAATAGTTAGTAACCAAATAGGTAGACCATAAACAGGGATCGAGAACCAGGCTCAAAAAATCATCAGACAATCAACAACAATGTCGTAAATGAACATTAGACCCTAAAGTCCTACAACCAACAAAGATAGAGCCAACATTGGAATCCTGAAAAACCAAGACAACAAATATCCAAGGCAACAAACAACAAAGACAACAACAAATAGCAAGCTGGCCATAAAACCACCCATTCGTAATAAAGGTAATAGATACAAGTTTAATCAAAACAAGATGGAAAAATAACAAGAGTAAAGTAGTCCACATAATTCGATGATCTGCATAAAAAAACCACTAAGGGATTTAAAGCAAAAGCCAAGCCAACAACATCAATAGAGGTTTGAACAATCAAACCAAAACCCCGTAAGCCTTCAGTATTAATCCGCTCAACCACGAATTACAAGTGGCCAAAAGTCCACCCATTTAAAGTAAATATAACATATGCTAATATCCAAACCTTCCAGATAAAGATGATTAGGCTAACAGCTAAACCCACATCCACTGAAAAGGAAAATCGATAAGCCATTAAGGAAGTCCAAACCGCAGGGAATAATAAAATTGAACTTGCGCTTTTCTCCGCAGTTGGGTATATGAGGTTGGCCAAAACATTCAAGAAGACAACTCCAAAACACAGAAAACATAAACAACCCCAGTAGCAGCATGCTAGACATAATACTCAATGATCCATAACATCCAATAACCAAGAAAGAAAATAACAGTAAGTTGGCCATAAGACCAACCATTCAAAGCAGACAATGCATAAAGTAATTTCTAGATAGCAGAGGAAGAGGTCTGGCCAAGACTAAGTGATGGAAAAACAATAGTAGAAGTCAAGAGTATCCTGCATGTTAAGCACAAACAATGAAAATTGAAAGGTAAGAAATAGCCAACAACCATAAAGACAACCTGCTGGACGAATGACCCACAAAACCAGAGGCCTACAGTGGAAATAATAATGCAAATAATACAACCAACAGATAGAACACCATAAAAAATCAAAGATGTAAAATAGTAGAAAAATTAGTTCAAAAAGGAGTGAACATAAAAAACCATCCAGATAAAGATGATCGACAAAAGAAATCCCACATCCTCGAGAGGCAAACAGAGACGAGGGAAGTCCAATCCTACAAAGAGATAGAAGAAATAAATAGAAATTGCGTACACTCCTAGCAGTGTTAGGGATATGAGGTTAGACAAAACAATCAAGAAAAAACAACTCCAAAAGCACTAAACATCATGGACAACCCCAAGAAAGATGATAAACATAAGATGCAATGATCCGACGCCAACATCCTGTGTAGAAAATTATATCAAGTTGGCCATAAGACCACCCATTCAAATTAGGAAAAGCAAAGGTTTGAAAGACATTCAAGAAATACATTAAACCAACCCCAAGAGTCAGACAATGTCATAAAGTTATAAATATAAAGAATAGGCGAGGCAAGGGACCCAGAATATAATTCCATGTCCTGATCAATAAATAGAGCATAAAATAGAGCATTTAATATATCTCCTCCAAGAACCAAGCAACATCTTACCAAGAGAAGGCCCCAAACAAGGGTGGGAGAGTTAAACCAAAAAAGATGCCACATAGCTCAACAAAGGCCAAAGAAGGAGTAATAGTATGAAACATTAACAAATTCCAAAGGAGCATCAGCACATTAATAGTAAAACTAGTATAAGCAGTAGGATCCCAATTAGAGCTAATGCAATTAAACCAACAACACATGACACTGAGATCAACAAGTAAGCAACAAGGGATATCACATTCATGCATCAACAGAAACCAAGAAAGCAATAACACTGAATATAAAATGGGCATGTAGTTAAACTGATATTGAACCAAAACAATCCCATGGGCTAGATTAATTTCTGAGATAAGGGAACCCAGTATTGTTCAAATTAACCAAGCCACACAAATGTTTGGGTAGGGTGAGTTGATCAAAGAAGATTATACCATCCAATCGGCTCCCCATTGGCAAGTAATCAAGACATGCATTACCTTCACGCCATACATGAGAGATGTTAAAATTAAGTTGGGTAAGAAGAGCTCTAGTTTGTTTGAGAAGGTAGTACAATTTAGTGTTGCTCATTTTGGTGGAATTCAAAAGATCAATTAGCAGAAGGGCATCCACCTCAATCCAAATATTGAGACAACCATTTTGAAGGCAAATCTCAAGAGCTATACTAAGCTCAAAGAAGAGGAACAAAGAATTGGGGTAGTAAAAGTACATAGACTTTACCATGAAGATTTTTGAAAATGCTACCACAAGAACCTTTATGAGAGACAGCCATGTTAATTTTAATAGTATAATCATGAGGTTTACCCAATAAACAATCTTGTCATTTCTGTAGGGTTGATCCTAAGTTAAGACCCGTTTATTGGCCACAAATTTACAACCTTGAAACATTTGAAGAATGAGATTGGCATTAAACAAGTCACAAATTTTGTTTTAATTCTAGCAATTATTCTCATGTGGTTCATAGGGATCTGATGTTTTGCATCATTTATGTCCATCCATGAACCAAATAAGGGTGATAGTAGTTATGACTTTAATGTGACCTTTAATAGTGTTGTCAAAATAAACTTCAAGAAGTTGATATAAAGTTAGGGAGCCATTGAAAATGATAATGTTAAAGAGATCATCATACCAAATCTAGAGTTTAAAAGCAATAGCCCCGTTAACAAAGACATGGTTCACATTCTCAATGTGAATGCATCATTGGCATTTTGAAGGTAATTGAAAACTTTTATCCCACAACAAGGAGTCAACAGGGATGAAGTTTTTCAAAATATGCCAAGTAAGAATAGAATAAGAAGTAGGGATAGTGATATTCCAAAGTTTGAGAAACACATTGGAAGAAACATGAGTTTCTTTAATGTGAAGCCAAACATTTTAAAGTTGAAATCACCATTATGAGAGCTTAAAAGGATCCGATCTTGATTGGTAGGAATGATAAGAATAGTAGTGAGTTTGTTCAAGAGAAAAGAAGGAATATAATCAATAAGCTTACTATTGTTCCACATATTATTCTGCCAGAAAGATTTCACTTTAATAGTGGCAGTGGAATGGGTGGAGAGTAAGTCATCAATTGACTCACATCCACTCCAGTTATCTTGCCAAAAGAATGAGGAACCACAGTTAATACCCCAAAAAATTAAGGATTCAGCATCCCATTTGACGGAATAAAAGTCTTTTCCAAACAAGAGAGTCTCCCGCTTTATAGGGACAAATGAGGGGGTGCTTACCCTAATAATATAAGTCACAAATTAGCACAAAGACTATTGTTACTCCTAAAAGTTCCACTGAGTTTATAGGAAAAGGCAAAGGATAGCTTTGATTGGCTTACATCCAAGACCACCTTCAGAGTGCCACAACTTTTAACCCAAGAGGTCCAAAGGCATTCTTTAGAGGAGTTATTAGAGCCCCGTAAAAATTTGTTAAAGAGACGCAATTCTAATGATAGAAATGGTCACACAATGGTTTGGATGAGATATAAAGGCATGGAATTAAGAGTGCTCTTAATCAAGGTGAGCCTACCACAAAGAGAGTAAATGAAATTCCCAAACAGAAATTTTATTGAGATTTTTTGATAAGATCATCAAAAGATGAGATCTTTTGACCTTTAAAAGTGGAGCCCCGAGATAATTAATAAGAAGTTGATGTAGCTGAAAAAAAGTAATTCTGGAGATTTGGTTGAGCCTATTGGTAGGGATTTTAGCGGAAGGAATGAAACAACATTTACCTTCATTGAGAAAGAGGCCATTTTATTTACCAAATTCATTTAAAAGGTTCTTAATAGTTTTAATGTGCTGAATAGAGGCATTGCAAAAGATTATAAAATCATCAGCAAAACTGAGATGAGAAATAGGGATACCACCATGAGTTTTAAAAAACATGGTAGGATTTTTATTGAATAGATCATTCAGGCTCCTCGAAAGATATTCAACAACAAGAATAAAAAGGGAGGGTGATAAGGGGTCTCCTTATCTCAACCCATGCCTTGAAGTAAAGAAACTGAGGGACTCACCATTCATGATAACAGAGAACCAAACATTGGTAATACGCTTTTGATGTGATGAAATTATCGAAAAACCCAAACAAATGTAAGATTTGAAAGAGAAATCCCAAGAGAGGTTATCAAAGGCTTTGAGATATCCATTTGAGGAGGATGTTGCCACCTCCTAGTAGGAACATCAATGTCATGAACCAGCTCTTGGGCAAGAAGGATATTATAAAATATAGCTCTATTTTTAATAAATCTAGTTTGGTTAGGAGAAATAATTTGGGAAATGGACTTATCCTATTATTAATTAATTTATCAATGAGTTTTGAAAGAAGGTGCAAAGGTCGATAGGTCTAAAATCTCCCAAGAATCGGATTATTAGTTTTGGGAATGAGGATAATGGAAGTGCTAGAAAAGTATCTAGTAAAGGGTCAATCAAAGAAGTCAACAACAACATCAACAAGGTCGACTTAATAAAAGGCCAACAATGCTGAAAAAATGGGTCGTAGCCAAGAACAAAGTCGGTTCATGCTATTGAGAGTACTATCGATCTCGCCCATAGGATGCAAAGTGAGTAAATGATTCTCATCATTAGTAATCATAGAGGGATCGTGTGTGTTGAGAGGGCTTCTAAGGGAGGGTTGATGTTTAGTAAATTTTGAAAATGTTGTATGGCGTAATCTTTAATTTCATTCTTATCGCTGATCCAACCATATTAATATTTTGAATTTTGAATAGAGTTTAAGGCTTTCCTTTTGTTGAAAAGAGCATGGAAATGCCTTGTATTTCTGTCACCATTAGCAATATGTTTACTAGCGGCCTTTTAATGCCAATAGGTTTCCTCCATATTCTGATAATTGATCAAGTTATCTTTAGCAGTGTTCAACTCATCAAGCTTACTAGATCGCTAAGGCAAAGATCTTCAAGGGAACAAACTAATTGTTCCATAATTTTGAGATTGGAAAAAAGATTTTAAAATGATGCTTGTTCCACCAATTTAGATTTTATTAAGTCTTTGAGCTTAAGCCAAAATGGAATCATGCCTTTAACGAAATTGTCCGTGAATAGGGCCATCCAATTAGTGGAAATAACATTAATGAAATCATGATGTTGGGTCCACATATTTTGGAATCTAAAAGGAGAAGGGGAGGAAAGATTATTGGAAGAGGTTTTGAAAGAGATCAAAAGAGGAGCATGGTCTGACAAAGTTCTGCTCAAATGCTCGAAAGAAGTGAGGGGCCATTGATTGATCCAAAGGGAATTAAAGAGGGTCCTATCAAGCTGCTGCCAAAGTCTAGAGTTATGCCAAGTATAGTTGGAGCCAGAAAAACTAATATCTATCAGGTTGTAATCGAGGATCATATTAGAGAAGTCTTCCATGGAATGGATGTTAGAGAGCTCCTCCTCCTTTCAAGAAGCATAATAGTGTTAAAGTCACCCCAACCAACCGGGTTTGTTAATCGAGGAGGCAAGGTTCTTAAGTGATCCAAAGGATGTTCCTACTATTACACAAGAAGCATGATAAAGGAACCAAGAGCGAAAATTCACCCAATGAGATTTGAACATTAACCAATTGATCATCAAGGATAGAAATGTTGATTAAATTATTCCAAAACACAAATTTTATTACTAATATTATAAAGAAATTTTGAAAGACAAGCATTCTAGCAACATGTGTGATCTTAGAAGAGTGAATGAACAATAAGTAAGGTTATGTTATGAGTGCAACAAAGGCTCCTCGCACTATTGCGGACAGTGAGAGTCCCAATACCCCGAATATTCTAAATAAGAAAATTGATCATAATAAGGTGGAAAGAAAAGAAAAGACATAATTGAAAAATTGAACGAGAAGAAAAAGAGAGCATGAAGCAATTATTTATGGGAAGTTAGAGAAGATCGAGTGGTTCTAGTGGAGCTATTAATGAACATTCTAGCTTTAAGGGATTTTTTTAATAACAATTTGAAAAGGCCTATCTATGTCTAATGTATCTCTATCAGAAAGGGAGTGGTTGGTGACATTTAGAATAGGAGCAGTATCTGTCAAAGCATTCTTAATGGAGATTTCTCCTTCTTGATCGAGTTAGTTGAGGAATTGGATTAGCATGGATATCACTCTGAAGGGTAACAAAAAGAGAGGTTTTGACACCATTAATAGCACAAATTTCATTCTCATTTCCATGATGATTATTCAGATTTTGGTCCATCACCAAAGTATCAACATTTTCTAATAATTCCAAAATTAGTTTTGAGATTTTGATCCAACTTGAGATTTATTCAAATCACCATGATGGTTCATATGAGTCAAGGGATTGTCTTGTGATGCCAAATTATTACAAGTAGGAGTAATGTTAAATAAGTTATCATTAGTTTCCCACAAACCTCAATATCATTATTTTTACCAAGCTCGATTGTTCTAACAGTAATCAAGAGATAGTAAAGGAGTAGGGGTAGGAGGGTGAGTTCCATTTTGAGTAGTTTTAGGCTAAGTGAACTTATTAGTTTTTTATTTCATAGAGAGGTTTAGATCCACAATTTATTCTTTTAAGATTAGGTGTAACACAAAGCATTTAGAGTGATCATGACCATGGAACTTAAAAGGTGCAAAAATGGAAATTTTCAAATTCCACTTTCTGATTATACCCAAATTTTTTAACCATCCAAACTTTTTAGATACTTTTGGTAATATCAATCTCAACCAAGATACATGCAATTGATGGCTGAGATCTCATGGCGGGCTTGGTCAATTTGAAGGGGCCTACCAAAGAGAGCCCCAACCGCAAATAGGACTTGATGGGTAACATAATTTATCCTCATGTTTGGAAAGGCTAGCCATAAAGAAATAATAGGGGATTCCTCTTTGACATCAAAGAGAGGTGACCATTTTAAGAGCCTCATTTAACAATTGTACACAAAATATGAGTGACGAGCAAAGACTCTAGAGTAGTCTAAATCATTCGATAGTTGAATAAGGATATGCCTAAGATCAATCAATCCTATAGTGAAAACACCCGAGAGCTTTAGGCTATGAAGGAAGGAACATATATTATCAAGAGTCAGGCGACGTAATGAAAATTTACCCACTAATGAAAACTCAAATGGCTTCGCTAATTTTTCCACATCAAGATCAAAGCACATTACAGCCGGCATTCCATAGAAAGAAGTCAAAACTTAGTTCACAGAAGCATTAGAGCAAGTGTTCTTACCAGATAGCGCATCTTTGAAGGATTTAACAGCAGGTACAGTAACGGATTGAGTCGGGTCCATAATACCTTGTAAATCGAGACCCATAGCTGATGCCTCCAAGTTTGAAGAGCTCAGTTGTGCGGAAAATGGCACATCAGCCATTGGAGGTCAAGGTAAACTCACATAACAGCCAAACCAAGAGAAAAAAACCTAAAAATTTGATCAGGAAGGGCCGAAAAGTGGACAAACAGTAAGGAAAATGAGAAGGAACATGAAATTGCCAGAGAGAGCCGCGCGGGTGAGGAGAGAGGAACATGGGTTTAGGGTTTGGGGTTTAGAACGTAAGGTTAAGGGTTTAGGGTTTAGGTTTTGGGTTTTAGAGTTTAAGGTTTAAGGTTTTTAGAGTTTAGAGTTTAGGGTTTAGGTTTTACATCTAGGGTTGAGGTTTTAGTTTAGGGTTTAGGGTTTTTGGTTTTTTTTAACTGATAATAAATTCAAATTCAATATTTCTTCTTTTTGATTTCATCAACCAAGTAACACACCAAGTTTTCTAAGACACACATGATATAGATAAAAAATGATGATAGAGCAAATAAAAACCCTAAATAACTAGAATGTCTATTGTAAAGGCACAGCCCATAAGCAGATCATATCAATTCTTAAATTTCTAGTTCCCATCAACCACCCTCCACTGAGGTGGATCCACCATCATATCCCTGATCTCTCCCTCCGCCACCACTACGGTTGTAACCTTCGTCGCTCTTCTTGCCTGCAAAACCACCACTTCTCCGACCACCACCTCCATATCCACCATAACCTCCAGATTCTCATCACCACTATGATAATCGCCGCTTTCACCTTCGCCTCCACCATCGATCCTAAGCTGCTGATAGTGATGTTCTCATCAAGGTTTGCACATTCCTAGGGTTTAGTTTATTAGTTTTAGTTTTTGTGTTTATTATTTAATTTATTTACTTTAAGTTTAGGTTGTTTTTTTAGGGTTTGGGGGGTTTAGGGTTTATTTTTTGTGGTTTAGGTTTTAAGGTTTATGCTTTAGTTTAGGTTGGTTTTTTAAGGTTTGTGGGTTTTAGGGTTTAGGATTTTATGGTTTTGGGGTTTAGGGTTTATGATTTACTAGGTTTTAGGCTTTGGCTTAGGGTTTAGGTGGGGCTTTAGGTTCAAGTTTTGGTTTAGTGTTAGTTTAGGGTTTAGGTTAGGTTTATGATTTAGGTTTAGTGGGTGTATGATTTAGGGTTTGTTTTTAGTGTTTATGGTTTTTTTTTTTTAAATTAAGTAAACAAGAGTTTAGATTTATTTAGTTTATTTTTTTATTTTAGTTTATTTTATTTTATTTTTTATTTAAGTTTATTTTTATTTTGTTATTTTAGTTAATTTATTTTAGGTTTATTTATTTTAGTTTAGGTTTTATATTTTCTCTTATTTTTTAGGTTTTGGTTTATTTTTATTTTTTGTTGAGTTCTATTTTTATTTTATTTTTTAGGTTACTTTTTTTAAAAATTATTAGATAAAGGTTTTGGTTTTTATTTTAATTTTTTTTAGGTTTAGGTTTTAGGTTTTTATTTTTGATTTATTTTGAGGTTATATTTTTAGTTTAGGTTTACGTTATTTTAACTCTTTTATTTTCTTTATAAGTTTTAGGTTTAGTTTATTTTAGGATTTGGTTTAGGTTTATTTTTTTTAGTTTATTTTATTTTAGTTTATTAGGTTTATTTTTATTTTTAGTTTAGGTTTTTTTTATTTTAGATTTGTTTTATTTTTATTTATTTTAGGTTTTATTTTATATTTATTTTTTAGGTTTAGGTTTTATTTAGTTTTTTTATTTTATTTTATTTTATATTTATTTTTTTTATTTAGGTTTTATTTTCAATTTTAGTTTAAGTTTCTATTTATTTATTTTAGTTTTACTCATTATTTATCATTTCTTTTTGTGCCTGTATATTTGATTAAAATTATATCTTTATCTTTGTTGTGTTTTTTATCTAATTAATTCATTGTTAGGTTTTAAATTTTTTGTATTTGTGGTTTAGGGTTAGCTTGAGGCTTTAGGGCTTTAGGGTTTGGGTTTAGAGTTTGGGGTTTAGGGTTTTATCAGGGTTAGGGTTTTAGGGTTTGTGCTTATAGTGCTTACAGTTTAGGATGTAGGGTTAGGGTTTAGGGTTTAGGTTTAAGGTCTAAGGTTTAGGTTTTAGTTTATGGTTTTTTTTAACACAGAACAAATCCAGATTCAACATTTCTTCTTTTTGATTTCATCAACCAAGTAACACACCAAGTTTTTAAGAGATAAGCGATGACAAGGATAAAAATTGGGTAAGCATAGAGCTAATCAAAAACCCTAGATTGCTAGAACTGTCTTTACTATAAAGCACTGTTCCATAAGCAGTAGATCGAATCGATCGTTCAATAGTTTATGTAGTTCCCATCACAACCAACATGGCCTTCAGAGTAGCGAGATCCACCGTCATATCCCTGATCTCTCCCTCCACCACCACCACGATTGTAACATTTGATGCTCCTCCGGCCTTCATAACCACCACTACTCGCATCCACAACCTCCATATCCACCAGCAATTCCATATCCCCACCACCATCATCGCTATGCATGTCTTCACCTGGCCGTGAGACTGACGATGATAGTGATGTTCCTGCCATCAAGGTTTTGCCCAATTTTAGGGTTCAACTTTTGGATTAGGTTTATTAGTTTTAGGGTTTAGGTTTATTTTTTAATTTATTTCATTACTTTATGTTTAGCTTTAGGGTTCAGGGTTTAGGGTTTAGGGTTTAGGGTTTAAGGTGCAGGATTTATTGCTTAGGGCTCAAGGTTTATGGTTTAGGGTTTATGCTTTTAGGGTTTAGGGTTTAGGATTAGGGTTCAGGGTTTGGGGTTTTGGGTTTAAGTTTTAGGGTTGTAGGTTTAGGGTTTAGGGTTTTTTTAATTATGTAAAATGGTATGTTTAGGTTTATTTAGTTTATTTTTTATTTTTTTTATTTTTTTTAGTTTTATTTTTATTTAGGTTAATTTTTCTATTTATTTATTTTAGGTTTATTTATTTTAGTTTATGTTTTTTATTTTATTTATTTTTTTTTTTTTTTAGTCTTTAGGTTTTATTTGTTTTAGTTTAGGTTTAGGTTTATTTTATTTTAGTTTTATTTTAGGCTTAGTTTCTTTTAGTTTAGGGTTTATGTTTTATTAGGTTTTATTTTATGTTTTTTTTTAGGTTGTGTTCCATCTAGTTTTCATTTTATATTTAGGTTTATTTTATTTTATTTTACATTTAGTTTTATTTTATTGATGTTTTTATTTTATTTTAGTTTAGTTTAGGTTTTATTTTATTTTAGTTTTTTATTTTATTTTATTTTATCTTTAAGTTAGAATTAGATTTAATTTTAAGCTTATTTTGTTTATTTTATCTATTTTAGGTTTAGATTTTATTTATCTTAATTTTAAGCTATCTGGTCCAAGTTTAGGTTTAAGTTTAGGCCTATGGTTTAGGTAGGCCTTGCTTAGGGCTTGGTTGGGGCATAGGATCTAGGATCTTTTTTAGGCTTTGTCCGTGCCTTCAGGGCTACACATCTAGGGTCAGTAGCTCAGTGGCCCATGGTTACCATGTCTGGGCCTAGGGCTCAGCCTCAGGGCCCATAGCCTAGTCAGGGGCCCATGGCCTAGATCAGGGTTGGCTGGCTCAGAGGGTCATGGCCAGGCCCAGGGCCTGGCTCAGTCAGCCCAGGGTCTGTTAGGCTCAGGGCTCAGGGCCTTAGGGCTCATGGTGTTGGGTCTCCTTCAGTTAGGGCCTGGGTCAGGCCTAGGGTTTAGGGTAAGGCTCATGATCTAGAACTAGGTAGGGTTAGATTTTTCAAAAAAAAATTAAGCGGTAGTTTTATTTAGTTTAATTTACTTTATCTTCTTTATTTAGTTTTTATTTTATTTTAATTTTAGGTTTTATCTTAGCTCTTTTCTCTTTATTTTAGTTTAGTTTTGTTTTTTTATTTTATTTAGGTTAGGTATTTTTTATTTTCTAGTTTAGGTTTTATTTTAATTTTAGGTTCGTTTAGGTTTTTATTTAGGTTTATTTTTTAGAATTTATTTTTTAGTTTATAGGTTTAGTTTATTTTAGGTTAGGTTTAGGTTTTATTTATTTTAGTTTAGTTTATTTTAATTTAGGTTTAATTTTATTTTATTTTATTATAGGTAAGTTTTTTTTTAGGATTTAGGTTTTATTTTTTGATTTACTATTTAGGTTTAAATTTTTATTTAGTTTTTATTTTAATTTATTTTAAGTTTATTTTATTTTTATTTTAGGTTTAGTTTTTTATCTTATTTGGCTTTTTAATATTTTAGTTTATTTTAGGTTTTTATTTATTTATTTTATTTGGTTTTTATTTCCTATTTTATTTTCTTTGTGGGTTTAGGTAGTTTAGTTTAGGTTTTAGTTTATGTTTTTGGTTTTTATTTTATTTTTTTTTAAGTTTTATTTTATTATTTTAGGTTTATTTATTTAGGTTTTTTGGTTTTTAGGATTTGTTTGGGGTTTAGTTTAGGGTTTTAGGGTTTGTGGTTTAGTTTTGGTTTGTGGCATAGTTTAAGGTTTGATTTAGGGTTTAGGGTTTAGGCTTTAGGGTTTAAGGTTTAGGGTTTTTAGGGTTTAGGGTATACGTTTTAGGTTTTAGGTTTAGGGTTCATGTTTTAGTTAAGGGTTTAGGGTTTTCAATTTTTTATTTTTTTAACAAAGAACAAATTCAGATTCAACATTTTATCTTTTCGATTTTATCAACCAAGTAACACACCAAGTTTTCTAAGACACAAGTGACGACATAAATCAAAAATGAGCACCCATAGAGCAAATCAGATTGAATTAGTTGTTCTTCGCTTTCTTCCCATTAACTACTCCTGAGTAGTGGGTTCTGCCATCATATCTCTGATCTCTCCCTCTATCACCACCACGATTGTAACCTTTGTCGCTCCTCTCGCCTCCATAACCACCACTGCTCTGACCACCACCTCCATATCCACCAACACCTCCCCCCAAAGACACTATGATAACTTGCCTTCGCTTCAGACTTAGACTGACTTGATGGTGATGTTCCTACCATCAAGGTTTTCCAAATTGTAAGGTTTAGGTTTATGTTTAGTTTATTAGTTTTGGCTTTAGGTTTTTTTTTTTTATTTATTTAGTTACTTTAGTTTAGGTTTAGCATTTTGGGTTTAGGGGTTTAGGGTTAGGGTTGGGGTTTAGTATGGTTTTGTGGTTTATGCTTTTAGGGTTTGGGTTTAGGGTTAGGGTTTAACGCTAGATTTTCTGGTTTAATTTAGGGTTTAGGTTGTAGTTTAAGATTTAGGTTTAGGATTTTAGGATTTATGGTTTTTAGGGTTTATTTTTTATTTATTTTAGTTTATATTATTTTTATTTTATTTAGATCTATTTTTAAATTTTATTTATTTTAATTTATTTATTTTAGGTTTATTTATTTTAGTTTATTTTTAAGTTTAGGTCAGTTTAGGTTTAATTTTTTAGTTGAGTTTTATTTTATTTTATTTTTAGGTTTAGGTTTTATTTTCATTTGATTTAGGTTTAAGTTTTAATTTATTAGGTTTTGATTTTTTTTTTGTTTTTATAGGTTTTATTTTAGTTTAGCTAGGTTTATTTTATATTTTATTTTATTTAGTTTAGGTTTATGTTAAGGTTTTATTTTAATGATTTTTTAGGTTTATTAACTTTAGTTTAGTTTATTTTAGTTTAGTTCAGTTTTTATTTTGTTTATTTTTATTATTTTAGGTCAGTTTAGGTTTTATTTTTATTTATTTTGTGCATTATTTTAAGGTTTATGTTTTAGGTTTAAGTTTTATTTAGATTTAATTTTATTTTTTTATCATTTTATTTTATTTTATCTTTTAGATTTATTTTTTTTTTAGGTTTTTTATTCTTAAGTATATTTTATTTTTAAGTTTATTTAGGTTTTTATTTATTTTATTTTTGTTTATTATTATTTATTTATTTTATTTTATTTTTAGGTTAAGGTTTTAGTTTAAGTTTTTATTTTATTTTACTTAGCTTTAGGTTTTTTTATTTATTTTATTTTAGGTCTTTTAGTTTAGGTTTTGTGGTTTAACGTTTAGTTTTAGAGTTTTATTTGGTTTGTGGTTTAGGGTTTGGGTTTGGGTTTTTGGGTTTGTGGGTTTAGGTTTAGTTTTAGTTTTGGGGTTTTAAGGTTTTGGCTCTTTTAGTAGATTTATTAGGATGTTATCCATTTTTAAGAGGTTTCATGGAGAAGTAGAGAAAGTAGGAGGATCTTACATTTTATTTTTTAGAGAAAGCTTGTGACAAAGTTTCAAGAGATGGTCTTTGGAGAGTTCTAGAATAAAAAGGAATTAATATTGGTTATATTCAAGTCATTAAGGATATGTATAATAGAGCTGTTACTTGTGTCCAAACACAAGGAGGATTGACAAAATATTTTCCTATTTCGGTTGGATTTCATCAAGGATTTGCTTTAAGCCCTTTTCTTTTTTTTCTTTAGTTATGGATGTTCTTACTAAGTATTTATAATAAGATGTACCTTGGTGTATGCTTTTTGTTGATGTCATTCTTCTTGTTGATAAGACTAGAGATGGAGTCCAAGAGAAACTAGAATTTTGGAGGTCAACATTAGAGTCTAAAGGTTTTCATTTAAGTAGATCTAAAACTAAATATATGGAGTGTAATTAGTTGTAGAAGTTCTAGTAGGTTGTGACATTAGGTGAACAAGTCATTAATAAGAGTGAGTGATTCATATTTAGGCTCTATTATTCAAAATGATGGTTAAATAGATGGAGATGTTATTAGTAGAATTCAAGTCGGATGGTCAAGTGGAGGAATGCCTGTTGTGTGATTGAAAAGTTCCACATAAACTTAAGGAAAATTATATAAGATTATGGTAAGACCTACAATGACGCATGGTGTAATGTTGGCTAGTAAAGAGAAGCATAAGACTAAGTTAAGTGTTACAGATGAGGATTGTGGATGAGTGGCTTTACTCTTAAAGATAAATTACAAAATGAGTATGTGCGGGAAAAAATTAGAGTAGCTCCAATGGTAGATAAGATTAGAGAGAGTCGCCTTAGATGGTTTGGCCACATAAACCATTGGCCATCCGAATCTGATTAGAGAGTAGATGCATTAGATTTGCCTTATATTAAGAAAGGCAGGTAGACCTAAAAAGACTTGGTTAAGGTGTATAAAAAATGACCTTAGTATTTGAATTAAATGAGAATTTGACACATAATATGGCACGATGGAGATGAATGATTCATGTAGCTGACCCCACTTAGTGGGATAAAGGCTTATTGTTGTTGTTCTTTTTGTTAACTTTATTTTTTATCATTTAGTTATCATTTTATTTTTATTTAGTTTTTTTATTTAGTTTATTTTTAGGTTTATTATTTAGTTTAGGCTTAGGTTTATTTTTAGTTTATTTTATTTTGTTTAGTTTAGCATTTGGGTTTAATTTATTTTAGGTTTAGGTTTAGGTTTTATTTATTTTAGTTTAGTTTATTTTAGTTTAGGTTTAGGTTTATTTTATTTTGTCTATTTTATTTTTAATTTAGGTTTAGTTTTTTTTTAGTTTAGGGTTTGGGTTTTATTTTTTATTTATTTTTAAGTTTATTTTTTAGGTTTAGGTTTTTATTTAGTTTTATTTTAGGTTTATTTTAGGTTTATTTTAATTTTATTTTATGTTTTTTTTATATTATTTTGGTTTTATTAGGTTTATTTTATTTTAGATAGTTTAGATTTTATTTTATTTTATTTTAGTTTTTTTATTTTTTAAATCATTTATTTTTAGCTCTTTAGGTAGTTTAGTTTTATTTTATTTTATCTTTATTATTTAGGTTTAAGTTTTCTTATTTATTTTTTAGGTTTTATTTACTGATTTTAGGTTTCAGTGTGTTTTAGTTTTTGTGGCTCAGGTCCAAGGTCAGGGTTTGTGTGGTCAGGGTTATTTAGGGTTTATGGCTCAGTGCTTAGGGTTTGCCAGCTCAACATTTAGGGTTTAGTTTATGTTTAAATGCTAGTGGCTGGATTAGCCTTTCAGTTTGGGCGCAGGATTTAGGTTTGGGTTTAGGGTTTGTTTAGGGTCAGCCTTTATTTTAGGTTTATTTAGGTCTTTTTATTAGGTTGTGGGGTTTAGTCAGATTAGGATTTGTTCTAGTTTGTGGAGGGTCTGGTTAGTCAGGTTTGGGGTTTAAGGTTAGGTTTATCTGGTTAGTTTAGTATTTTTTGGATTTATTATCATTTAGAGTTTATTATTTAGGGTTTAGGGTTTAGGTTTATTCTTAGGATTTATTTTTTTATTTTTGGTTTAGGTTTCAGTTTATTTTATTTAGTTTAGCTAGTTTATTTGTTTGGTTTAAGTTTAGTTTTATTTTAGGTTTAAGTTTTATTTATTCTAGTTTAGTTTAATTTTTGTTTATTTATTTTATTTTGTTTATTTTATTTTTATTTTATGTTTAGTTTTTTTTATTAGGTTTATTATTTTTTATTTATTTTATGGTTTTATTTTTAGGTTTATTTTTTTGTGTTTTATTTAGTTCATATTTTATTTTATTTTTGGTTTATTTTATTTTTATTTTATTAGTTTTATTTTATTTTAGGTTTTTTTATTCATAGTATTTTATTTTTATTTAGGTTTATTTATTTATTTTATTTTATTTATTTTTTATTTTATTTTTTTAAGTTTATGTTTTAGGATCTTAGTTTTATTTATTTAATTTTCTTTTATTTTTTTAATCATTTATTTAGGTCTTTATCACTAGCCCAGTCATCAGAGCCTGGTTATTTAGGATCAAGGTGGCTGGCCTAGGGTTGTGGCCTTAGGTCAGGGTTTAGGCCCAGCCTGGGTCAGGGCCTAGGTGGCCTCAGCCTTTAAGTGCTCAGTTTTAGTTTCTCCTGGCCCAGCCCAGCTCATCTGTGGTTTAGGTCAGTTAGTGCCTATCAGCCTTTAGTTAGGTTTAGTGGCCTTATTAGTTTGGGGTCAAGTTTAAGACTCAGGATCTAGGGCTTAGGTTGTGGTAGGGTCAGGGATCAGTAGCCCAGGATTTTATGGCCTAGCCTTAGAGGTTTTAGGTTCATGGTAGGGTACCTAAGGCATTTAGTGCATGTAGGTATTTTATGGTCAAGATTGCTTAAAGTTTTTAAAAATTAGATAAACCAATGTTTAGAATTTTTTATTTATTTTTTTATTTAGCTATTTTATTTTATTTTACATAAGTTTTTTTTATTTAGTTTATTTTATTTTATCTTAGATTCATTTATATTTTATTAGTTTATTTTTAAGTCATTTAGTTTTAGCTCTTTTATTTTAATTATTTTTTTTAGTTTAGGTTTTATTTTTTATTTTATTTGGTTTATTTTAATTCCATTTTATTTTATATTTTATTTTTAGGTTTATTTTAAGTTTAGTTTTATGGTTTTATCTTATTTTGGTTTAGGTTTTATTTATTTTAGTTTACATTTATTAATTTATTTTTATTATTTAGGTTTTACATTTTATTTAGTATTTTATTTTTTTTAAGTTAGTTTAGGTTTATTTTTAGTTTATAGTTATTTTATTTATTTAGGTTTATTTTGTTATTTATTTTATTTTAGGTTTTTATTAGAGGTTTAGTTTTTTTATTATTATTTTTTATTTTTTTAGTTTAGTTTAAGATATTTATTTTATTTAGTTTAGGGTTTATTCTTAGTTAGGTTTATTTATTTGTTATTTTACATTTATTTTTTAATTAGTTTAGTTTTATTTAGGTGGTTATATCATTTATTAGGTTTATTTTGAGGTAATTGATTTAGTTTTATTATTATTAGGTTTATTATTATTTAATTATTTTATTTAAAGCTTATTATTTTATTTTATCTTAGTTATTTATCATTATTTATTTTTTTAGGTTAGCCTAGGTTTTATTTATCTTTCATCTTTAGTTTTAGATATTTATTTTTTATTCTTAACTTTTTGCTTTGTATCAGGGTTATTTGTGGAGAGTGATTTAGTTATGGGGTGCGCCAGCTCATGGCCTGGGGTTTTAGTTGTGGTTTAGCTCATTTTTCAAGATCTCAGGTCAGCTCAGTGGCTCAGCCTCAGCCTTGTGGCCTAGTGTCAAGTTTAGAAGTTAGGGTTAGTTAGTGGTCAGTGGCTAGGGCCCAGGGTCAGGCCCAGGCTCAGTGGTAGGAGGCCTGGGTAGGTTAGTCATTTCATTTATGGAGACTGTAAGTCATAGTCAGTTTTGGCTTAGGGTTTTCAGTGCTCAGATTATGGTTTTAGTCAGGGCCTAGTGTTTAAGGTTTAGGTGTTTTTTATTTTAACAGTAAACCAAGTAGGTTTATGCCTTTAGTTTATTTAATTTTTTTATTTTATTTTATTTCATTTTATTTTATTTAGGTTTTTTATTAACATTTTTATTTATTTTTTTTTAGTTTTTTTATCTTTTAGATTTTAAGTTTATGTTTAGGATTGTGTTTTTTTTAGTTTAGTTTTATTTTTATCCTTGGTTTTAGGTTTATTTGTTTACTTTTAGTTTATATTTTATTTATTATTTTATTTATTTTATTAGTTTTATTTTTTTTATTTATTTTATTTTTTAGGTTTTTTATTTTATTTATTTTAAATTTAGGTTTTTCTTTTATGTATTTGTGATATTTTATATTTATTTTAGGTTTATATTTTAGGTTTAGGTTTTTTTAGTTTTTATTCTTTTATTTTAGTTTATTTTTATTTTCATTTAGTTTTATTTTATTTAGGTTTTGGTTTATTTTATTTTTTTTCTAGGTTTTATTTATTTTGTTTTATTTATTTTTTCATTTTTTTAATTTTATTTTAGTTTTAGTTTTAGGTTTAGGTTTTGGTTTAGGTTTAGGTTTTAGTTTAACATTTTATTTTATATAAATTTATTTATTTTATTTAGGTTTAAATTTTTTTATTTATTTTATTTTTAAGTTTTACTTAGTTTAGGTTTAGGTTTTTAGGTTTTTTGTTTGTAGAGATTGGGTTTGGGTTTGCCTGGTTTAGTATAGTTTGGTTTGGGGTTATAAGTCTTTATGGTTTTGGGTTTAGTGGTTTTAGGTTTAGTGTTTAGCATCTTTTATTATATTTATTTTTTAAAATTTTTTAATTAAATCAAGTGGTACTTAGGTTTATATTTATTTTTTTATTTCTAATACTTATTTTATTTCTATTTTGATTTAATTTTTTTTTTTTTTCTTTAGCCTAGTTTTATTTATCTTTACCACCATCTTAGCCTAGGCCTTTTTTAGGGCCAGTATTTGGGTAACACCCAGTGGCTAGTATACATAGGCATTGGGGTTCTTTTGGTCTAGTGCCTAGGAGCTCAGTACCACTCTAGCCCAGTAGGTTTAGCCCAGTGTAGTTATAGGGCCCAGTTTTAGTTTAGGCCTCAGTTGGTGGCCTCAGGCCCAGTGGCCTGTGGTAGGTCATTTTAGGGTCTGTTTAGTAAGTCAGGGTGGGGAGTTTATTTAGGTGGTTTGGAGTATTTTTAGTCTTAGGGTTTATGTAGAATAGGTCAGTTTAGGTTTAGTTTAAATTCATGGTAGAGTTATTTATTATTTAGGGTTAATTAGGTTGTGGATTATAAGCAGGAGTTTAGGTATTATTTAGGTATTTTTGGGTTTACGGTTTTTTTAATTAAGTAAACCTGGAGGTTTAAGTTTATTTAGTTTATTTTGTATTTATTTTAGTTATTTTTATTATTTATTTTTAGGTAATAAAATGACCTCCTTGGAGCTAGCGAAAGCCTAGTATTCTAAGGATGTCCATACTATATACCCATTTGCGTTCAAACAACATATGCAAATTCGTATACATGAACATAAAAAAGTAAGCTCCAAATCATATGGCTAATTAATTCAACCACTTTTTCAATTATGAATGTAGGAAATTTTAATTAAAATGGGATTTTCATTCACTAATCACATATACATATGCATGTACAAAGATATAGGAAAGTACATGTCATTGTTAAACTAGAGAAGTTAGGTAATCAAATGACCTCCTTGGGGCTAACTATGGCCTCATATTCTCGGGATGTCCAAACTATATGCTTGCTTTTCTTGGACACACATGGATGTATACATAAATGAGAGAACAAAAACCATGCAAAGATTGTATATATTTTATTGAATCATTTATATATATGAATTAAAACACTATCCTAATTCTAATGTTGAAATACATAAGAATGGAATCAAATGGGTATGTGCCATTGTTAAACAGGGAAGTGAGGTAATCAAATGACCTCCTTGGGGCTAGCTAAAGCCTCGTGTTCCCGGGATGTCCACACTATATGCCCATTACTATTCCATCATATATAAATCAACACATGAATAGAGGAAAGAGAACTCAACATTCATACACTTGAGCTATAAACACATGCATTTCTTATGTATTTATAATTAGCATCATAACACATATTATTATTCATTTATAAGCTTTTGAAAGATACATTTGGATTTAATAGTATAATAATAGCCACACATATATTAAACTAAATTCACACATGCAAGCTTACATAAAGGAAATCCATTTTATTTTACTTGATTTTGAAAAGATGGATGCATGAATTCAAATGACATACCAAATTTAACATGATTGGAAAGAGGACAATCAAATATAAGCATGCCATTCATTCAACTGAACTAGTTCTTAAAGACAATAAAATCTAATAAGATTATTTAAATAAAACCAAAGCTTCTTTATTAATTAAGTTTTGCATTTGATTTAATTTAAAGAAGAGAAGAGAATTCATCACTTGTTGTTTTAAACCCATTTCCACATTAGTGATTTGATTTAATTTAAGGATATGTAATTAAGTTGATTTTATGGGTTAGTTAAGTTGAACCCTTAATTAGAAGAATTAATTACCCTTACCTATGTCACCTTAAAGTAATTAACTAAATAATTATAAGCCACAACATGATATGCATGGAAAATGGCTTGCAATGATCCTAGGAAATAAAAAGGGGCCTAATGGCTTATGATTAATAGTTAGTTAGATTAAGGAACTTAATTAATTACACTTATGGTTTTCCCACACATGTGGACTAACCATAATTTCATCAAACTCCTTTAAGTTATTAAACAACTAAAGATCTACCCCATGATTTTATTAGTTAAGGTCTGATGTGATTATGATTTCAAATTGATTAAGTGATTTAATTAATTAGTTAAATCTTAATTAATTTCATTTTAAAAAAGGGTGAAATGAACTTAGGGAATGGGGTCCCAACCCTATTCCTTGGTTCACTTACTGTTGAACAATGATTAATAAACTTAATTAACCAATTTATTCCTATTCATGGGATTAACTAATCATTAATTGACTTAAAAGAGTAGTTAAGGTTTAATTAGTAAATTTTCCTAATTAAGTGAGCAAATCCCATGAAAATCATGGGATGTAGAGGCCATCCCATTAAATTAACCCACAAAATTTGGAGTTAATTGCTCAAGTAATTAAGGAGAAATTAAACTAATAAATTTTGTAAATAAACTTTAATTACTATTCAAAATTAGTTAAGATCATTTTTAATTAATTCTCCTCTGAAATATCTTTAAAATGAGTATTTATTATCATTTTTATTTCTCTATGATTTTTTAGGATTTTTAGAAGTTTCATCCATTAAAAATGATTAATTAAGCCTAATTACCTAATCCTGATGGCACCAAGTGGCATACTGATGCGTCACATTTTCCACATGGCACCGCAGCATTGGCTACTTAAAATTTATCTGACTCAATGCCTAAGTGGCGATGGATGTGCTATCTCATCCGCCATCCATTCTAAGATTGGATGCCTATGATTAATCCCATAAATTAATAGGATTACATCGATCAATTTAGCGGATCTAATCATGACCGTTCATTTTGATCATGCAAAATGGATGGTGCATGATCTAATGTCATGTGAGTGAGATAGAATGAAGTTCGTATGCCATTGCTCACTTGATCCAAGCTTACCCGTGTTTGGATCAACTCTAAAAGGATCCCACACCTTCATGACATCGATTGGAGGGGATCCAATAGTTAAGATCACATGAGAAACAAGTTTTCTTTGAAAAGCTCCAACCTATTTTGCCCTAAGGATCAATTTTTGAAGCATACCTCGCCAAAGCTCAAGACTGGTAGCTCGAATGATTGAGGAAGCTTCATCTAGTGGAGATGAAGCTCTATTGAGCAGCAATTGAATCAATTCCTCAACGTTCACTCGAAAGGCCATGAATTGATGATTTGGAGCTCAGATTTGATTGAAATCCCACATCAAGTGCTTAGGAAGCTTGGGAGTTGATTTGTTCTTGCTCGACGAGGCTTAGAGAAGGTGCGTGCAAAGTTAATTTGAGATTGATGGAGAAATAGGGAAGTTAGGTTGGAAATGGGAGTGGCCTATTTCAGGGCAGGAAGGAATGACATTTTTTGATCAAAGAATGAGCTTGGGAGCTTAGGGAATGGCTCAAGAAGCTCATCTTGGGTAGCTAAGACTCTGAGGAATGATTTTTATGTGTGTTTGAGTGGAAACGAGGGGTTTATACTTCATCTTGATTGGATGGTGGGATTGAGTTTGGATTTTAGTGGTTGTTCAACAATCTCAGGGAGTAGTGGGTGGCAGGGAGGAGATGAGTTGGCTCAGCTTGGTTGGTTGAAAGAGTGGAGGTGGCTGCAATGTGTGTCCTATGGGTTTCAAATGCTCTAATGGGGTGGGTGAGGTGATTTCACCTCCCATGGGTCATGGCCAACTAAACCACCCCTTGGGTCAGGTTGGATAGTGTCCTAAGTGGCTAGGTGGACCATTGGGAGAGTACCAAGTGGCTAAGGAATGGAAATGACCACTTACATGGGTGATTTATCTAATGTAATGCCACTAACCTAAGGGAAGAATGATCATTTGGCAATGGATTTGATTTGGGTAGATTTGAAATCAGCCAAAAGTGGGTTAGAACAAATTTCAAGTCAATTAGAGTTGATTTGGTTAGTTTTGGCTCAATTTGACTAATTTAGGTCAAATTGGTTGGTTGACCAGTTGGTCAAATTAGGTCAAACCAAGGGTTAGATCAAGTTCATATGATCATTTGGGATGTTTTGGTTCAATTGGTTTGGTTTAGTTTGGCTTAGATTTAATTTTGGCTCATTTGAATTCATTTGGGTCAAATGGGTTAAGTTGACCAATTTGACCAAATTGGCCTTGGCTGGGTTGGGTGTTGGTTTGGGTTTAGTAAATGAAGATTATTGTATTTTAATTTCAAATTTGGATTTGTTTATTTAGGCCAACTTGAACATTTAGGTCAATTTGGCTTAAGTAGATCAATTGGGTTTAATTGGGTCCAATCATGGCTTTAGTCAAGTTCAACAATCAATTTGGAATTAACTTGAGCCATTGGTTGCAATCAATTTGGTTTTTATTTTGATTTCACCCAATTTGGTCTTTTAGGTCAATTTGGGTCAACTTAGGTCAAGAGGGCCAATTGGGTTTGGTTTCACTCAATTGAAGGTCAACTCATATTCAAATATTAATTTTGATTTGGTATGAATCATTGGTTTCAAGGGATTTGGCTTAAGATACAATTTGGCTAGTTTGCATTCATATGGGTTAAGGGGTTGACATGGTCAAATAACCAAATTAACTTGGTTTGACCTAATTTGTGACGATTGATCAACCTAGGGTGATCAATAATCATGTTGGGAGGTTTTGATGGGCTTGGTTCAATCCAATTTGGGTAGGATTTGAACTTGGCTCAAATAGATCAATTGGCTTCTTTGGGTCAAGTGGACCAATTGGGTTTAGTTGGCATAATTTTTGGCTGAGTTTGATTTAGTTCAATTTATATATGGGTTTGGGATTGAAATATAAATTCAATTGCAATTGGCTTTGGTTCAAATAAGTTTTGATTCATTTGAATATTTCAAGTCAAAAGGGTTAAGTTGGCTAGAATTTGGGTTAATTTTGGTTTGGCTTGATGACAACAGATTCATTTATATTTATAAATATCATTGAAGGTATGACTGATTCATGAGAAAATTAATTGAATTTGGGTTTTGGAATGAAAAAATTTGGCTAAGTCCATGGAGTTGATTCATGTGGCTTAAGTTTGGATTTTGATTTGGTTTGATTTTGTTTTGATGATTTAAATGTATATTTCATTTAAATTTGTGAAGAAGATTGAAAATATGACTTCAGAAAAAATTGGACTTGAAGTTTTGCAATTGGAATGTAGGTTTGATTTATATTAAAGAAGATGAGGAAGATATAAAATTGAAGAAATCAATTAATTTTGGATTGATTTAGATTAAGAGAAGTAGGTCCATGGGTTAGGTCATATGGCTTGGAAGGGTTTCAAGTTTGGATTTGATCATGGGCTTCAATCATTTGGTTTTGAAATTTGGGTTTGGATTTAGATTTGAACGATGTTTGAATTGAACTGAGGTTTGGTGAGAAGGTGAACATGGATTTGGGTTGTAGGTGGTGGATTATCCTAATCCCTAGCATCCTAATTATGGTTAACCTTTCTAAGTCTTAGAAAGTGTTTACAATTAGAAGTGTTTATGAGAAGGAAAGTCAGTATCTAAACACTAAGTATAAGATGGGAAGATGACTCCAAAAGTAAGGTCAATGATTGTGTTGCCATTGGAGATAGATGATTGGAAGATCGAAGCCAAGTTTCACACTATAGACTTGGATACATCATTCAACGCTTTGCTTGGGAGACCATGAATACACTAGAATAATATAGTTTCATTCTCTCTACACTAGTGTATGAAGTTTGTGAGAGGTAGGATCATTTATGGGAGATCTCAAGTCATTTATAGTTCATGAGGTCAAGATATATGAGGGATGCTTACTACCTCCCTCAAAATCAACAAGTCTATTCTTGTGAACTTAGAAAAAGTTTAAAAATAAAAGAAAAAGAAAAAGAAAAAGAAAGAGAAAAAGAAAAGGAAAAGAAAAGAGAAAACAAAAAAGAAAATAAAAGGGAGCAGAAATAGACTTGGAAGAGGAAGTGGAGCCTGACATTAGATTCCACCCATAGTTCTTTACTCCATTCGAACATATGGGTAGGACTACCTGACCACCACCATGCAAAGGAAGAGGCTAGTTAAGAGGTAGTCCCAAGTGTGGAAAACCTCCAAATTGGTCATCCAATAGAAGATATATCCCAGCTACCAGGAGTACAACTACTATCCATATAGACTTAGAATCTAGTTCATAGGATGAGTATTATTGTTAGCACACTAGACTCTTCTCGAGTAGATTCCCTTAGAGGTGGAACTTGAGCCAGATAGCGATGAAGACTAGGCTCCAAAGCAACGCATAAGTTTATTTAAATCTATATGTGAAACAATTAGGCATCGGTTTGGAACCGTAGCTCTAACCCCACTTTCCTCTCAAAATGCTAAGAGTTTGGTAGTTAAGAAAGCCCCTAAGTCATCCACAGTGTGAAGAGTTAGAGGTTCTTTCTAGGAGCAACATCCTCAAGTCAAGAGGTTGATGTCAAACTGGAAGATGACTCATATAAATATTTAATAGAATTACCTTTTGATTGGTACTTGTCTTGTGTTCATAATTTAGCAAAGAAAGGGTTAATCCCAAATACTTGGTTAAAGCATAGGTCAGACTACATCAACAGAATATAAAAGAACAAATGTGAAAGCTCTCAATCAAGATGTGACTATGAAGTGGGTAATCGATGATGATGATTATTTTAGTTATCACCAATCATTTGGAATTGACAGTTCTTTTCAAATCACATTAACTCATATGAGGAGTTGTGCTTAGAAACTTCAGATGATCTAGATGATATTGAAGTCAAAGATGCACTGCCATATTTTGAAGAAGAGATCAAGTCAACCATCGATGAGCTCAAGGAAATCAGCTTAGGAATTGAAGAAGATCCACGCCCGACATGCATCAGTTCTTTGTTGAACAAAATTGAATCTAATGACTTAATTTGGCAATTCACAGAGTTTAAAGACTATTTTGCATGAAGTTATGAAGAGATGCCTAGATTGACTCCTAACATAGCAGTCCATAAACTAACAAAAGAGTCTACTGCTAACCCTATCAAGCAAGCTCCTAAAGAATAGACATAGAATAGGTCATTTAAAGTCAACAAACGATGATGCTAACTTCATCCGAAAAAAAATAGCCTATCGTTAGCCAAAGATCGTCTAAGAAAAAAAGAATGGTCAAATTCACATATGCATCAATTTTAGGGATTTAAAAAGCACATGTCCAAAAGATGAATTTCCATTACTAATCTCAGAGCTGATAGTGGTCATTGCCTCATCTCATGCAGTCTTCTCTTTTATGGATATAACTAAATAAAGATAGCCCTTGAAGATGAAAGAAACAATACTTTTAGAACCATGATCAGAATCTATTTCTATAAGGTCATGTCTTTCAGCCTTAAAATATCTATACATTCCAGCTATAATGTTTGATGAACTCATTCATCATCTAGTTGAGTGTTATATCGATGATCTCATGGTCAAAGTAGAGAAAAGGAAGACCATCTCCTTTAGTTGAGAGTAGTGTTCAAATAATTAATACAATTTAACCTCAAAATGAACCCCCTAAAGTGTGCATTTAGAGTAGCTTCATGGAATTTCCTTGGGTTTGTTGTCTGACACCAGAGAATTGAAATTGATCCTGAGAAGATCAAAGCAATATTAGAAATTCCACTCTCTAAAAGTTTAACTCAACTCAAATCATTCTAAGGGTAGTTTGCATATCTAAGATGCTTTATATCCAGTGAAAGATGTCATCCATTCTCAAAGACTTGTCAAAAGGATGCCAAGTTCAAGTGGGATGATTAGTGTGAGCATGCCTTTGAAGACATCAAGCATTACTTGATGATGCCGCTGGTTCTAACAGCCCCTATCCCGGGCAAGCCGCTCACACTTTACACTACTACATTAGATGACTCCTTTCATGCTATGTTGGCCTAAGCCAATGATGAAGGGAAGGAAAATGCACTATGCTACCTCAACCATCATCTAATCACTACTGAGGCTAATTATTCACCCATTTAGAAGCATTTCCTAGCTTTAATTTTTACTTCTCAAAAGCTACAACACTACATGCTTCCTTATAAGGTGAACTTAATCTTTAGGATCAATCCACTATAGTATCTCATAACATGGCCAACATTATTCAGATGGATAGCATGACAGTCCATGATCCTCTTATAGTTTAACATTACCTTCATACCCCTCCGTGCGGTGAAAGGATAAGCGTTAGTGGATATCTTAGCAACACACCCACTTCCTGCTGACTCTCTACTTAGTGATGATCTCTCCGATGAACAAATCATGAACTTATGGGATACTAGCATTCACCGCTAGGAGATGTACTTTGATGGTATGACTTCCTCTCAAGGAGGAGAAGAACCATAATATACTATTCTAAGAAAGGTAGGGGTAGGAATGGTTCTCTTAACTCTGAATTGTAATGTGATCAAAATCTCATATCATCTGTCCAATCCTTGTACAAATAATGAAGCTAAATATGAGGCTCTAGTTTTGGTTTGGAGTTAGTTACCCAAAGCATCTAGAACATTAACATCTGGGATTCTCAATTATCAACCAAATCTGGTCTTATAAGGTTATAAAGCTAAGCTCCATCACTACCATAAGTACACCATGGAGTTGTTGAAATCTAAGAGGTTACCATTTATAGATTCCTAGAGAGAATGTCAAGCATGGTTTAGCAAAGCTTTCCAAGGAGTTGGCATGTGTGGAGGATGAGTTCATATTAATAAAGGTCCAAAATAAACAAGTCTTATCCCTTATTGATATTAAACTCATCAAAAAGTACTCTCTTGAAGGGGAGGTTTCCATTGCCAAGAAGGATGAGGAGTTAGATTGAGGCAACCATTCATGATTACCTAAATAAAGGCAAACTACCTCAAGAAGTCCCAAGCCCATAAAGCAAAGAGCACTTTCTTATGCTCTTGTGGATGGTGTCTTATACTTTCAAGATGTGGTTATGTTATTTGAAAGCATGAAGCTCATAAGATCATGATCGAGGTACATTCTGGATTATGTGGATCTAATCAATCCGGTCCGAAGATGAAAGCCAAGATCAAGAGAGTAGGATACTACTAGTCATCAATGATCAAAGATTGCATGGATATAGCTAGGCGATGACACCAATGTCAAATACACGGTGTGGTCATACACCAACCACCCAACATTTTACATCCTATATTGGCATCATGGCCATTCGAGTGTTGGGGTACCATCATAGTGGGTCTGATTGATCCTCCTTCTTTTAACTGTCATCAATTCATCATAGTTACTACTGACTACTTTCCAAATGGGCAAAGGTGATTTTTCTTAGAGAGGTCACTGCTAAGCATGTGCTCTAATTTTTTAGGAATAATGTATATACGTTCAGAGTGCCTCGATGAATTATATCTGATAATGGTATTGCATTCAAAAGCACAGAGATCAACAACTTTTCTTAGAGACACATCATAGATTGGAGATAATCTACCATCAACTACCCAAGGGAAAATGGCTTAGCAGAAGCCTTCAATAAAACTCTCATCCAAATCTAAGAAGATACTCCACAACAAGATAAGGCATAAGTAGTTAGTTAAAGCCTTGTGGGCCTACCAAACCACATATAGAACTCCAACACAATATACTCCTTTCTCCTTAGTGTATGTGTTTGAATCTGTTCTACCATTAGAACTCCATCACTTAGGATAGGTGCATAGCAAGATCACAACAAAGTAGAATGCCAAGTTTGGTTAGAAGAGCTCAAGGTTTGAGGAGAGACTCATGCCTAAAACCTCAAGTTGTACAAAGCTAAAATAATTCAAGCTCACAATAAGTTGGTCTGTCCTAGAGCTTTTCAAGTAGGAGAGCTTATTTTAGTTCTAAGGATACTGGTTATTCCCCGTCGTAAGATGGGAGTCAAGTTTGAACCCACTTGGGAAGGCCCTTTTTCAATAGAGAAGGCCTACAAAAGAGGATCTTATCAGGTTATTAATCATAAGAGAGAGCGTTTAATGCTTTGAATCAACATGCACTACTTAAAGAAATATTATAAATCATGTTTGAAAATAATTATCATCAATGAAAATTCCATTTTGAATTCAATCTCATCCATGTTGAAAGTATTCTTGTTTGTGAATCCACCATGATGTGTTTAGGGTAGGAGTAAAGAACCAAAGTGGCGTCCTATCCTTCATCGACACAATACAAAACAAAATATGCACAAACATATAAAATAAGCACATATCTTTTATCTCGGGCTACTCTGAGTTGAGATAACGCCCCCAATGACAATCACACAACAATGTGGTGTGACATGTTACCCTCGCATGTGTCTCCCATCATCCTCTTTTGAGGATGTTTTGCTACACTTTCCTTACTTGCCATTTGACGAGTTCCTTGTTAGTTTTGTATGCCTTATTCTATAAGCTACCTTATGTTGGCTTCATTTAAGAGGATGTGAATTTCCTATGATTTTTCTTGGATTAGCCTTTGTCCACTAACTTGGTGGAGTATATTTGAGTTTTAGGATAAGTCCCTCTTCCCAAAAAGCTAAAACTCAAGAACATCACTTGGTCGAGTATATTTGACTTTTAGGATAAGTCCCCTAAACCCTAAACATTAAACCCTAAACCTTAAAACCTACAACCCTAAACCCAAAACCCAAAACCCTAACCCCAAACCTTAAACCCTAAACCCCAAACCCTAACCTCTAAACCATAAACCCTAAACCCTAAAAACCTAAATACCTAACCTAAATTAAATTAAACCTAAAAATAAAATAAATAAAAAATGTAAATCTAAATAAAATAAAAAAATAAAATAAAACCTAAACCTAAACTAAACTAAAACCTAAACCTAAAAATAAAATAAAATAAAAATAAAACTAAACCTAAATAAAATAAATAAAAACTTAAACTAAACTAAAAAAATAAAATTAAACTAAAAATAATTAACCTAAATAAAATAAAATACAAACGTAAAGTAAAATTAAAATAAAAACCTAATAAAAGCCTAAACTTAAAATATAAACCTAAAAAAAATAAAAAATAAAATCTAAACCCTAAACTAAAAATAAAAATGTAAACCTAAAATAACCAAAATAAAGTTAACCTAAACCTAAACTAACATAAACTAAACTAAAATAAATAAAACCTAAACCTAACCTAAACCATAAACTAAATAATATAAAATAAACTAAAAATAAAACCTTGTAATAAGCCTAAAATAAATACTTAAAACTTAAAGATAAAAAAATAAAATAGAAACCTAAATCTAATCCTAAAAATAAAAAATAAAACTTAAACCTAGAAAATAAAATAAAAATAAAAATAAACTAAAAAATAAACCTAAATGTAAACCTAAACATAAACTTAAAAAATAAACTAAAATTTAAAAATAGAAACTAAAATAAATAAACCTAATATAAATAAAGTAAACTAAATAAAAATAAAAATTAAACTTAAATAAATAAAATAAAATTAACTAAAAAAATGAAAAAAAAACCTAAACCTACCATTTAATTACTTTAGACCTTAAACCATAAACCCCCTAAACTATAAACCTAAACCTAAATCTAAATAAACCCTAAACCCTAAGCCTACAACCTTAAATCCCTAACTTAAACTTAAACCTAGCTAAATCAAACCTAAAGCCCTAAATCAAACTCTAAACTAACCTAAACCTAAACCCTAAATCCTAGAATAAACCTACACCCTAAACTAAATCTTAAGTCTAAACTAACTTAAACCTAGAGTGTTAAACTCTAAACCGTAAACCCTAAAAACCCTAAACCATAAACCCCAAACACTAAACCATAAAAACTAAACTCTAAACCTTAAACATTAAACCCTACACCTAAAACCATAAAAAACCCCAAACCCTATACCACAATCCCTAACCCTTAACCCTAAACCCTAAAACTAGAACCCTAAACTCTAAACCCTATCCCTAAACACTAAACTCTAAAACCCAAACCCTAAACCTAAACCTAAAGTAACTAAATAAATTAAAAAATAAACCTAAACCCTAAAACCTAATAAACCTAAATGTAAACCTAAACCCTAAGAATGGGAAGAACCTTGATGGCATGAACATCACTATAAACCAGGCTTAGTATAAATCTAGCGGTGCAGGCAAAGGGGGTGGCGGCGGTTATCACAGTGGTGGTGGGGGATCTCGATTTGTTGGTGGATTTGGAGGTGGTGATCGGAGCAGTTGTGGTTATGGAGGAAGGAGGAGTGACGGAGGTTACATCCATGGTGGTTCCGGTGGGAGAGATCGGGGATATGATAGTGGACCCCGCTACTCAAAAGGCCGAGATGGTTCTTGGGAACTGGAGAAATGGAAGAATGGCCGATCCAACCTGCTACTTTTGAAACTATGTCTTTACAATTGAGATGGTTCTAGTTATCTAGGGTTTTTGATTTTCTCTATGCGTGTTCATTTTTGATCTATGTCATCACTTGTGTCTTAGAGAACTTGGTGTGTTACTTGGTTGATGAAATCAAAAAGAAGAAATGTTGAATCTGAATTTGTTTTCTATAATAAAAAATTAACAATCCTAAGTCCTAAATTAAAACTTGAACTCTAAACCTAAAACCTAAACCCTAAACCCTAAACCTATAAATAAACAAAATAAAAAAATATTAAAAAGACTTAACACTAAACCCTAAACCCTAAAACAAACCCTAAACCCTAAACTATAATCCCTAAAACCCTAAACCCTAAACTCTAAACCTTAAGCCTTAATAATAAACAAATAAAATAGTAAACTAAACTAGCTAAAACTAAAACTAATAAACTTATAATAAATAAAAACTAATAATAAATAAAAACAAAAACTAATAAACTAAACTAAACTAAACTAACAAAATAATAACTAGAAATCTAATGAACTAATAATAATAAAAACTAACTAAATTAATAAACAAACCAATAACTAAATTAAACATAAAAAACCATACTAATAAACTAACTAAAAATAAACTAAACTACTAATAACTAATAAAAAACTAAAACTATTAATAAACTAAATAAAACTAATAAAACTAAACTAATAATATATAACAAATAACTATAACAATAACTAATAATCTAATAAATTAACTAACTAAAAAACTAACTAATAAAACTAAACTAATTAATAAATAAAATTAAACCCTAATAAATAATAAACACTAAACCTAGACTAATAAACTAATAATAAATAACTAACTAACTAACTAAAACTAAACCCTAAACATAAATTAATAAACCATAAAAACTAACTAATAAATAAACATAATAATAACTAAACCTAATAAACTAACTAATAACAAATAATAAACTAATAATAAAACACTTAACTAAAAATATTAATTATAACTTACCAATAATAAATTAATAAACTTAATAAATAAACTAATAATAATAATAATAAAACTAACTAATAAAAACTAAATAAATAATAATAATAATAATAATAATAATAATAATAATTAATAACTAACTAACTAAACTAATAAACTAATAATAATAAAACTAATAATAAATTAACTAATAAATAACTAAATAACTAAACGCTAAACCCAAATTAAATAAACAAACTAAATAATAATTATAAACATAAATTAATAATAATAATAAACTAAAAAAACTAATCTAAAACTAAACTAATAATAAACAATCGAAACTAATAATAATAATAATAAATAATAAATAGCTAATAATAACTAATAAAAAAAACTAAACCATAAACTAAATTAAAAAATTAATAATAATAAACTAATAAACCTAAATCCATAACTAAACTAATAAAACTAATAAACTAAAATATTAAACTAACAAATAAACTAACAAAACTAAACTAATAAAGCTGAACCACTAACTAAAACTAACTAAAACCTAAATAATAATAAAACCATAAACTAATAATAATAACTAACAAAACTAAATAAAAATTAACTAACTAATAAACTAATAAACTAATAAACAAATTAACTAAAAAAACTAACTAATAAAACTAAATAATTAATAAATAAACCTAAACCTTAATAAATATTAAACACTAAAACTAAATTAATAAACTGATAATAATAACTAATAACAAATATATAAATAACTAGCTAAAACTACACCCTAAACCAAAACTAATAAATCATAAAAACTAACTAATAAATAAACATAATAATAACTAATAATAATAATAAAAAAAACTAACTAATAATAACTAAACTAATAAAAAATAATAATAATAATAATAACTAATAACTAACTAACTACGCTAATAATAATAAAACTAATAATAAACTAACTAATAAATAACTAAATAACTAAACCCTAAACCCAAACTAAATAAATTAATTAAATAATAATAATAAAACTAATAATATTAAACACAAACTACTAATAATAATAAACCAAAAAAATAGTCTAAAATAAAACTAATAATAAACCAAATAACTAAACTAAAAATAATAATGAATAATAAATAACTAATAATAACTAATAAAAAATTAAACCATAAACTAAACTAGAAAAACTAATAATAATAAATTAATAAACCTTAACCCACAAATAAACGAATAAACTAATAAATAAACTAACAAAACAAAGTTAATAAAACTAAACCACTAACTAAACTAACTAAAACTTAAATAATAATAAAACCATAAATGAATAATGATAACTAACTAAACTAAATAAGTAACTAACAAACTAATAATATAATAATAATTAATAAATAAACTAAAATAAAGTAAACCATAAGAAATAAACAAACTAAATAAACTAATAAACTAATAAACTAATAAACTAAACCTAACATCCCCCCCCACCACCTAAACTAACCTAAAATAATAATAACTAAAACTAAACTTACTAAAATAAACATAAAATTAATAATAAACTAATAATAACATAAAACTAATAAAACCTAATATTACCTAATAAACACTAAACCTAAAACCTAAACCCTAAAACTAAACTAAACCCTCTTATTGAGAAATTTTGGGACCCATCGCATTCTTGGTGAGTTTTTGAGTGATTTATCTCTTGGATTCCTTATAGATTGTCGTCCTTGGGCCGATCTCGACCTATTCTTATCACAACACCATGACTCATGGCATCGGATACTTGAAATCCATGGGGTAAATCCCTTGTGTCGATGGATCCTGCTAGGGCATTTGATTTTTTGGGTAGCACTACCTCTAAATTACCTATTATTACTAAATCTTTCAAAGAGTCTTTAGCTAGTAAGAATTCCTCCACCGAGCCTCCTTTGAATTTGCTTCATAAGACTTTTAAAGGTACTCCGATAATTATGATTTCAAATGAGGATATTGAAAGATTAACTGAGCCTTTTTATTTAAACAGCCAAAGATGGAAGATATTCGTTCTTTTTTTGATAGCTTAAATTTATATGGTTCTTTTTCTATTGGGTTGATTGATGCAAGGCTTGTTCTAATTAATGTTTTTAATGACCTTGATTATAGAATACATTTTTCTAGGCGTTCTTACTATGTTTTTAATTGTCAAATGTGTATTCAAAATTGGATGCCAATGTTTGATGTTAATGAATAGTCTCCTATGTTCCCATTTGGATTTCTTTACCTAACATAAGGATTCATCTATTTAATTATTAGTTTTTTTATACTGTTTGTGTTGATTTTTGGTTGGCCTTTGCATGTTGATCAAGCAACAGTTGCTTCTTATAGACCGTCCATTGCTAGAATTCTTTTAGAGATTGATATTACTAAAAAATATCCAAAAGAAATTTGGTTGGGTTCAGAGAAATGTGATTACATTCAAAAAGTTATTTTTGAGAGCTTTCCCATTTTTTGTAATCATTGTAAGATTCATGGGCATGAAATTTTGAACGCTTTATTGCTCATCCCTCTCTTAGGCAGAAAATCACCAGTAAGAATTCAATTATTGAAAAAATTGATGATTCTCACAAGTTGGATAATGGAAAATATCCTTTTCAAAATTCTAATGTTTTGCAAAACCAGATTTATAACTCTTCTAAAAAAGTTTTACCTATTAATGATTTGTCTAATGTGAAAGGTAATTTTGATGTTTTGAAAAATTTTTAAATAACAATCATTCTTTAAGTGTTTCTTTAGATGATTTTGTTAAAGGGAAGACATTAGAGGCTGTGGCTAATGATTATAATGGTTTGTATGTTGTGCATAAGTCCTTTCATGATGATGGTTCGAATATTGTTGATGCTAAGACCATTTCTTTGAATCAGTTGGATGTTGTTTCTCTTTCTCCTTTGTCTACTTTAGATCATGGGAAAGAGATTATTTCTTTGCCTTCTTTGATTAAGAATGGTGGTGAAAAGAAAGCTCTTATTTTTGATATTTTAACTTATGGTCCTGACAATCTTTTTAATATTGGTGATCTTTCTTTTAAAAAATAAGATTTAGATACCTGTGACAATTCTCTCATTTTGAATAGTTCTATTTCAGTTCAAAATGATGGTTTTTCTATGGCTGGTAATTATGTTCAGAATTTTGGTAATATGCTATGTGTTTCTAAGGGATTTGAATCTTATTTTAATCCCTTACATGAAGATTATACTGAAAATCTAGATTCTACTTCTCTTGTTTCTTTTATGAATGAAGACAAGGAGGATACTATTTAGATTTTGTTGGAAGGTAAAAATATTGATAATTGTATTTTTAATAAAGCTATTTTTTCTCTTTCTGTCACTTCTAATTCTGAAATGCATACTATTTTTGATTTTCTTTATCTAATGTTGTGGATGATTCTGAATGCTCTTATTTAAAATTGATAGCTTCTGTTGATCCCCATGCCTTTTATAACAATAATGATTCATTTTGGATGGAGATTTTTTAGGGAAAAGACATGGTTATAAAACTATTTATAAGAAAATAACTATTCAGATTTATGCCCCTCCTCACTTGTTGAGGGTAACTCTTTTAAAGCTTCTTGGAAATAATCTCTCCTGTCCTTGGGAGGTTTTTTCTTGGCTAGTTTTTTCTCTATTGGCTGAGCTTTTGTTGTGTGTTATCTTGCTATCTAGAGTATTGGCTTCTTGGCTAATTTTCCTCCTTTTAGCTTGGGATTTCTGGCTTCTGTGTCCTTAGTTTGTTTTGGTGCCCCTGAGTTTTTTTGGGGCCCTTTTACTAGTTGGTTTTGTGCTAGTGGATTTTTTCCTATTGGCTTGCCTTTCTTTGGTTGGTTCTTTTGCTCTCTTTGTTGGTGGTAGGTTGGGCCTTTTGTCCTTGGCATGTGATTTTTCCATTGGCTGGTTGTTTCTCTAGCAATTTATTTTATCTATTGCTAGCCTCATCTTTTTTCCTGTTGGTTGGTTTGGTCCACCTATTATTTTTTGAGCTATTTTTCTTGGGTGCTCTGTTGTGTGGCTGCTCTGTTGTTTGTTTCCTTTCCTTTGGTTGGTGCCTTGGTGGCTTTAGAATGGTGTTGTTGTGGGCTATGTTGTCTTGGTGCCTTGGTGGCTTTGGATTGGTATTGTTGTGGGCTCTATTGGCTTTATCTTTGAGGCTCTTTTCATTCTTTTTTTTGGGTGTGAGCTTCTTTTCTCCCTCTTTTCTAAGAGGTGTTCAAATTTTGTTGGGATTGCTTATGTTAATTTTATTTGTTGGTCTCCTCTCTCTTTTTGTTTCCTTAGCTTCACTTTTTGTTTGGCTAGGTGGCAATTGTGATAGGTTTATATTTATATTTGGTTCGGATGGCTATGATGATATGATGGATTTTGTCCTTGAAATTTTATGGCTAGTGACTTTTCCTATTTGTAACCCTTATTTGAAGTTGGATACACTTAGGATTTGATGCCCCTCATTATTTGATTATCCTTCTTTTCTCATATCTTAACCTGAGTTTTTTTCTCTTTATGTTTTTTGAGCTCCTTCTGGCTGAGATTTCTTAGGTTGTAGGTTCTCTTTTTCAGTTGGTCTTTTCTTCTTCTTGGAGGGTGCTGGAGTCTAGCTAATAGTCTCTTTTTTCTTAGTTTGTTAGAGTTGTTTCAGGTTGCAGGTTTCCATTTCCTATGGATCTTCATCTCTTTCGAGGTTCTTTGAGCTCGGATTCTTCCCCTTTTGCCTTTTGTTTTTTCTTAGTTTTGTCTTTGTTTTTTTTTTCTTTTTGATTTATTAGTTTAGGGACTAAACTCTTTACAATTTTCTTTTTCCTCATTTGAGCAGTAGTTTCTTTTTTTCTTGAGTTTAATCTCTAATATGGTCTTCTTGTTCCTATTTTTCTGAGTAATAAATTCCTTTTAGTTAAAAAAAACCCTAAACCCTAAACCTTAAACCCTAAAAGTAAACCCTAAAGCCTAAACACTAAACCCTAAACACTAAACCCTAAACCCCAAAACCCTAAACCCTAAAATGCTAAACCCTAAACCCTAAACCCTAAATTGTAAACCATTAACCCTAAACCCTAAACCCTAAAAACCTAAACCTAAACTAAATAAAACCTAAAAATAAAATAAATAAAAAACTTAAACTAAACAAAGTAAAATAATAAAATAAAATAAAAACCTAAGATAAAACCTAAACCTAAAAATAAAATAAAAATATAATTAAAAAAAATAAAAATAAATAAATAAAAACCAAAACTAAATTAAAAAATAAACTTAAAAAAACCTAAATAAAATAAAACTAAATGTAAAATAAAAATAAAATAAACCTAAAATAAAATAAAATAAACACCTAAACCAAAAAAATAAATCAAAAAATAAATAATAAATAAAACCTAAACCCAAAACTAAAAAAAAATTAAACTTAAAATAAAAATAAAATAAACAAAATAAAATAAACTTAAACTTAAACTAAAATAAGCTTAACTAAAATAAATAAAACAAACATAAACCTAAAATAAACTAAACCTAAACCTAAACCTAAACCTAAACTAAATAAAATAAACTAAACTAAAAATAAACCTAAACCTAATCTAAAAAATAAAATCTAAAAACAAACCTTAAATAAAAACTTAAACATAAACCTAAAAAAAAAATAAAAACTTAAACCTAAACATAAAATTAAAATAAAAATAAAACTTAACGAAAAAAATAAACCTAAACCTAAACCTAAACCTAAAAAATAAACAAAAATAAAAAACCTAAAAATCTAAAATAAATAAACTAAACTAAATAAAAAAAAATAAACATAAATAAAATAAAAAAAAATAAAATAAACTAAAGAAATAAATAAACTAAATAATCCTAAACCTACAAGTTTACTTAATTTAAATAAAACCCTAAATCCCAAATCCAAAACCCTAAATGCTAAACCTAAACCATAAAACTAACCCCCTAAACCCTAAAGCCTAAAACCAAACCCTAAAGCCTAAAAACCCTGAACCCTAAGCCCTAAACTTAAACCGTAAATCATAAACCCTAAACTCTAAACCCTAACCCTAACCCTAAACCCTAAACCTTAAAACCCTAAACCCTAAACCCCGGTTGAGCTGATTTTTATGAAAGGTGATCTTAAAGAAGTTAGTGAAGAGGTTGCAAAATACAAAGTTGGTGCTCCTACCCGTGTTGGTCTTATTGCACCTATTGATATTGTGGGTCCTCCAGGAAACATTGGTCTGGATCCTTCACAAGCTTCTTTCTTGTAGGTTCTCAATATCCCAACTAAGATCAACAAGGATATTGTTGAATTTATCACCCTGATTAAGCTAATTAAAAAAGGCGATGAGGTGGGATCCTCCGAGGTTGCACTCCTCACTAAGATGGTGATTAGTAAATTCTCTAATGGCCTTGTCGTCCAATCTATGTATGATGATGGATTGATGTTTAGTCGTGTTACTTGACCTCACCAGACTTGATCTCATTGAGAAGTTTTTGGTAGGCCTTTCAGTGATAACTTCTCTCTCACTAGCCCTGTCTTATCCAAAACTTGCTGCAACGCCCACATGTTCATCAACGCTTACAAGAATGTCCTCGCCATCACAATTGACACAGATTACACATACCCGCAAGCCAAGAAGGTTAAGCGGTATTTAAAGGATCTTAGTAAATTTGTTGTGGCTACTGCGCCTGATGCTTCTGGTACTCTTGCTGTTGCAGCTGCTCCGGCTACTGCAGTGGAAGAGAAGAAAGAGGAGCCTGCTAAGGAAACTAATGATGATATGGGATTCAACTTGTTTGACAAAGCTTTGTTAGCCTTTTATCAAATAAAATTTTATTGCCTCTCTGAGTTAAATTATTTTGTGAAATACTATTTTTGTAAATTTTTTAATTACATTTTATTTTATCCTATTTTATTAGTTCTTAGAGGATAATGTCTTGCATGTTTTGGTAATTTCTTGTTTGTTATGAAATCATTTGAGTTGAAAAAAAATACTAAACCCAAAACCCCAAACCCTAAACCTAATCCTAAAGTAACTAAAAAAATTAAAAATAAACCTAAACCCTAAAACTTAATAAACCTAAACCTAAACTAAAACCCTAAGAATGGGAAGAACATTGATGGCAGGAACATCACCATCAACCATGTTCTGTCTAGATCTGGCAGTGGAGGAGATGGAACAGGCAGCAGTTATCACAGTGACGGTGGGAGATCTCAAGGTGCTGGTGGATATGGAGGTGGTGGTCAGTGTAGTGGTGGTTATGGAGGAGGAGGAGCGTTAGAGGTTACAACCATCGTGGTGGTAGAGGGAGAGATCGAGGATATGATGGTGGATCCAGCTACTCGAGAGGTCAGGGTAGTTCTGATGGGAACTGGAGAAATTCAAGGGCGGCCTATCCAAACTATTGCTTATGGAACTGCATTTTATAGTAGAGATAGCTCTAGGTATCTAGAGTTTTTGATTTTCTCTATGCGTGCACATTTTTTATTAATGTCGTCGCTTGAGCCTTAGAGAACTTGGTGTATTACTTGGTTAATGAAATCGAAAAAAAGAAATGTTGAATCTGAATTTCTTCCCTGTTAAAAAAAACCAAAAACCCTAAACCCTAAACTAAAACATTAACCCTAAACCTAAACCCTAAATGTAAACCCTAAACCCTAAATATAAAAAATAAAATTATAAAAAAAACTGTAACCCTAAACCCTAAAACTAATGCTAAACCCTAAACCTACAACCCTAAACACTAAACCCTAAAACCCTAAACCCCAAATCCCAAACCCTAAACCCTAAATCGTAAACCCTAAACCCTAAACCCTAAACCCTAAAACCAAACCTAAAACCCTAAACTAAACCCTAAACTAAACCCTAAACGCTAAACCATAAACCCTAAAACCTAAAACCTAAACCTAAATAAATAAAAAAATAAAATAAAATAAAACCTAAACTAAAACTTAAACCTATAAAAATAAAATAAACTCGAAAATAAACTAAAATAAAATAAATAAAACCTAAACTAAATTAAAACCTAAGAACCTAAATAAAATAAAATTAAAGAAAATAAAAAAATAAAATAAACCTAAGATAAAATAAATAAAACTAAATAAAACCTAAGCATTAAAATAAACCTAAAATAAATAAAAAAGAATAATAAACCCTAAACCCAAAAAAAAAAACTAAACCTAAAATAAAAAATAAAATAAAAAAATAAAATATACCTAAACATAAAATAAACTAAACCTAAACCTAAACATAAACTAAATAAAATAATATAAAATAAAAATAAACCTAAACCTAAACTAAAAAGTAAAACCAAAAATAAAAACCTAAAACCTAAACCTAAAAAAATAAAATAAAAACCTAAACTTAAACTTAAAAATAAAAATTAAAACCTAAAAATAAAAACTAAAATAAAATAAAATAAATAAAATTTTAAATTAAATTAAAAAATCAAATAAACATAAGAAAAACCTAAATAAAATAAAAACAAACTGCAAAATAAAAATAAAATAAACTTTAGACATAATAAAATAAAAACAAAATAAAAATCTAAACCTAAAAAATAAACCTAAAAATAAAAAATAAAACCAAAACCTAAATAATAAAATAAAAATAAAATTGAACTAAAAAAATAAACGTAAACCTAAACCAAAACCTAAAAAATAAACTAAAATAGAAATCATAAACTAAAATAAATAAACATAGAATAAATAATCTAAAATAAATAAAAAAACTAAATAAAAATATAAAATAAACAAAATAAACCTAAACATACTGGTTTACTTAATTTAAAAAAACCCTAAATAAAAAATAAAATATAAACCCTAAACTAAAAAAAAATTTAAACAAAAAATAAAAATAAACATAAACATAAACCAAAACTAAAATAAATAATGCCTAAACCTAAACCTAAAATAAACTAAACCTAAACCTAAACCTAAACTAAATAAAATAAAATAAACTAAAAATATACCTAAACTTAAACTAAAAAATAAAACCTAAAACCTAAACCTAAAAAAATAAAAAAAAACCTAAACCTAAACTAAAAAAAAAAATAAAACCTAAACCTAAAAAATAAAATAAAAATAAAACTAAACTAAAAAATAAACATAAACTCTAAACTTAAACCTAAAAAATAAACTAAAATAAAAATCCTAAACTAAAATAAATAAACATAAAATAAATAAACTAAACAAAAAAGCGAAATAAAATATAAAATAAACTAAATAAACTAAATAAACTTAACATACTGGTTTAATTTTTTTAAAAAAACCATAAACACCAAAATTAATCACTAAATCCTAAATCCCAAACATTAAACCCTAAACTCTAAACCCTAAACCCCAAACCCTAAACTAACCCTAAACCCTAAACCATAAAACCTAAATCGTAAACCCTAAACCCTAAACCACTACTAAACCTAAACCTAAACCTAAAGCAAAACCCTAAACCTTAAAACTAACTAACCTTAAACCTAACCAAAACCTAAAACTCTTTAAACTAACTAAAAAACTAAACCTTAAACCCCACTAAACCCTAAACTCCCTGATCCTCTCTAAACCCTAAAACCCTAAACCCTAAAACCTAAACTAACCCCTAAACCCTAAACCCTGGATCGTAAAACAAACATTAAACTCTAAACACTAAACCTGCAATCCTAAATAATAAAACCTAAACCCTAAAACCCTAAACCCTAAACCATAAATTATAAACTTTAAACCCTAACCCGAAAACCCTTAACCTTATGCCCTAAACACTAAACCCTAAAATCTACAACCCTATGCCCAAAACCTAAAGCCATAAAAACTAAACCATAAACCCTAAACCCAAAACCTTAAAAACCTAAACATAAAGAAAATAAAATAAAATAACATAAACCCTAACCATAAAATCCTAAACCTTAAACCCTAAAATCTACAACCCTAGACCCTAAACCTTAAACCCATACCCTAAACCCTAACCCATAAACCCTAAACCCTAAAAACCTAAACTAAATCAAACCTAAAAATAAAATAAATAAATAAAACCTAAACATAAAGAAAGTAAAAAACTTAACCTAAACCTAAACCTAAACCTAAACCACAAATAAAATAAAATAAAATAAAAATAAAATTTAAACTAAAATAAAATAAATAAAACCTAAAATAAAATAAAATAAAATAAACCTAAAAATAAAACCTAAATAAATAAAACTAAATGTAAAATAAAATAAAATAAGAAAAAATAAAATTAAAACTTAAATAAAAATAAACCTAAAAGTAAAACCTAAAATAAACAATAAAACCTTAAAATAAAATAAAATAAAATTAAACTAAAAATATAAACCTCATAAACTAATAAATAAAATAAAAACTAAAATAAAATCATAAAATAAATAAACTAAACTAAATAAAAAATAAACTAAATTGAAACATAAATAAATAAAATATTAAAACTAAATACAGTTATGATCTTTAAAACCAAATCCTAAACTAAACACTAAATCCTAAACCTAAACCATAAACCCTAAACCCAAAACTAACTAAACCAAGAAATGACTAAACTAATAAACCCTAAACCCTAAATCCTTAAACCCTAAAACCCTAAACCCTAAACACTAAACCCTAAACCCTAACCCTAAACCCTAAACTATAAAATTAAACTTAAACTCTAAACCCTAAACCCTAAACCTACAATCCTAAATCCTAAACTGGAAAACCCTAAACCCAAACCCTATACCCTAAACTTTAAACCCTAAACCATAAAACCCTGAACCCAAAACCCTAAACCCTAAGCCCTAATCCCTAAAAACTTAAACTAAATCAAAATGAAAAATAAAATAAATAAAAAAACCTAGACCTAAATAAAATAAAAAACTAAACTAAAACCTAAACCTAAACCTAAACCTAAAAAATAAAATGAAATAAAAAATAAAAACAAAACTAAAATAAAATAAATAAAAACCTAAAGTAAACTAAAAGATAAAATAAACCTAAAAATGAAAAACCTAAATAAAAGTAAAACCAAATGTAAAATAAAAATTAAAAAATTTAAAAAAATAAAATAAAAACTAAATAAAAACATAAACCTAAAAAATTATACCAAAACCCTAATTTAAAAAACATTTAAACCTAAATTAAAGAAAATAAATAAACATAAATGTAAACTAAAATAAATGAAACCTAAACCCTAAACCCTAACCTCTAAACCCTAAACCCTAAACCTTAAAACCAAAAAGATAAACCTAAATAAAACCTAAAAAAATAAATAAATATAAAAACCTAAACCTAATTAAAATAAAATAAAAACCTAAACTACAACCTAGACTTAAACCTTAACCTAAACCTTAAAATAAAAAAATAAAAAGTGAAAACTAGACTAAAATAAAATAAATAAAGACCTAAACTAAACTAAAAAACATAAACCTAAAATAAACAAAATGACTAAACCTAAAATTAAATTAAATAAAAACTAACTAAATACTTAAACACAAAAAATAAAATTAAAAATAAAAAATAAAATATATACACTAAACTAAAAAAAAAACTTAAACCTAAAATAAATAAAATAAAATAAACATAAACCTAACCTAAAACAAACTAAACTAAAATAAATAAAACCTAAACCCTAAACCCAAAATCCAAAACCCAAAACCCAAAATCGTAAACCCTAAACCTAAATTAAATATATACCAGAAATAAATAAAATAAAAAACAAAACCTAAATAAAAATAATAATAAAATAAAATAAAAATCTAAACTATAACCTAAACCTAAACCTAAAAATAAAATAAAATAAAAAAAATAAAAACTAAACTAAATAAAAGAAATAATAAATAAAAACTAAACTAAAATAAGTTAAATTAAAATTTAAAATAAACTAAAAAAAATATACCTAAAAATAAAAAACTTAAATAAAATAAAAACCTAAACTAAAACCCAAACTAAAACCTAAACCTAAACTTAAAATAAAATAAAATAAAAAGTGAAAACTAAGTTAAAATAAAATAAATAAAAACCTAAACTATAATAAAAAAATAATATTAACTTAAAAATAAAAAACCTAAATAAGATAAAAACTAAACTTAAAATAAAAATAAAATAAACCTAAAATTAAATTAAATAAAAACCTAAACCCAAAAAATAAACTTAAAAATAAAAAAATAAAACCTAAACTCTAAACTAAAAAAAAACCTAAACCTAAAATAAAAAAAATATAGTAAACATAAACCTAACCTAAAATAAACTAAACTAAAATAAATAAAAGCTAAACCCTAAACCCTGAACCCTAAACCAAAATTAAATAAAAAATAAAAAATAAATAAAATAAAATAATAATAATAATAATAAAATAAAATAAAAACCTATACTAAAATAAAATAAATAAAAATAAAAACTAAACTAAAATAAATTAAATTAAAATTTAAAATATACTAAAAATATATAATACACCTAAAAATAAAATACCTAAATAAAATAAAAACCTAAACTAAATCCTAAACTCAAACCTAAACCTAAACCTTAAAATAAAATAAAATAAAAATTGAAAACTAAATTAAAATAAAATAAATAAAAACTTAAACTAAAATAAAATAAACTTAAAAATAAAAACTAAATAAAATAAAAAATAAATATAAAATTAAAATAAAATAAACATAAAATTAAATTAAATAAAAACCTAAACCCAAAAAATAAACTTAAAAATAGAAAAATAAAACCTAAACCATAAACTAAAAAAAAACCTAAACCTAAAATAAACAAAATAAAATAAACATAAACCTAACCTAAAATGAACTAAACTAAAATAAATAAAACCTAAACCGTAAACCCTAAACCTTAAACCCAAAACACAAAACCCAATGCCCTAAACCAAAAGCCTTAAACCAAAATTAAATTAAAACCAAAAATAAAAAAGAAAATTAAACCTAATAAAAATAATAATAAAATAAAATAAATGCCTAAACTGAAGCCTAAACTTAAACCTATAAATAAAATAAAATAAAAAACAAAACCTAACCTAAAATAAAATAAATAAAAATAAAAACTAAACTAAAATAAATAAAATTAAAATTTAATAAAACTAAAAAAATATAATACTCCTAAAAATAAAAAATCTAAATAAAATAAAAGCCTAAACTAAAACCTAAACTTAAACTTAAACCTAAACCTTAAAATAAAATAAAATAAAAAGTGATAACTAAACTAAAATAAAATAAACCAAAACATAAACAAAAATAAAAAAATAAAATTAACCTAAAAATAAAAAATCTAAATAAAATAAAAACTAAACATAAAATAAAAATAAGATAAACCTAAAACTAAATTCATTAAAAATGAAATAAAAGGCTAAATCGAAAAAATAAACCTAAAAATAAAAAATAAACCTAAACCCTAAACTAAAAAAAAATCCTAAACTTAAAATTAAACAAAATAAAATAAACATAAACCTAACCTAAAATAAACTAAACTAAAATAAATAAAACCTAAACCCTAAACCCTAAACCCCAAACCCTAAACACTAAAACCCTAAACCCTAAACCCAAAAACCCTAAACCCTCAAAACTTAAAAAGTTAAACCTAAATTAAATAAAACCCAAAAATAAATAAAATAAAAAACCTAAACCTAAATAAAAATAATAATAAAATAAAATAAAAACCTAAACAAAAAACCTAAACCTAAACCTAAAGCAAAACCAAAACCTAACAATAAAATAAAAACTAAACAAAAATAGAATAAATAAAAAATAAAAAATAAACTAATTTAATTTAAATTAAAATCTAAACTAAACTAAATAAAATAAACTACACCTACATAAAATAAACATAAAATAAACATAAAAGAAACCTAAAATAAAATAAAGAAAAACTAAATACAAACGTAAACCTAAAAAATAAAGCTAGAAATATTGCTTGAAAATAAATAATAAATAAAACCTAAACCCTAAACCTAAAATAAACAAAATAAAATCAACATAAACCTAAACTAAAATAATTAAACCCTAAACCCCAAACCCTAAACCCTATACCCTAGAAACCTAAAACTTAAAACTTTAAACCCTAAACCCTAGAAACCTTAAAAACCTAAACCATAAACCATAAACACATAACACTAAGCCCTAAAATTAACCTTAAACACTAAACCTACAACCCTAAACCCTAAACCCTGAACCCTAAAACCCTAAACCCTAAATCGTAAACCCTAAACCCTAAACTCTAAAACCCACAAGCTTAAACCTTAAACCCTAAACCCCAAACCCAAAATCCTAAAACCTATACCCTAAACCTTAAACCTAAACCTAAACTTAAAAAAAATTAAACCTAGACCTAAACTAAAATAACTAAAATAACTTAAAAAAAAAACTTAAACAAAACTTAAACTTAAAAAAAATAAAAATAAAAATAAACCTAAACCTAAACTAAATAACTAAAACCTAAACCAGAACCTAAAATAAACTAAACTAAGCATAAACCTAAACTAAATAAAATTGTAGAATAAAAATAAACTTAAACCTAAACTAAAAAATAAAACTTAAAAATAAACCTAAAATAAAAAACTAAAACTTAAAACATAAAAAAATAAAATGAAAACCTAAACCTAAACCTAAAAATAAAAAATAAAACCAAAAAATAAAAAATAAAATTAAAATAAAACTAAATAAAAAATAAACATAAACGTAAAGCTAAACCTAAAAAATAAGCTAAAATAGAAAACTTAAACAAAAATAAATAAACTATACTAAATAAAAATAAAAATAAACCTAAATAAAAAGATAAAATAAACTAAATAAACCTAAACCTACAGATTTACATAATTTAAAAAAAAAACCCTAAACCCTAAAACTAACCCTAAACTCTAAACCCTAAACCTACAATCCTAAACACTAAACCCTAAACCCTAAACCCTAAAAAGCTCTAAACCTATACCCTAAACAAACCTTAAACCATAAATTATAAACCCTAAACCCTAAACTAAAACCTAAACTTAAATTAAAAAACCTAAACCTAAACCTAAAACTAAATAAATTAAAACCCTAAACATAAATACACAAAAATCAAAACCTAAATTTAAACCTAAATAATCCTACATAAATAAACTAAAAAATAAACATAAATAAACTTAAATAAACTAAATAAACCTAAACCTAAACCTAAACTAAATAAACCTAAACCTAAAATAAAAATAAAAACCTAAACCTAAACCTACACCTAAAAGCTAAAAAAAACCTAAACATAAACCAAAACTTAAAATAAACAAAATAATAAAAAATAAAAATAAAAACCTAAACCTAAACTCTAACCTAAACATAAATAAATAAACTAAAATAGATAAATGAAACTAAAATAAATAAATAAATAAAATAAAACCTAAACTTAAACTTAAACCTAAACTAAACTAAACAAATAAACCTAAATAAATCTAAACCTAAAAACCTACACCTAAAATAAACCTAAACCTAAACCTAAACTAAACTAAAAAACTAAAAACTAAAAAACCTAAATCTAAAAAACCTAAACCTAAACTAGACTAAATAGACCTAAACCTAAACCTAAAAATAAAAATAAACCTAAAACCTAAACCTAAACTAAATAATAAATAAATGAAAAATAAACTAATCCTAAACCTAAACCTAAAACTTGAACCTAAACCAAAACCTGAACCTAAACTTAAACCTAAATAAACCTGAACCTAAACCTAAAAACCTAAACCTAAAACCTAAACTTAAACCTAAACTAAAATAAATATATAAAATAAACAAACTTAATAAAATAAAAACCTAAACTAAAATAAACTAGACTAAAAACATAAACCTAAAAGATTAAAATAAAATAAAAACTTATACCTAAACCTAAACTAAAACCTAAATAAATAAACCTAAACTTAAACATAAACTAAAATAAACCTAAAAAAAATAAAAATATAACATAAAATAAACATAAAAAAACATAAACTTAACCCTAAACTTAAACCTAAACCAAAACCTAATAACCTAAACATAAACTTAAACCTAAACTAAAAAAAAGCTAATCTAAATAGAATAAATAAAACCTAAACTTAAACCTAAACCTAAACTTAAATAATAGAACTTAAACAATAACTAAATAAATAAAAAATAAATAAAATAAACCTATACTAAATAAAACCCTAAACCCTAAACAAAAACTAAATAAAAATAAATAAACCTAAACTAAGCCTAAAAACCTAAACCTAAACCTAAATAAACCTAAAACCTAAACCTAGATAAACCCTAAACTAAGCCTAAACCCTAAACCCCCTTATAGCACCCTAAACCCTAAACCTAAACCCTAAAACTTATAATTCTAATCCATAAACACTAAACCCCAAACCCTAAACCTTAAACCCTAAAACCTTAAGCCATAAACCCTAAACCCTAAACCCTAAACCTAAAACCTACAACCCTAAACCCCAAATCCTAAACCTTAAAACCTAAAAACCTAAGAATCATTCTGATGGAGGTTATAGTCGTGGTGGTGGCGGAGGGAGATATCTCGAATATGATGGTGGATCCCCCTACTAGAGAGGCTGGGTAGTTCTGATGGGAACTGAAGAAACTAAAGAACTATCGATCTGATCTACTACTTATGGAACTATGTCTTTATAGTAGAGAAAGTTCTAGTTATCTTGGGTTTTTGATCTGTTCTATGTGTGCACATTTTTTATCTATATTGTAACTTATTCTTAGAAAACTTACTGTGTTACTTGGTTGATGAAATAGACAAGAAGAACTGTTGTACCTAAATTTATTCTCTGTTAAGAAAAAAATCCAAAAAACCTAAACCCTAAACTAAAACTTGAACCCTAAACCTAAAATTGAAACCTTAAACCCTAAACCCTAAACCATAAAACAATAAACCCCAAACCCTAAACCTTTAAAATAAATATTGATGGTTCTGTCTCTCATAATGGCTCGGGTTGTGGTGGAATTTTCAGGAACTCTAAGGGTATAGTCCTATGTGCTTTTGCTTATTCCCTTATTTCTGACTACCCCTTTTCTAAACTTATGTCTTCAGAGCTCTTGAGATTTGTTTCCAAAATGGCTGGATCAATATTTAGATCGAGGTGAATGCTGTTTTTCTGATTGATCTTTTAACTTCAACTAAGATGAGCAGCACTGATTTGTATTACCTCCTCAAGAAAACTAGATCTCTTCTTTCCCACGAATTTTAACATCACACATGTTTGGCATGGAAGGAAATGCTTGTCGACTACCTTGCCAATCGGGTGCTAGCTAGATCCAATGGTATCATTTTCTTTGAGCAACACACCTTGCCCAAACATTTGTGTGGGCTGGTTAACCTGGACAATTTTGGATTACCTTATCTCAGAACTTAATTAAAATTCTGATTCTTTCTGCCCACTTTTTGGATTTCTATTCCTTTTTGTGCTTTTTGTGGATGCTGCACATGGATAACACTTGGTGCCTGGATCTTTGTGTCATGATCTGCTATTTTAATAGCTCCTCCCTCTTTTGGAGGCTCACTATTTTTGGCATTAAAAGGCTGTTGTTGAGTTATGTGCATACGGTTAATCAGCATAGGAATTATGTTGAGCGGAAACAGACATTTCTCTTTATTTAGTTATCCTTTACTTTATTTTTTACAGAAGTGGCTTCTTGGCCCTTTGATGATATTTATCTTCTTGGTTGTTGTCTTTGGATTCTTGATCTCATTCACATGCTCTATGAAATCCTTATTCTGATTCTACTGAGTTCCTTTGGTGGGATCTTATTGTGGGGGGTTTCTTTCTTTTCTTCAAACTACTATGACTATCTTTTACAGGTTTCCCTTCAGGCTGCTGTTGACCTTACTTCTCCTTACGACAGACTTACTATTGTGCAGAATCTGCCAGGGTGGAATTTCTGGCATTTTGTTGTATCTTTCTGCACTATTTATTTTTTTATCCTAGATGGTGTTTATTCAAATTGTTTATGACTGTTTTACCCAGGAGATCCTTTCTGTGCAGGAGGTTTCTGAGATTGGGGTTTTGGTTAATTTCTTTTATTGTTCTTGTCTGAAGATTAACTATTTTTTGGGGGCTATCTTCTTCTATTCCCTGTGAGAATGGATTTTCTTGTTGGATGCTCCTTTTGGTTCTTACTGTGTTTACCCTCCATTTTTTGTTTCACTTTCTGCTCTTGTTGTTAACATTTGGGTTGATGCTGTTCTTTACTGCAATTATTTTCACCCTTCATGCTTTGATGAGATCATGAAAATTTTGAAGACCATTCTTCTGTTCTGCCTATATCTAACCAATGGTCTATCCTATATGCCTACATTATAGGTCATCCTTGGCATCGCTTAATGTGACTAAGCAACCTACTCAACTGTTTGCTCTTAGATGTTATTGGGCACCTATTGGTTGCAACTTTCTTTATTGCTGTTATTTTTCTGATTGGGATATCCCATGTCTACACTAATATCTCTTTGTAGGAATGGAATTGTGTTATTTTTTTCAATACTAGTCATTGGCTTTTTGGGTCCTCTTTACATATTGTTGTCTTTGAGATTTATGGTTTCCTCTTGAATCATGAATTCACAATTGTTTGTACTAATACCAACTGGGCTATTTTTGATCACACATGCTGTTGTTGTTTTCATCCTAGTTCTATTTCCCATAGTCAGATTTCTTCCTTTTTATTAAGGGAGCCTTTTTATGTTTTGTCTACTCTTAATGGCATATCCTATGGCCAACATCTTGAAAACTTCCCTTTTAGTTGTTGGCTAACATGGCTCCATCAGGGTATTATTAATCTTGCTATTTCTGGTCTTGTTTTCCATGATCAACAGGTTTAGAGTTACTAAAGAGATTATCATTCTGCATCTGCTGAGGTTGGGTTCTGCTTACATTGGTGGAAATTTCTTGAACTCATACATTTTTTACTTTATATCCTTCTTAGTAATATTTCCTTTTCCTAATGGGTGTGTTAACAGTAAAATTGACCATGTTGCTATTTTTTGGAATTCTGATTTCCTTGCCCAGCAAATTTTCTTTATTTTTATTTTGGTTTTTGCTGCTAAAACCTGGGATGGTGTTGTTTTTCCTTGCTGTTGTTCTCCCACCCTATGCTACGATTGGAACATGCACAATTTGAAGCTCATTTCTTTGTTATGCTTGGAATTAATAAATGATTTATCTTATATGCACAATTGGGTTATTGACCAACCCACTGGTTATTATTATGAATTTCCTTGGCAGAATTTGATTATGGTGACTAAGCATCCCGATCTTGTCGATTTCTCGAATGTCACTTCTGGATAGGCTTATGGTGGGGAGCTTTTCATTATCTATCCTTTCCTTTATCTATATATTTTTATGGGTGGACTCTTGCCCAGCTTGTTGGTTTTAACTACCTTGTTTGTTGGCTAATCTGGATTAATACTCATCTTACGCCTGGGTTTTGGATTATTTTGGCAAGCTAGTTTTTGCTATTTTGGTTGTTCTTGTATTGGAGATTCTTGTCTTGTTTTATCTTGACACCTCAATGGGCTCCATCTTTGTTGGTTGTAGAATTTCAGGGTCTCATGCTCTAAAAGCTGTTTCTGACATTGTTGTCCTGATGGTGATGGTTTTTGGTGACTTTTGTCTGAGTTGCTGCCTTCAAGATAACTATTTTTATGCTTTAATTATTTGGTTATCTATTATTGCCATGTCTACTCTGATTGAGGAGTTTTATGGCTAATTTGCTATCTTTTCCTATTTTGGATGTTGCTGTCTTAACTGTTGCTATTTTTTGGAATCTAATGTTGAGACCCATTTCAATCCACTTGTTGATTCTTTGAATGGCGGGTTCAAATGTTGCATTAGCTGTTTGGTTGGGGTGGTTGGCTTTCTCAATGCTCGTGGCTTTATCTCCTATTTTCGACCTGCACCGATGTTGTCCTTATTCCTACCTCATTTCTGATAGGTTGGTGCATTCTTATGTGATGTCTATTCGAAGAGTGGTATTATGAGCTTTAGTCCCTTCCTGTCTTGGATGTTGTTTCCTTTTGCTGTCTTATTTTGTGGGTTGATTGTTGATTTGGATTATCTGAATTGTTTTTACTGGGTGCTCATTTTAGTTGGTTGCAGTCCATTCCCTGTGTTGAGCTATGCTGTCTTCCTTTACTATTGCTTTTCTCCAGGATATTAATAAGGGGGTTGTTTCCTGGGTTGTTTCCTGCCCTGAAAGTTTCATTTATATATCATATGATTGGGATGGTGTTAATTATAAGCTCATTGACTTGATTAGCAGGATTTTAGCAAGTTGTCTCCTCTGCAATTTTCTTGTGGAGGGATTATATGCTGGATTGCTTTCTTTTTTGGATATGGCTATTGATGAGATTCTAGCTAAGATGGCTTACTCTCTTATGTTTATGTATTCTCATGTCAAGATGTCTATATTGATGATACTTTTCTTGAATGAGACTCCTTATCCTTTAGCTCTTAGCAATTTTCTATATACTCTAGATATGATTTTGCTTAGGTTTACAGGTAATAAAGCTCACAAGAATATCAACAACTGGGTGCTCCCTTCTCATAGGTTAGTTGGCTATGATGGCAGTGATGATCTCACTCCCTATTGGTTCTGTAGTAGCTCATGTGATGTTTGGATGCTCATACTTGCATCTACCCCAACATGGTGTGATTGAGCCTGAGCCTTCTCTATCATAATTCCTTACTAACATACTCATATTATATTATTTTCTTCTAATTTTTTGTCTGTATTACCTTAACTGTTCTAATCTCCCACTTATTATAACTTTGCAGGTGATTCTATCTTTTCTTTATGCTCAGATTATCATGCATTCCCACATCCTCCAGAGCATTGGCTTTATTCTTACTTTAGCTTATTATGTTAATCATCTTGCATCTTTTGATTGTTTTAATACTTTATTTTGCTCTTGGATCTACTTAGATAGGGGATTTACTCCTTAGGCTCATTGTAGCTCTTTGAGTAGTTCGAGTTTACCCTTTTAAGGACCTTGTAACCCTCTTTTTGTGGCAATAAAATACCCCTACATGGGGTTTCCCAAAAAAAAAAAAACCCTAAACCCGAAACCCTAAACTAATCATAAACCATAAATCATAAATCCTAAAAAGTTAAAAACCTAAACCTAAACTGAATAGAACATAAAAATAAAATAAATAAATAATCCCAAACCAAAATAAAATAATAAAATAAAATAAAATAAATACCTAAACTATAACCTAAACCTAAACCAAAACCTAAGCCTAAACTTGAAAAGAAAATAAAATAAAAATAAAATTAAACTAAAATAAACTAAATAAAACTAAACCTAAAAGATAAACCTAAACATAAACCAAAACCTAAAAAATAAACTAAAATAAAAACCTAAACTAAATTAAGTAAACTAAACTAAATAAAAATAAAAATAAATCTAAAAAAATTTAAAATTAAAATAAACTAAAATAAATAAAAAATAATCTAATTAAACCTAAAACTACTAGTTTATTTATTATAAAAATTTAAAAATTAAATATATAAAAATAAAAAAACCTAACCATAAACCCTAAACCCTAAACCCTAAAACCCTAAATAATAAACCCTAAATCCTAAACCCTAAACCCTAAATCCTAAAACCTGCAAACCTAAACCCCAAACCCTAAACCTTAAATCTTAAACCTTAAACCCTAAAAACCTAAAACCTAAACTTAAATCTAAACAAAATAAAACCTTAAAAAAACAAAAAAAAAACATAAACTTAAAGAAAATAAAATAAAATAAAAACCTAAACTAAAACATACACTTAAACTTAAGCATAAAAATAAAATAAAATATAAATTTAAAACTAAACCAAATTAAAATAAATAGAAAGCTAAACTAAACTAAAAAATAAAACAAACCTAAAAATAAAAAACCTAAATAAAATAAAACCATACGTAAAATAAAAATAAACTAAACCTAAAATAAAATAAAATAAAACTTAAAAAAAATATAAACCTAAAAAAAAAAAAAACCTAAACCCAAAATTAAAAAATAACTAAACATAAAATAAACAAAATAAATAAACTTAAACCTAAACTAAAATAAATAAAACCTAACTTGAAACCTAAAAGAAACTAAACCTAAACCCTGAACTAAATAAAATAAAATAAACTAAAAATAAAGTTAAACCTAAACTAAAAAATAAAACCTAAAAATAAACCTAAAAGAAAAACCTAAAATCTAAACCTAAAAAAAAAAAAACCTAAACCTAAACCTAAAAATAAAAAGTAAAACCTAAACCTAAAAAGAAAATAATAAATAAAACTAAACTAAAAAATAAACATAAACATAAACCTCAACCTAAAAAATAAACTAAAATGAAAACCTAAACTAAATAACAAATAAAAAAACAAGCCTAAATAATCAAATACACTAAAATAAATAAAATAAATAAATTAAATAAACCTAAACCTAATGATTTATGTAATTTGAAAAAAATCCTAAACCCTAAACCTTAAATCATAAACACTAAACCCTAAAATGTAAACCCTAAACCTATAACCCTTAACCTTAAACCCTAAATCCTAAACCTTAACCTTATCCTTAAAACCTAAATACTAAACCATAAACCATAAAAAACCCTAAACCTTAAACCCTAAAACCCCAAACCCTAAACCCTAAACCCTAAAAAACCATAAATCATAAACCCTAAACCCTAATCTAACCTAAACTCCTAACCTAAACCCTAAACTTACCCTAAACCCTAAACCCTAAACCATACAACCCTAAACCCTAAACCCTAAACCCTCAAAACCCTCAAAACCCTAAACCCTAAACCCTCAAAACCCTGAACCCTAAACCTTAAACCTAAACCTTAAACTTATTTTCACATTTTTGCCTAAGTTGAGTTATGGTTTTGACCTCTTGCTTTTGGGTTGTCTTGGTTTTTTCAGCCTGGTGGCTGATGTCCTCTCTGCCTTGTTACTCAAGTTGCTGGTGGATAAGATGGTGTTTTACACTTACTTTATGTTATTTTCTACATTCACTGGTTTGTTGGCTCTGATATTGAAGTTGAATTACTTTTTGCTGGTTTTTCATGGTTGGATGGGTGGCCTTCCTAGTGGGAACTATTGTTGGTTGTTGCCTTTCTAGGCCATCTTTTGGGGAATTTCCTGGCTACTTTTTTGGGGGTTGCCTGCCTGTTCCTTATTATTTGTTGCTAGATTCTTATTTTTCCTTGGTTTTGTGTTGGGTTATTCTCTAGGATTAGCCTCCATTGGGTGCATTATTTGCAACACATTTTATGTTGTAATTATGCTTCCTGTTTAGTTAGTCTTTATTGTCAGGGAAGTTTGGTTTCTTGGCTGGTCCTAGTTAGCTATTATTATTGCCTTTCTATGGTTGTTGTGCTTCTTTTGGACCTCTCTTGTGTGGAGCTTTATTGGTTTTGTAGTTTTCATTGGTTGTTGGGGATGCTTCCTTTGTTGGTTACTTATGATGGGTTATTCTCTGGTGGTTGCCTTATGGTTATTTTAGTTAGCTATTTTGTTGGAGGACTTGTAGTTATCTTTGGAATCTTGGTTGGTTGATTTTTTTCCTTGTTGGTCTTTTCCTTCTTTTTGGACTATTTGTTGGAGCCTTTTGTTGTGTTGGTCGAACCTTTGTTGATCCTTTTGGATTTGACTTTTTAGTTTCTAGTGGTTAGTAGCTACCTTTGTCCCCCTTTTATGTGGTTATTTTGTCTTCTGGTTATTTATAATGGGTCCAGCTTATGTTTCCTTCAGTTGATGGCTTAATTTTTGAGCTATTTAGTCATTTGTGGTTGTTCACCCTGGTTAGGCTTTGTGATGGCTACTTGTTAGGACTTTGGAATGAGGGCTCCTATCTTGGTTTTTTGGTTGTTTCTTTGTTAATTGGCATGGGTCTGGTGCTTGCTGATGGTTGGTTCTAGTTTTTCCTAGTTTGGAGCTTGGATGGGTATTTGCATAATGGCGTTGTTGGTGTTCTGACTTTTTTCTAGCCTCCCACTAAGTTATTGTGATTAGTCTATTATGGTTTTTGTTTGGTGGTTTGGCTGCAATCTAGTTGTTGGCTGGTTGCTCTTTATTTAATGGTGCAAGATCTAGAACTCTATGAACTGCTAGCCTTGGATGTTTCCTTGTATCAGGTATGCTGTCTATGATGGCTTTAATGTTACTCAGCTATTCTCTCTAGTTGGTAGCATTACATATGATTGTAACCCTTCTTTATGAAGTTTGGATGCTCATATGAATTGTTGCCCCTTGAGATGATCCTAGCTGAGCCTGAGCCTTCTCTTTCTCAGCTCTCTCTATTTCCTATCTTTATCCTTATCCTTTTTAGCTATGACTTTTGCCTTTGTAGTGTTTTGTAGATTTCTTTTATAGGTTGGAACTTTATAGAGGGAATGGTCATTACTCAACCAACCCAAGTATTTTTGTTGAGGATCTTGCTTATTTTGCTTTCTCAAAAGAATCATGAATTGCTGCTAACTCATCCTTTTACTATTTGCAAGATTTTTTTTAGTCTTACTCTGTGTCTTTTTCTCTTATACTTTTTAGCTGTTGTATTTGCTCTTTTGTTTTCTTTTTATTTTTAGTAATGTACTTAAATGGGGGTTTTGCTCTTTAGGTTTCTTGTAGCTCTAAGCATAGTAGAATTTTAGAGCTTTACCCCTTTTAAGAACATTGTATCTTTTCCTTTTATTGTAATAAAATTCTAACTTTCCAAAAAAAACCCAAAACCCAAAACCATAAACCCTAAACCCAAAAGCTTAAATCCTAAACCCTAAACCTTAAACCTAAATCCTAGACTAACCCTAAACCCTAAACCCGAAGCCCTAAAAAGCTAAAAACCTAAACCTAAACATTAAGCTAAAAAATAAATAAAAATTAAATAATAAAATGAATTAAAACTAAAACCTTAAGCTTAACCTAAACCTAAAAGGAAAATAAAATAAAAAATAAAAATGAAATAAACAAAAAATAAATAAATAAAAAATAAATAAATAAAAAATAAATAAAAATAATAATTAAATAAACAAAAATAAATAAATCTTAAACCCTAAATTAAAAAAATAAACCATAAAATAAAACCTAAAAGTTATGGAACAGTGTATTTACAGTAGAGATGGTTCTAGTTATCAAAGGTTTTTGATTTGCTCTATGCATGCTCATTTTGTTTCTATGTGGTCACTTATGTCGTAGAAAGGTTGAGCTATATTTGATAACATTCTTCTAGCCCAAGAGCTGATTCATGTCCTTGATGCTTATACCAGAGGTGGTAACATCCTTTTCAAATTGGACATCTCTAAAGCTTTTGACAACCTCTCTTGGAATTTTCTCTTCCAAATTCTACAATTATTTGGTTTTTCTAACAATTTTATCTATCTCATTAAAAATTGTATTACTAATGTTTGGTTCTCCATTATCATGAATGGTGAGTCCCTAGGTTTTTTCCCATCTATGCATGGATTGAGACAATGAGCTCCCTTATCTCCCTCACTTTTTATTATTGCTGTTGAATATCTTTGAGGAATCTTAATGATCCTTTCAACAATAATCCTAGCATGTTTTTAGAACTTAAGGTGGTCTTCCTCTCTCTCATCTTAGCTTTGCTGATGACTTCATAATCTTTTGCAATGCATCTATTCATCACATTAAAACTATTAAGAATCTTTAAATAAATTTGGTAACGAAAGTGGCCTCTTTCTTAATGATGCTAAAAGTTGTTTCATTCCTTCCTCTAAAATCTCTAGTAATAGGATCAACCAAATCTTGAGAATTACTAATTTTCAGGAACAACAACTTCCTATTAAATATCTTGGTGCTCCCCTTTTTAAAGGTCATACAAGATCACATCTTTTGATGAGTTAATCCAAAAAATCTCTCTTAAAATTTCTGTTTGGGAATTTCATTTACTCGCATTTGGTGGTAGGCTCACTTTGATTAAGAGTACCCTTAACTCCATGCCTTTATATCTCATTCAAACCATTATGCCAATTCTACCATTAAATGTAATTGAGCCTCCTTAACAAGATCTTCTGGGGTTCTAACAATTCTACTAACAGAATGCATTGGACCTCTTCGTATAAAAGCTGTGGTACTCTTGATGAAGGTGGGCTTGGCTGTAAGCCAATCAGGGAAGATATCACTACTTTTTCTTATAAACTTTGGTGGAAATTTAGGAGCAATAATAGTCTTTGGGCTAAATTTATGACTGCCAAATATTGTCAGGGTAAGCACCCTCTCATTTTCCCTTATAAAGTGGGAGACTCTCCGGTATGGAAAAGACTTTGTTCCATCAAATGAGAGCAAAATCATTAATCTCATCGGGGATTAACTCTAGAACCTCTTTCTTTTGGCAAGATAACTGGACTGGAGGTGGGTCCATTAATGATTTACTTTCTACCCACTCCACTACTGCTATTAAAGTGAACTCTTTCTAGCAGAATAATAAGTGGAATAGTAGTAAGCTTAGTGACTATATTCCTTTCTCTCTTTTAGATAAGCTTAGTATTATTCCTATCATTCCTAGCAATCATAATCAGATCCTTTTTAAGCTCTCCCAAAATGGTGATTTCTACCTTAAAAATGTTTATATTTATATTAAAGAAGCTCATGATTTCTCCAATGTATTTTTTAAACTTTGGAAGAACACTATTCCCATTTCTTATTCTTTTCTAACTTGGCATATTTTGAAAAACTTCATCCCTATTGACTCTTTGATGTGAGGTAAAGGATTTTACTTACCTTCAAAATGCTACAGCTGCTTTCACAATGAGAATGTAAATCATGTATTTGTTAATGGAGCCATTGCTTCCAAACTTTGGATTTAGTATGATGAACCCTTTAATATTGTCAAATTCAATGGTTCCTTAACTCTATACCTACTTCTTGATGTTTATTTTGAAAATACTATTAAAGGCCACATTAAAGTGATAACTACTATCACTCATATTTGGTGCATATGGATGGGCAGAAATGATGCAAAACATCGTGGGATTCCTATGAAGCATATGAGGATAATTGCTAGAATTAAAAATAAAATTCATGCCTTGTTTAATGCCAATTTAATTAACTACAATAAATTCAAAGGCTGCAAATTTGTGGCCAATAAACTGGGTTTTAACTTGACGGATCAACCCAGCTGTAAAGATGATAAGATTGTTTATTGGATAAAACCTCATGCTAATACTATTAAAATTAACACTGATGGCTCTATTTCTCAAAATGCTTCTGGCTGTGGTGGTATTTTAGAAACCTTAATGGTAAAGTCCTCTGTGCTTTGCTTACCCCCTTAATACTTGCTCGATTCTTTTTGTTGAGCTAATGACAGTTTACAAAGCTATTGAGATTTACCTTCAAAAAGGTTGCTCAATATTTGGATTGAGGTGGATGCCTTGATTGATCTTTGATTCCACCAAAGTGGGCAATGAATTGTACTACCTTCTAAAGCACTAGAGCTCTCCTTTCTCAACTCTATTTTAAAATCACTCATGTACGTGAAGGTAATGCATGTGACACCTTGCTAATCTGGGTGCTAGATTAGATGGCATAAAATTCTTTGATCAACTTAAACTTCCTAAACATTAGCATGGTTTGGTTAATTTGGACAATACTGGACTCCCTTACCTCAAAAATTAATTCATCCTATTGCTTTGGCCTGTTGTATTACCTGTTAATTGCATGACCAACTTCATTTTAGTGTTGCTATTTCCCTGGGTTTTACAGATGCATCTTTTGATACCCTTTTATAGTTATTTTGTGATCTCTGTGGCATCTTCTGCTGGATTAATTACCCTAGCCTTATTTGGGGTCTTACTGCTTCTATTATTTTCACTATTAATGGTAAGGTGTTCCCTATTTTTCTAACCAACTGGATGGACATATTTAGGGGTACAATAGTGGTACAACATAGACTCAAAAGGGGTTCAAAGGAGAGCCATCATTGAAATCCTTCAAGACAAAGGGCAAAAGAAGGAATTCAAGAAGTAATTCGATCTTGCAAAGAAACAATAATAATAATAAGGGTATTGCAGTTTCTCTCTTTACAGGTTGTGGAGGTGAGGTTAGAGAGCATAAGAGGGGCCACAACCCTATTAAAGAGAGAAAAGATAGAAAATTAGGGCCTGCCATGAAGCTATACAAAAATATAGTATTAAACAATGAGACAGCAAAGTCATGAGCCCCAGCATAGATTTCCAGAAAAAGGAAAAGAGACAAAACACAACCTTAATCATAAAATGGAAAATAGAAATAGTAAGGCCCATAAATAAAATATTGATGGCAAGAAGTCTGTTCCCGTTGATCAGAAAGTAAAGCAGAAAGTAAAACATCTCCCTCCAGCAGATCCAACTGATAAGTGAAAATAGTAGAAAGAACCTACACTAATCTAAAAAAAAATTAATAAAACCTAAAAAGAAAATAAAATAAAAATTAATAAACTAAAATAAAATAAAAACCTACACTAATCTAAAAAGAACCAAAATAAAATAAAAACTAAAAACATAAAAACCTAAAGCTAAACTAAATAAAAAACATAAACCTACATAAAATAAAAAAATAAAATTAAAAAAATGTAAACTAAAACCTAAACTTAAACAAAAAATAAAATAAATATAAAATAAATATAAACCTAAACTAAAATAAAAAAATATATAACCTAAGAATTAAAAATAAAAATAAAATAAAAATTAAACGTAAAATAAAAATAAAATAAACCTAAAATAAACCTAAAATAAAATAAAAACAAAATAAAAAATCTGAACCTTATACCCTAAACCCTAAACCTTAAAACCTAAACCATAAATCCTAAAACCTAAACCCTAAACCTTAAATCTACCACCCTATTCCCAAAACTGTAAAAACCCTAAACCTTAAACCCTAAACCTGAAAACCTAAACCCACTAACCCTAATCCGTAAACTCTAAATTCATAAGCTTAAATACTAGACCCTAAACCTACAACCCTAAACCCTAAACCCTAAACCTTATCCCTAAATCCTAAAACCCTATAAAACCATAAAGCCTAAACCTAAACCTAAAACCCAAACCTTACTCCTAAACCCTAAACCCATACAACCTAAACCTAAAGTAACTAAATAAATTAAAAAATAAACCTAAACCCTAAAACCTAAGCCCTAAACCCTAAACCCTAAACCCTAAACCCTAAACCTTAAAAATTCTAAACCATAAATCTTAAACAATAAACCTTAACCCTTAACCCTAAACCATAAAAGCATAAACCCTAAAACCATAAACCCTAAGCCCTAAACCCTAAAAATAAAAAATAAACTTAAATAAAATTTATAAAATAAAATAAATTAAAATAATTAAAAAAATAAGCTAAATAAACTTAAAGCTAGAAGTTTACATAATTTAAAAAAAACACCCTAAATCCTAAACTCTAAATCCTAAACCCTAAACCCTAAACCCTAAATCGTAAACCCTAAACCCTAAACCCTAAACCCCAAACCATAAACCCTAACCCTAAACCCTAATCCCCAAAACCCTAAGCCCTAAAACATAAAACCCAAAATCATAAAAAACCTAAAAGCTAAAACCTATACTAAATAAATTCAAAAAATAAAATAAATAAAAAAACCTAAACCTAAATAAAATAAAAAATAAAATAAAATAAAAACCAAAACTTGAAAATGATATAAAATAAACTAATAAAAATAAACTAAAATAAAATAAATAAAACCCAAACTAAATTAAAAAATAAAATAATCCTAAGAATAGAAAACTTAAATAAAATAAAAACTAAATCTAAAATAAAAATAAAATAAACCTAAAATAAAATAAAATAAAATAAAATAAAACCTATATAATAGCCTTAAACCTTAAACCCTAAAGCCTAAACCTTAAACCCTAAACCTTAAATCCTAAACCTTAAATCCTAAACACTGAGCCCTAAACCCTAAACCTACAACCCTAAACCCTTAACCCTAAACCCTAAACCCCTAAACCCTAATCTCTAAAACCCAAAACCATAAATCCTTAACCCCCACAACCCTAAACCCTAAACCCTAATCTTTAAATCCTAAACCTTAAACCCTAAATCATAAATCATAAACTTTAAATCCTAAAACCTAACCCTAAACCCTAAACTATAAACAACCATAAACCCTCAAACCCTAATCCCTATACCCTAAACCCAAACCCTAATCCTTAAACCCTATACCCTAAACCCTAAAAGCCCTAAATAGTAAAGCCTAAATACTAAACCCTAAACCCTAAACACTAAACCCTAACCCTAATCATTAAACCCTAAAAACTAAATAAATCCCAATCCCTAAACACTGAACCATAAACCCTAAACACTAGAAGTAACCCTAAACCCTAAACGCTAAAACTAACCCTAAACCCTAAAGAACCCTAAACCATCAAACCCTAAATACCTTAAACCTCAAACCCTAAACCCTAAACCCTAAACCTTAAACCCAAACTCCAAACCCTAAACCCTATGCCCTAAAATCCTAAACCCTAAACCCTTAACCCTAAACCCTAAAAACTCTAAACCCTAAAGCCTAAACACTAAACCCTAAACCCTAAATCATAACCCTAAACCCAAAACCCTATAATCATAAACCCTAAAAATAAACCCTAAAAATAAAATAAATAAAAATAAATAAAATAAAAAATAATTAATTAAAAAAACTTAAACAAAAATTTTAAAAAAATGAAATAAAACTAAAACCTTAAGCTTAACTTAAACTTAAAAGAAAATAAAAAATAAAAAACTAAATTAAAATAAACTAAAATAAAAACTTATATTGAACTAAAAAATAAAAACTGAATTAAAATAAAAACTAAAACCTAAAAACCTTAAGGTAAACTAAATAAAAAAAACATAAACCTAAAATTAAAAAAAAATTAAAACCAAAACCTAAACTTAAATAAATAATTAAATAAAATAAAATAAACTAATAAATATAAAATAAATATAAACCTAAAGTAAATTAAAAAATATAATTAACCTAAGAATTAAAAACCAAAATAAAATAAAAACTTAAATGTAAAATAAAATAAAATAAACTGAAAATAAAATAAAAATAAAATAAAAAATTTACACCTTAAACCCTAAACCCTAAACCTTAAAACCCAAACCTTAAATCCTAAAACTTAAACCCTAAACCCTAAACCTACAACCCCAAAACCCTAAAAACCCTAAACCTTAAACCCTAAACCCTAAAACCCTAAACCCTAAAACCTAATCCCTAAACTTTAAATCCCTGTATAACCCTAAATACTAAATCATAAACCTACAACACTAAACTCTAAACCCTAAAACTACTACCTTAAACCTAAACCCTAAACCCAAACCCTAAATCCTAAAACCCTAAGTATAAACCATAAACCCTAAACCCTAAAACCTAAAAAATCTAAACCTAAACCTAAACCCTAAGAATGTGCAGAACCTTGATGGCAAGAATATCACAAGAAACCGTGCTTAGATCTGTGTGCAATGAGATGAATAGTTATCATAGTGGTGGTGGGGGATCTAGAGGTGCTCGTGGATATGGAGACAAAATAAATACAAAATAAAATAAACCTAAACCTAAACTATAATAAACTAAAGTAAAATAAATAAAACCTAAACCTAAACTTAAACCCTAAATTAAAAAAAATAAAATAAACTAAAATAATCCCAAACCAAAACTTAAAAAAAACTAAAATAATCCTAAAATAAAAACCTAAAAACTAAACCTAAAAAGATAAAATAAAAACTTAAACTTAAACCTAAAAATAAAAAAATAAAACTTAAACCTAAAAAATAAAATAAAAATAAAACTAAACTAAAAAATAAGCATAAACCTAAACCTAAAGATAAAAAGTAAACTAAGATAAAAAATCTAAACTAAAATAAATAAACCTAAAATAAATTAAATAAAAATAAAAAATAAACCTAAATAAAATAAAAAATAAAATAAACTAAAATAAAGAAAAAATAAACTAAACAAACCTAAACCTACTAGTTTAGTGAATTTGTAAAAAAAAACCTAAACCCTAACCCCTAAACCCTAAACCCTAAACCCTAAATCTACAACCCTAAACCAATAACCCTAAATCTATAACCCGAAACCAACAACCCTAAACCCTAAACCCTAAATCTTAAACAATAAACCTTGAACCCTAAAAAACTCTAAATCTTAAAACTTAAACCCTAAACTAATCCTAAACCCTAAACCCTAAACCTTAAAACCTAAATCTAAATTTAAACCCTAAATCCTAAATGCTAAACCCTAAACCCTAAAATATTAAAACTTAAACCCTAAACTAACCCTAACCCCTAAATCGTAAACCCTAAATCCTATAGCCTAAACCCTAAACATTAAACCTTAAACCCTAAACTAACCCTAAACCCTAACCTAAACCCTAAAACCTAAACTAAACCCGACTAAACCATAAATAATAACCTAAATCTAAACTAAATAAAACATAAAAATAAAATAAATAAACCTAAACCTAAATAATATAATAAAATAAAATAAAATGAAAACCTAAAACCCTAAAATTAAACCTAAAAATAAAATTAAAATAAATTAATAAAAATAAACTAAAATAAAATAAATAAAAACCTAAACTAAATTAAAAAATAAAATAAAACTAAGAATAAAAAACCTAAATAAAATAAAAATTAAATATAAAATAAAAATAAAATAAACCTAAAATAAAACCTAAATATAAAAAAATAAAAAAAAACCTAAAATAAAACCTAAATATAAAAAAATAAAAAAATTCTAAACACTAAATTAAAAAACAAATCCTAAACCTAAAATAGAAATAAAATAAACAAATAAAATAAACCTAAACCTAAACTAAAATAAACTAAACTAAAATAAATAAAACCTAAACTTAAAATAAACTAAGCCTAAACCTAAACTAAACTAAATAAAATAAAATAAAATAAACCTAAACATAAACTAAAAAAATTAAACCTAGAAATAAACTTAGAATATTAACCTAAAACCTAAACCTAAAATCCCTAAACCCTAAACCCTAAACCTTAAACACTAAACCTAAACCTAAAGTAACTAAATAAATTAAAAAATAAACCTAAACCTAAACCTTAAGATTGGGAATAACCTGAACATCACCATCAAACTAGGCTCGCAGATCTAATTGGAGGCAAAGGCAAAGGCAATAGTTATCAAAGGGTGATGGGGATGGAGGCTGGTGGATATGGAGGTGGTGGTCCTAAGGGTGGCTGGTGAGGAGGAGCGAAGTTACGGTGGTGGAAGAGAGAGAGAGAGATCAGTGATATGATGGTGGATCCCACTACTCGAGAGGCTAGGGTGGTTCTGATGGGAATTGGAGAAATTGAAGAATGGACAATCCGACTGCGCTATGTAATCAGTCTTTATAGGAAATGATTCTAGTTATCTGGTTTTGATTACAGTGCCCATTTTTTATCTAAGCCAGTGTCTTAAAAAAAAACTTGGTGTTCTCGATGATGATATCAAAAGAAGAAATGTTGAATCTAAATTTGTTCTCTATAAAAAAAAATCAAAATCCATAAACCCTAAACTAAAACATGAACCCTAAACCTAAAACCTAAACCTTAAACCATAAACCCTAAACTCTAAACCCTAAAACCTACAACCTTAAACCCTAAACCCTCAAACCTAAACCAAACCCTAAACCCTATACCCAAACCCCAAAACCCAAAACCAAAAACCCTAAAAACTTAAAACCTAAACCTACACTATATAAAACCTAAAAATAAAATAAATAAAAAACCTAAACATAAAAATTAAAAAATTAAAATAAAATAAATACCTAAACATAAACCGAAACATAAAAATAAAAATAAAAAAAATAAAACTAAACTAAAATAAAATAAATAAAAACTTAACTAAATTAAAAAAATAAAATAAACCTAAAAATAAAAAACCTAAATATAATAAAAACTAAATGTAAAATAAAAAAATAAACCTAAATAAAATAGAATAAAAACTAAATAAAAACCTAAACTTACAAAATAAACCTAAAAATAAAACCTAAAAATAAATAAAAAATAAAACCTAAACCCTAAACTAAAAAAAAAACCTAAACCTAAAATAAACAAAATAAAATAAATCTAAACTAAACTAAAATAAACTAAACTAAATAAATAAACATAAACTAAACCTAAACCATAAACTGAATATAATAAAATAAAGTGAAAATAAACCTAAACCTAAACTAAAAATAAAAGCTAAAAATAATCCTAAAGCTAAAAAACTAAAATAAAAACTTAAACTTAAACCTAAAAATAAAAAATAAAACATAAATTGAAAAACTAAAATAAATATAAACCTAAACTAAAAAAAAATGTAAACCTAAACCTAAACCTATAAATTAAACTAAAATGAAAACCTAAACAAAAATAAATAAACATAAAATAAATAATCTAAAATAAATAAAATAAAAATTAAACCTAACTAAATATAAAATATAAAATAAACTAAAATAAATAAAAATAAACTAACTAAACCTAAACTATTTAATTTAAAAAAAACCTAAACCCTAAACCCTAAAACCTAAATTTTAACTAAACCTAAAACCTTAAACTCTAAACTTAAACTAACACTAAAGTCATAAACCCTAAACCCTATGTTTTAAACTAAGCTAAAAACCTAAACCCTAAACACTAAACCCTAAACCTAAAACCTTAAACCCTAAACTAACCCTAAACTATAAACCCTAACCTTAATAAACCTTAAACTTAAACCCTAAACCTCAATATCCTAAACCTAAAGCCTAAACACTAAACCTAAACCTAATTAAAACCTAATCTAAACCCTAAACCCTAAACACTAAACCCTAAACTAAACCCTAAAACTAAACTTAAACCTAAACTACCAAAACCCTAAACCCTAAACCCTAAACTAACCCTAAACCTAAAACTAAACCCTAAACCCTAAACCCTAAACCCTAAACCCTAAAAGCATAAAACATAAAACTCTAAACTCTAAACCCTAAACACTAAACCCCAAAACCTAAACTGAAACCTAAAGTAACTAAATAAATTAAAAAATAAACCTAAACCCTAAAACCTAATAAACTTAAACCTAAAAGTAAACCTTAAGAAGGCAACCTTGACAAGAGGAAGACATCAACCAGCTCAATCATGATCATGGTGGAGGCGAGGCAGTGATTATCGAAGTTATGGTGGCTCGGAGGTGTTGGGATATGGATGGTGGTCGAAAGCAGGGTTTTGGAAGAGGGAGGAGCTACCCAAGTTACAGATGTGGTGGTGGCAGGGAGAGATCAAGGATATGTGTTGGATCATACCGAGAGGTGCTGATGGAACGAGAATAAGAATGATCGATCCATCTACGCATATGGAACTAGTTATAATAGAGATTCTATTATCTAGGTTTTTATTTACATGCGCTCATTTTTATCTATGTCATCGCTTATGTCTTAGAGACTTGGTGTGTGGTGTTTATTTTTGAGATGTCTATACATGTGTTAAGGGTACTTATTGAAATGATCTGACATTAAGAAAAGATGCACTATCTCAAAAGTAGAAATCATCACCCTATAATGAACCTAATCACCTAATAAGGACTCCTAAGGCTGATGGGTCTTCAAATGTACCAAAGATCTTTCCCTACTTTACATGGAAAAGCCAAGTAGGTTTATATTAAGTCAAGATTTGTTGTTCCTTATGGAGGCAAGCCTCCATAGTTAATTACATTCTAAAGGATGTGAATCCATTAAGAATACTTGATTAAAGTAGCAATTAAAGTCTCCAAAGATTTCAAGGCTAGACTATCAAAGGATTAGTATTTGAAAATCAATTGGGAAAACGGAGAAGACTTATTATATTAATAAAAGTAATAGGAATGCTGATACTAGGAAACCTAGTGAGCATTTCCTATAATTGGGCTTTATAATTTTGAAGAGAAGATCAATTTTGTTAAATTTGACATTTCATTATAAAGCTAAGAATTGTAAACTAATAATACAAGATTGTGGAGATGCCTAAGAGGTGAGGATTTATGCTTGTAGCCTAAAAGAAGCATCCACCTTAGATCCAAAATCTAGGGAGATTTAGCATAAGCCAAAGCATGGCCTGAATCTAAGTGAAAATGGGCATATGGTTTAACTCCATAAGAGAGGACAATTACCTAACTACTAGACTTTTAATCAACTGGAGCCACAACCAGCTAACACCTCCTATGCTTTAAATCCATTAAGTCTGATCATATGATTTGCAATATTAGTTAGGTTATTATTTAATTAGAAAGATACTGTAGTCCTTAAACCAACTCCTAAAGAGACTAGAGCATGAGTGGTATGAGCATATGACTTAGTCTAGTGTAAAATCTTTTCAAATTTTATTTTGACAATTTATTTTGACAAAGGCTTTGTGTTTTTGATGCCTACATGCATGATGAAATAGGTTATTGGCTAAATCAACAAGAAAGGGATGTTTTCCAACACAAGGGATGCCCTCACAACTCAAGCATTCCCCTATCATGTAAGGATGGAAATCCCCTATTTTAAGAAAAAATAATTTGATATGCATGTTGTTGGCCATTCAACATTCATAAGGGGTTGCTAAATCTTTTAATTATTTGATTTATGTCCTAGGCTTTATGTGAGGTTATGAATTATTTAAAACTTTAGTTATGAGTTCTAGTTGGGTAGAATATTTTTTCTAAGATCTAAAGCCACACATTCAAACATCAAACATATAAAGAAACTAAGAAAAGCATGTCATCCTAATTGTGCACTTAAACAACATCAAAAAAATTTTATACTAACAAGAATAGTTATAAAATGCCACCGCACAAAAAAGAAAAAATGGGTTAGCTCTACCCTTATATAGCCAAGTACATGAAAGAATAATTTGAAATTTATAAATGATAAATGCTATGAGAGTCTTCATGTTATCATGTATCTTCCTCCTTCTTTGATTTTCTTTGCTCCACTTCAAATGCATCACATGGCCTCCCAAGAAAAAGCCTTCTATCCAATGCTCATCCTTATCCCCCCATATCACTAATCCTAATTTCTATAACAAAATTAGATTAAAAATAGAAAAAGTAAATCTAACTACACCTGCAAGGCAAGTGTTAGCTAAACACACATACAACCGTAATTATATTTATAATTTGGACTTAGCACTGCAAGAATAAAGCCCGCCTATCCTAATTTGGATTATGCTTAGAGGTTTAAGCAACCTACAAAGAGAGCATTTATATTTATTTTTAAGCATCCCCTTAAACATAATCCCTAGTAGAAAATATAATAGGCTAATCACCTACACCATCCAGCCTAAAAAAAATAAACACCCTAACTAATACATCAAAACAAAATATACATCACACCATGCACCGTCCTAACATAAGGCTAGAAGTGGTGACTTATTCTAATGTATGTGTATTAATTCTTGTGTGGTATACCCTAAGTAGGCTTTAGAGTTAATATTTTCTAAGTGTAGAAAGATTTAATAATTGATTTGGATGTTTTAATTTGTGTTTTCTTTTGTTTCATATGACCTACACTTAGGAACTAAGTGTTGTAAAGAGAAGAAAAGAGGTTGCCCTCTTTCATCCCTACCTTAAACCACTTTCTAAAGCATGTTAATTTGATTTAGTTCTCTTTAGTGAATGGCTTATTACACATTTTACATTAATCCTAAGTTTAGGTTCTCTTTAAATAACTCTATTCAATGTGAAAAGCTTCTTAAGATTAATCTAATCAAAATACTATCACATGGCACATGCTAAATCATTCCTTTCCATCACATGTAACATGCATATAATTAAGTCCTAAGTATGCCAACACATATAACATATTTTAGCACACTTGAATGATGGATGTGAGTATGTACATTTGAAGCTTTATATTTCCCCTCTAATTCATTTATTTTATCATATTAATTTAAGGCTCTATCTAAATTCTTTTGCAAAAATATATAGTGATGAAATTAAATAGTACATGTCATTGTTAACAGAAGTGAGGTAATAAAATGACTTTCTTAAGCTAAAGCCTCATGTTCCTTGATGTCAGATTATACCATTACATTCAAACCATATGTAAATTTATATGCATGAACATAAGAAAGAGAGCTCCAAATCACATGATTAATTAATTTAATCACTTGAACAATTGCAAATGCATGTATTTTAATAAAAAAGAAGGATTAAAATAAATACATGTATAAAAGACATAAGCAAGTATGCCTTTGTTAAACTAGGAAAGTGAGGTAATCAAATGACCTACTTAAGGCTAGCTAAAGCCTCAAATTCCTAGGATGTCTAGACTATATACCACTTTTCATAGATACATGCACATGTATTTATAATTTGGAGAATGAAAATCATGCAAAAAAATGATATTTAATTTGATTGAATTATTTATGTATATGAATTAAAGCTCACCCAAATTCTAGTATTGAAATACATAAGAATGAAATCAAATGGAGTACATGCCATTATTAAATCGGTGAGGTAATCAAATGACCACCTAACTAAAGCCTCAAGTCTTAGGATGTCAGACTATATACTCATTAACATTCTCACTTAGATAAATCAATACATGAATAAAAGGAAAGGAGCTTCACTTCACACATTTAAGCTATAATCACATACATATCTCCTATGTATTTATAACGACATTCATAGCATATGTAACCATTCATTTATAAGCTTTGGAAAATATGTTTGATTTAATAATGATAATTGACACTTATTATAAATTAAATCAACACATGCAAGCTTGACATAAAGTAAAACCATTTGATTTAATTAATTTTGAAAAGATGAATGTATGATTTCAAATGACATATAACATTTAACCTTATTACAAATTAATGAATAGGCATAAACATGTGATTTCATTCAATTAAATTAATTTCTAACGACAATCAAATCAAATAAAAGCATTCAAAGAAAACCAAGGATTTTAATTATCATTTTTTATATTTAATTTAGTTTGAAGAAATAAGGTAAAGTTTGATGATCCTAACCTATTCCCATGTTTGTGAATTAATTTGGTTTAATGAAAATAATTAAGTTGATTTTATGGGTTAATTAGGTTATACTATTCATTAAATCCATTAATTGACCCTTACCTATGTTGCCTTAATTTAATTAACCAAGTAATTCGAGCCAACATGATATGTACATACATTGGAAGTTAAATAATGAATGAACCTAAGAAATGAAAGAGGCCTAAAGCAATTGGCTGAAACTAGTGATTAATAAAGCTAAGAAACTTAATTAAGTACTTTCATAGTTTTCCCACACATGTGGGTTAACCATAATTTCATTAAATGTCTAAGATATTGAACACCAAAAGATCGACCCATGAATTGATTAATTTAGATTCCATGTGATTATAGTTTCAAATTGATTAATTAACCAATTTTATTAATGAATTAAACCATAAATTAATCAAATTAATTTCATTCAAGTGAAATGGACTTAGGGAAAAGATTGAAAGAGGAATCTCATTTCATGCCCATTTACTATTTCACAATGATTAGCTTAATTAATGATTTTCTTACTATTTAGAATATTAATTAATTTCTTGATTTATTAGGAAAGTAGTTAAGGTTAAGACAACCAATTTCTCTAATTAACCAAGTAATAAATTCCAAGAAAATTATGGGAGGCGGAGGTCATCCCATTAATCAACCTCAAAAAGTTTGGGATAAATTTCTTAGGTAATTAGAGAGTAATTAAGCTAATTAAATTTTCAATTAAACCCAAATTAAGTTTTAATTACTGTTCAAAATTAATTGGGATCAATTTTAATTGAATCTCCTCTAAAATTCCTTCAAAACAATTATTTACTTGCATTTTCATGATTTTTCTATGATTTGCTATAATTTTTTAAAGTTTCAACTTATTTAAATGATTTTCCATGATTTTTATAAAGTCCATTAAATTATTTTAGCTATTTAAACTTTAGAACTCTCCCAATCTAGAAATCCTTTTGACTTGAAATTTTTATGTAGGTAGAATTTAAGCTCATTCTAAATCATTGAATATTTCAAATAAATTTGATGTGTCTTTTTTAGTTTAATTAATGAAATTTGATTTTACCTAAAACTTAAATTAAGCTCAAAATATTCAATGAAATTTAGCTCTTTTGGATTCATTGGATTCCCCTAGGAATGACAAATACAATGAGCCTTTATTTGCAATTTTTAGTTAAATATTTTATTTTTTTATGAATTTTTAAAGTATCAGGTGTTTTTAATTAATTTTTAAAAAGAAGAAAATCCCTAATTTCATACTTAACCTGTCAAGACTGCGGCGGCACCACGTAATCGCATAATCGTGGTGTCGCATCAGATGAGAGAATGAAGATAAGGATACATGGATTGATCACCATCCGACATGGATTAATCCAGATCACAATCCATGTGATTGAGCCTGATCACCGATCAATGCCACATGATCTGCATGATCTGAGCCATCAACCTCACTGAATGGGAGATCAGATGGATGGAGGGTGATCCAACAAAAGAAGCATTCAAAACACTATTCTGGGCATGATTTTTGTGATTCTTGTGAAAAACTTGAACAAAAAACTTCATTTTAGGCTTAATTTTCTAGCGATCTTTGTCAAAAATCACTCCAAATGCATGGGGATGATGTCAAAAAAAATGTAAGGGTAATCTAAAGGAAATTCCTAAAATTGAGCAAAATTTATCATAAATAAAGAACCTAAGGCATTTTATGGTTCTTAAAAATTACCTCATTGGGGATGATTTAGTGGCAGTGATGATCCAAGGGCGCTCCTGAGTGTAAGAAGAAGCTTTGGAATGGGTTTGGGATTTTGCTTCTGAATAATGTATCCAATTAAGTCACCTCACTGTAATCCACTGATTTTGATGGCTTTTGCTCAAAAATAGAGTGGGAATGGTTGGTTGGTTTGGGAGCTCTAGGAGAGTAAAATGAGTAGTGAAGAGTTTTGTCTCACTACTTTCGCCTTGTAATGGCCAAAATCACTTCATTCATGGTGATTTTGGCTCCAAGAAGTGTCCTTGGCTTGGGGTGGTTGAGATTCTCCTTAGTGGCTTAATTTGGTTGGCCAAGGCATGGGAGGTGGATGAAGGACAAGTGGGTGTCCTAGGAAAGAGGAAGGAGGTCCTTCATGCCATGTGTTCCAATGGGGAGGGGAGGTGATTTCACTTCCCATAAGTCATGGTCCAACCACCTCGGGTCAAGTTGGACAATGTTCTGGAGTATGTGGACCAATGGATGAGTGTCAAGTGCTGGAAGAGAAATGACCATTTACATGGGTGTTTTATCTTATGAAATACCCATAGCCTAAGGGAAGAGTGGTCATTTGGCATTGTATTTGATTTGATTTGAAATGAGTCAAAAGTGAGTTGGACCAAATTTCATGTCATTTGAGTTTAATTGTTGTTTGGCTCAATTTGACCCATTTGGGTCAAATTAGTGAAAATGGTTAGTTGACCAATTGGTCAAATTGGGTCAAACCAAGGGTTAGGTCAAGTTCATATGACTATTTGGAGAGGATTGTATGCTTTGGTTTTATTTAAATTTGGATTTAATTTGGGTTTATTCTAATTTTATCCTTTATGTCAATTTGGGTCAACTGGGTCAAGAGTGCCAATTAGGCTAAGTTTGGCTCAATTGAAAGTCAAGTCATGTTTAAATCTTGATTTTGGATTAATTTGAATCATTGGTTTCAATGGATTTGGCTTAGATTGCGATTTGGCAAGTTTGGGTTCATATAAGCTAAAGGGTTGACTTGGTCAATAGGCTAGGTTGACTTGGTTTGACCTAATTTATATCAATTGATCATTCTTGGGTGATCAACAATCATGGCATGAAGTTTGGATTGGTATAATTCACTTTAATTTGGATTGAATTGGATTTTTCATGTGTCAAATTGGCCACTTTTGAACCAATTGGATTTAGTTGGCTTTGATTTTGGGTTAAGTTTGATTTAGTTGAGTTTATATATAGATTTAAGATTAAAATATAAATTCAATTGTAATTTTCGATTCAAATGAGTTTTGGTTCATTTGAATATTTCAAGTCAAATGGTCTAGGTTGGGTTAATTTTTTGACTAGATAATTATAGTCTCATTTATATTTGGATAGATGATTGAAGGAATGATTGATTCAAGGATAAATCCATTGATTTTGGCTTGCTTTAGATGGGTTTTCCCCAAGTTCAAGGAAATGGCTTAAATAGTATAAATTGGGTTTTGATTTGATTTTGGATTTGGTTTTGCTATTTGAATTTATATTTTATTTATATTTGAGAAGATAATTGAAGGTACAATTAATTTATAAGAAAATCAATTGAGTTTGGATTGAATTGGATGAAAATTTGGCTAAGTTCATGAAGGTTGATTAAAGGGCTTGAAGAATTTCAATTTGATCTGGTTTCAATCATTTGAATTGAGTTTGATTTGGATTTGGATTTAAATTAATTTGAGGTTTGGTAAAATTTAAATTTGAATTGAATTTAAGAAGTGTACATGGATTGGGTTTAGCTATGGGTGATCTAAGTCCCTAAGGCATGGCCTAATCGTATGGTTAACCCTTTTAAATTTCTAGGCTTAAGTTAAGTGTTCACCTAATCTCTAGAAGTGTCTTATGACTAAGGAAACCTTAATGTCTAAAAGGTTCCTAGTTCTAAGAAAAGGATGTCAAAAATTCACTCAAAAGTTTGTTAGCAAAAGGATCAATAAGTGAAAACAAGGCACACCGCACATATCTTGACCGATGATCAAAAATGTCCAAAAGATTGCAAACACTAATGAAAATGATCTATACCAAAACTAAAAAGGTACATAAAATCTCGATCTTAGTGCAAAGTAGCTCTCTGCATAAGAGAGCCGTAAGGAATCCATGGATTGAGTATGTGAACCTTCCCAAGGAAGTAGTTCAAGCTATCTGGGATATGGATTTGAGTTTGATTATGAATATGATTTGTTTGGGTACATATTCACCGGGATAAGAATCTATAATCTACTAGGGATTGGGAATGTGAACCTTCCACTGGGAAGTAGTTCAGATCTTGGGGATAAGAGTTTGATTTCTTATGGCTCCACTGAGATTAATTTGATTTGCTACCAGCATAAGTTTGGTTTGTTTGATATATTTTAATTTGACTCCAAGAAGGTTGGTTTCAATTTAGTTGTTATGGACCCTATTGGTGTGGAACCACCGAGAAGGGGCTATGTGCCTTGACCTATCTGCATCCCAAAGGGATAGTCTACCAAAGACAAGGTAGGACTATCCACCCAAGGGTTTTTTGGTGTACAATGACTACTTAGAAGAAAGCAGACTTACATCTTCCAAGGGATCAACCTAGGTGATCTATGGATTCAATAAATCAAACTCAACCTATACTACCGAGTAATGTCGTTGTGGGACTTAAGTGAACTCAAAAGTAGTTAAGATTAATTTCATTGATTAGTTTTAATTTGATTCAGTTTATTTCATTCATTTTAATTTTATTTGATGGATCTCTTGGACCACACGGGGCTATCGCCTATCTCAGATGATCCAAAGGAGTCTACCATAAGGACTATCCAACTTGGGGGTGTGTGCAATTGGTGCTCAAGAGTGTGTAGTAGAATTACTTCTCCAAGGAACAATTGTGTGACCCATTGATGTGTAATAAATTGAACCCACCTATCTCTGGCAGCAACAAAGTGGAAAGAATGCAAGACTTACATCTTCTAAAGCAAGGATCACCGGGTAACTGTAGTGGTAACATTGAACGACCTAAGGGAGACTATTGAGAGAATGGATATCTCAACTCAAGAGTAGTGATTATAGGGAGTTTTGTCGACACTACCATAAAGATATGATGCCTTCTTTGGAAAGAGGGCATTAATTCATAATCCATATGCAAATATATATTTGTTTATTTTGTGGACCTTATTGGTGTGAGGGACCACAGAAGAAAGGGCTATGTCGCCTTAACTTATCTGATGAAGGGGAGAATCTATGCCTCAGAACATCTCCAACCACTGGGTGGTTACCGGGAAAGAGGGTGTCAATCTAGTAGTAATCGGTCTAAATGGGTCGCAAAGGACGTGATCCAAATAGAGTGCCTACAGGTGTGCCACTAGGCATTATCTTGACCTTGTAAATAAGAAAGCCTAGTGTACATGGCCAACTCAAAGAGAAAGCATAGTAGACTTACGCCTACCATGAGTGTATCCATCGTTGTCGATATGAACACCAACCAACCTAAGGTGCCCATCAGGAGCAATCAACCTAAGAAGTGTGTAGACTTACATTCCCTAAAGTGGAACTAATAGTCGGATAGTCTATCATTGGCGATAAGTGCAATCCAACCTAGGTTGTCCTTGGGTACTTACAAAGAAAGCATAAGTAACATCTTTCAAGTGAGGAACAATTGTTGTGACCTATAAATAAGTTGAACCCAACCTAAGGGTGACTACTTAGGGAGTCATAAAGAAGGACTCGACCACTTGAAGTAGTAAGGAAAGGTGTTGCTTGGGGACATATACCCAATCCTCTACTCTACCAAGTTAGTTCATGGCTAGTCCAAGAAGAAAGCATATAGTAGACTTATATCCTCTTGAATGAAGCCAACATGAAGGTAGCTTACCGACATCATAAGGCCCCATGCCATAACAAGGTGCTCGTAGTGTGCAATGGTCAAGTCGAAGGAAAGCATAGAAGACTTACATCCTTCTAAATAAGGACCACTAGGTAACACACTAGGGAAGACACCGACCTAGAATAAATGGGTGAGTGCCGTAGGGCATTATCCCACATCAAAGTAACCCAAGATAAAAAAGTGTATATATGTTTGTCGATATACTCAACCAAGTCAATAAATGATGGCTAGTTTAAGAAGGTGTATGACTTACATCCTCTTAAACAAAGCCAACATGAGGGTAGCTATTTATCAGATAAGGCCTACCATGCTAACAAGGCTCTCATGTCAAGTAAAGAAGGAAAGTGTACTTAACTTACATCCTTGAACAAGGGACAAGGTGACACACCAACAGAAACATGAACAACCTAGAACTAATGAAAGAGGGCCGCGGGGGGCATTACCCCACATCAAAGTAGCCCAAGATAAAAGATGTATATTTTTTTCATGTTTATGTGTGTAGTTTGTATTTGTGTTGTCTTGATGAAGGATAGGATGCTTTTCCTTACAACCTAAACACATCAAAGAGTGGATGAAATGGTGCCATCAATGTGACTCCACCAAGATAGATGCCACTGTCTCTTACACCTAACTTATACTATTCAAAATTGGATGCCTCTTGGGTTCTCTTACATCTATCCTAATAGCACCAAGAATCGTGTGTAGGTTTATGTTGATGAAGGATAAGATGCTACTTGAGTTCTATTACACCTATCCTAAACATCATGGTAGATAAACAAGCAAATATAATGAAGAAGGGATTTGATGAATGGAAAGATAGGATTTTATTGAAGATAATTATTTTCAAACATTATTTTAAAGATAGTATTTCTTTTGCATTGATTGGAAGCATCGGCACTCCCTATCATAGTGGTTTAAACTACTTTTCATCTTTCGAAGCACCAAGGTAGGCCTTTCAACGATCAAAAGTAGAATCTTGATTTGAAAAGTTTTGAGATAGACTAACTTTGAAAGAGTTTAAACCATCTATATTCAATGTTAATTGAAGTCTCTCTCGTAGAATCTTGAGGTTACATCTCTAATATCACTTTAATCTCTTTTAGATCAATCCTTGTTATCCCATGATGCTTTACTACAAGCCTTAGAAACTCCCCAAAGTCATCCTAATTGTATACTTTGGGATTCAACAGGCTATACATAAACCAATCAAAGATAACTACTGACTATAAAGATGGTCTTCCTTTTCTTTAACACTAGTGACCAGTGAAAGGCATGACCTTATAATAAAATTCTAATGGAAATTATAAGTGAAAATGACATCTCATCCTCTAGCATCATTCGACCCATCCTTGAATGAGAAGACTGCATGTAAAGAGGCTATGTTTGCTATCAAATTTGAAATAGGTAATGTGGATTCATCTTCAAGACATCCTTTCTTTTGACTGGGCATAATGTTGGGTAATCATGATAGCATCTTTCTTCTTCAATAAGGTTGACTTCAAACTTTTATCTTCTTCTTGGTTGCCAATGTTCACATCAAAAGTTTGCAAAGTAGAATAGCAATCGGTTCAATTTTGAGTTTGTAGACTGCTACCCTTAGAGATGTATTGGGCACTTCATTATGGTCTTAGTAAAGCGCCTTTAAACTAAAAGTAACCTAACCAAGTCATTGACATTTTCTTTTGACTTATCATATATGGATGTTGGGTGGGTGGACTACCTTTATGTTGAGGTTAATCTCAAAACTCATTGGTTGATGATGTAATTTTCTTCTCAACTGAGTGTATCCTCCACTTAAAAGTCTTCAAAATTATTTAAGCAAAGGAGGAGACTAGGAAAAATGATTTTATTACTTCATTTGAAGGTTTATCTATGAATCCTCTTATTAGCTTGAAGAAAGAGATGATGGAAATTTGAGTATATATATATATATATATATATATATATTTGCTATATATATATATATATATATATATATATATATATATATATATATATATATATATATATATATATATATATATATATATATATATATATGTTAGAGGTTAGCAACTCTTAACTTCCAATCTTATAATAATATCATGAGATAGTAGAATTGAAGTCAAAGTTTTCGCATACCTACTAAGCTTCTAGTAATATCATTCATGAATTATCCTTTTAGAACTCTTTATTTTACTATTATCTACTCCAAAGACTTGTCAAAAGTAGACTCAAAATTTATTTCATATATTCTTTTTTTTTCTCTCCTTTTTTTGAATTTACACCTCATACACATGATTTATCCTTTGGATTCCAAATCAATTTGTTTTATTGGTGCTTTACTTTTCTCTTTTTCTTCTTTTCTTTCTCTTTTTGTTTTTTCTTCATTCATTTTTTTTCTTTTTTTTCTTTTCTTTTTTTCTTTTTGTTTCATTTTTTTTCTTCTCTCCTTTTTTTGAGTCTTTGTTTATATTGTGTTCTTAGAGGGATTGCTTATCTTTCCTTTTCATAGGATATTCTATTGAGTATGACTTGAGGAGGTTGCCACTAATTGAGCAAGGAAGAATCAGTTTAAGTTCCAATCAAACACTCCTCTATCTCCTTATAGAAGGTGATGGTGCACTCATTATTTTAGCTTAGTGGGCAATTTATACTCATCAAGCATAGATCTACTTAATTCAATTAATATTCTATTTTTCTCTCTACTACTCCATTTTGTTGGGGAGTTCTAGGTGCAAAAAAATTATGTCTAATCCCATGTTCATCACAATAATCCTCAAATAATTTATTTTCAATTTTTCCACCATGATCAGTTTGAACCCTATTAATCAAAAGGCCTTGTTCTCCTTGAATATATTTAGAAAACTTTCTAAACTCACCAGAAACATCATCCTTGTAAATTACAAACAAAACCCAAGTCTATCTAGAGAAATCATCAACGATCACAAAACCATAATTTTTTTCCACCTAGGTTAGTGGTGCTAATTAGACCAAATAAATCCATGTGTAATAATTCTAGAGGTCTAGAAGTAGAAACAATATTTTACTTTTAAATGAGCTTCTAGAATGCTTACCTGAATACATGCATCAAAACATAGTTTGAATGAAAATTTAATTAAGGTAATCCAACTACTAAATCAAGTTTAGCAATTTTATTGAGTGTGTGCATATGATATAGTCCTATGCCATTACCATATATCATCATGAGTGCTTTTAAAACAAAGTAAATTCAAATTCACATCATGAAAGCTATCTAAATCAATGACATAAATATTTTTATGTCTTTGTCCTACTAACAAAACATTTTCATTATTTTTATAATACAATATGATGCATGAAATACTACATTCAAACCTTTATCACATAATTGACTAATAGAAATTAAATTATGTTTTAATCCTTCTACTAAAAAAACTTTATCTAAAGTGATAGAATTCTTACAAATAGAACCAATGCCAACAATCTTTCCTTTGCATTATCTCCATATGTTACAAATCCTCCATCACTTGATTCTAAAGTTGTGAATTTATCTTTATCTCCCATCATATGTCATGAACATCCACTAAAGTACCACATGCCTTCTTTGATTTTTCTTTGAAGGAATTCCTCCAAAAGAAAATCACATGTTAACTTTTGGAACCCAAACATGTTTGGGTCCACATTCTAAATTTGAAGTAATATATCTAGCATGTGTGGTTTGTGTAGTGCTTGTACCTTTTGATATCCATACATATGATGATTGCTTAGTGTTTTGTAATTTACATGCATATCAATAAAATAAAATATGCCTTTTCTATCACAATATTTGCACCAAATATTAGTGTTTTCATAAGGCTTAGCATGATAATTGTAAGGTATATGAGTGGTATGTGTATGATGCAAATAATATTTATTAAATTTTTGCTTGATGAAACATTAAATGAACTTGTGATTTCAAACATAATTATAATCTTACTTTTAACAAGATATTCTATGTTTCAAGTTCACATACAAGTAAGGAAAAATTTAATAAAGAATTATTTTTACTTTTAAATTATCACACTCATTTTTTAAATCACAAAATGCATATATAAATTTTATGTTCTTTTCTAAGGTTTTGTATTTTCTTTTTATTTTTTTATATTCAATAACTAAATCATTAAAAGCATCATCTAATTCATCATAAGATATATCATTACAAACCTCATGAGAATCTAAGTCAGATTTTCTATTTACTATATGACATATATTGACCTCTTAATTAGATGAGCAAGTACTTGATTCAATTGAATCTGGAATTGCCCATAAAGCCTTCTTCTTCTTCTTGGTACTTTTTTCTCCTTCATATTTTTTTCTTCTTTCCACATCAATCTCTTTCTTCTTTGATTCAACAAGTTTTGGACAATCACCTCATATGTGTCCGTTTTTACAATGGTAGCAAATGATCCCTTCACTGCGGAAATTTAGTTTGAAATTTATAGTTTTTGGATTTTTTATACCTTTGATTCTTCTTCCTTAGCAATTTCCCAAGCCTTTTGGATAGCATGACCACCTCATCGCTATCACCATTTAAGCTTGAGGTGTTATGCTCATCACTATCATGAACTTATAATACAATTGCTTTTCCTTTCTCCTTCTCCCTTTTTGCTGAGTTATCCATCTTATCCTTTTGAGCAATAACCTATTCATATCAAAGAACCCAAAAATTGATCAAGTGGATAAGTAGATAAATCCTTAGCTTCACTAATAGTTATTTTAGCTTCCCATTCTTTGGAAGACATCTAAGAATCTTATAGACTAAGTCTTGATTCCTATATGTTTTCCAAGAGAATGTAATGTGTTAATTATTTTCAAGAATCTAGTATACATAAAAATAGATTCAGATAGAGACATATGAAATAACTCATATTAATGAACAAGTCTGTTATGTGAGCATCTCTAACTTCACTAGTTCCTTCATCAGTTATAATGAGTTTATCCCATATTTCTTTTGTTATACTTAACATAGAAATTTTCATGTAATCATCGTAATAAAGCATAATGTAAAGTATTACAAGCCTAGCATTTAATTCATCAAGTTCTCTTTAGCTACAGTCCATTCCTCAAAAGGTTTTTTCTACTTTAATGCCATTTACTTTTTTTATGGGTGTATGATATTGATGTGTCAACATATACCACATGCATGCATCTTGACCTCTTAAAAATGTACTAATTCTATTTTTCCAATAATCAAATGGTACACTATCTAAATGTGGAGGTCTATGAGTGGATTGTCCCTCTAGTAGTGAACCCTTTGAGAAACCTTATGCCATAGTGAAAAGATCTACTCTTGGATGTTAAGCCAATAAAAGAGCCTAGGCTCTGATACCAATTGTGAGTCACTATAGCACCTAAGAGGGGTGAATTGGGATATTAAAAATTTTAAAAGTTAAATCTTAAATTTTAAGTTTTAGTAGAAAATTAATTTTGATTTTATAATGACAAGATACAATTCTTAATGCAACAAAAATAAAAGTACATTAAAGTAAAGAGAGACAATAGGCACAATTTTACATGGTTCAACCAAAGCCCAAAACTGTACGCCCATGCCTAGCCACCCTAGAATCCACTAAATGCAAAATAGCATATAAATAGTACTCCCATAAAAGTAGTACAACCCTTACAATAAATAGTATTCTCCTACAATTAAGAGTACAACCTATAAATTTTACAAAAAAAATACAAAATAATAAATTTTGATAAAATATATCTCTCAAATATACCAAGCTATCCAATTCAAAAGTGATCTCACAACTTATAACTGATTGCTTTATAACTTACTAATTTGGCAAGATAGAATGCTCACTTAATTTTGATAAAAAATATTAAATAAATATCTTAAAGTGATCTTACTAAGATGTTTATGTTATTACAATTTGTAGATTAATATAAAATGATTTCAAAATAAATTAATAATAGTCTATTGCACAAAAAATTAAATTTCAACATGGAATAATTTTAAGCTTAAAAGAAACTATAACTAGTATCTATATAATAGTGTAAGAAAGATTAACTTTTTACTAAACTTCCTTTTTCTTAATTATTAAACAATTAAAAATAAGCTTTACTAAATTTCAGCAAGATAAATTTTTTAAAATAAAGGATATTAGTTGAAATAAAATGATAAGTGATAAATAAAATAATTTAAATTTTATAAATTTTATTTTGATAAAGAAACTTGATTTATAATAGATCTAGCATATACTCTAAAAATTCCACCAATAATTTATTTTATTTTAACCAAAATGAAGCTTTTAATTAATGCAACTAATCACAAAATAGTTAAATAAAATTAGTATATGATAGATTTAAGTAAACTAGTAAGCTTTTAATTAAAAGAGAGATCTACAATTATGAAAATAATTTCAGCACAATAAATTAATTTGAAATGCTTAAAATATACTTCTAAAATAGATCTAAGAATAAATGATCTTTCAAATAAGACTAATGATAAAATATTTCAAGAAACCAAAAGAAATTTGTAGGAAGATAAAAATTTCAACAAGTTGAAATAAATCCTACAAACTATCACAAGAGTTTTCACAAAAAAAATGATTGAAGAAACTTTGATGTGAAAACTTAGACTTTGATGTCCAAAGACTAATCCACCAAAAACTATAAATTGGAAACAATAAATAGATGGTAAAAAAGAATGAACAACTAAAAAGGGATTAAGATCAAGAAAACAAACTCAAGTAATTTGAGAAAGCATGCTTAGTTGAAGAAGTTGATGCTTCCAAACCAATGATTCGATCTTGCAATATTTGGAGAATAGTTAGAAAAAAATCTAGGAAATTTTCTCTTAGATTTTTTGGAGGGATTTTGAATTTGAATGAGGAATGCTTTCATGAAGAGAATGAGGGCTATTTATAAGCAAGAAGGTTATTTTGAATTATTTCAAAAAATATATTATTCTAACATCATTTTATCATATAATAATTTAATATTCAATAAAAAATATAATTTATATTAAATAAATATTAAATTCAAATAGCCAAAATTCAACTATTCACATGGGCAAGTCAAAAATAATCAAATATGGCTCTTAATATATTCAAAGCATGCAGCATGCATTCATTATTAAAATTAGATAATGTTTGAAAAGTCATAATAAATTCAATTTTAATCAAACATGGGCCATGTAACCTATCAAATTAAAGGAAAAAAAAAATCCAAGGCATCCGTTGGGGATGAAATCAGATATAAATTCCTTGAATATAAAATGACTTTGGCTAAACTACAAAATTCCACATATTTTTGTTCATTTTGAAATATGACATTTAAACATTATGATATTGTTTATATATAATCATACATATGTTAGTTATCATATAACCTTAAAATTAAATATAGTATATAAACTAATTACACTTAATAGTCATAATTTATTATCATTTATTATTTTGACAATTCAAATGCTATGTATGAAACTTATAAGTGAATGTTAATTAGATAGAGATTTATATAAATTAACCTCATTATCATTATTTAAAATAAATAAAAATAATATGTTAAATTATGAGCAAATTGATTCATGCCAATGAACTCATATGAATTTCTAAGATTGTTATAAATGCATATAACCTAAAAATATTGTATCTTGAGCTTCACATTATCCATTTTGATCTATCTTTCATTCTTCTATTCTTGCAATTTCTCAAACATATTGTGAGATGTATTGGATATGTAATTAGTAATTAATATAAAAAAACACATAAAACATACATTAGAACATCCAAGCATTCATTTGTTATCATCAAAATTCATGATTAACATAAGGCTTAAGCCAATATTAATAGTTTGATGCCCTTATTTTAGATTGTGAGGTGTATCTTAAGAAGGATTTAGAATTAGATTATTTCCAATGACTGGTTTGCTTCTTCCTATGGTGTTGATCAAAGTGGTAGGACCCTGCCACTACAATAATTAGCTTCTATGATATATTCTAAAAGAGAGGTAGAATTGATGTCTACCAACTCTTTTATGGTGCCCAAAATTTCTTTTATTAGATCTGATGATTCTAACTCTTTGTCGATAGTGACACCAAGAAATTCCTAAAATTAAGCAAACTATCACAAATAAAAGAACCTAAGGCACTATGTTCTTAAAATTACCTCACCAAGGATGATTTCAGTGGTGGTGATGATGAGTGTGCTCACGAGGCAAGAAGAAGCTTTGGAATGGGTTGCTGCTTCACTTCAAAATAATATATCCACCAATGGTCACTTCCTCTCATAGAAATCCACTTATTTTTGATGGATTTTCTCAAAGTGGGAAATGGTTTTGGTTTGGGAGCTCTAGGAGAGTGAAATGAGTGTGTTGCCTCTATTTTTGTCTTTAATGGCCAAAATCACCTCATTCATGGTGATTTTGGCTCCAAGTGGGTGTCCTTGGGGGTGGTTGGGATTCTCCTTAAGTGACTTAATTTGTTGGCCAAGGCATAGAGTGGCTATGAAGGCCAAGTGGGTGTCCTAGCAAAGGGAAGTGGAGACCCTTCATGCCAAGTGTTCTAATGGGAGGGGAGGTGATTTCACCTCTATGAGTCATGGCTAACCACCTCCTGGGTCAGTTGGAGTGTCCTTGGAGCCTAGGTGGACCAATGGATGAGTACCAAGTGGCCAAGGAAGAGAAATGACCATTTACATAAGTTTTTTGTCTTATATGATTTTAGCCCAAGGGTTGAGTGGTCATTTGGCATTGAATTTGATTTAGACAAATTTGAAATGAGCCAAAAGTGAGTTGGACCAAATTTCATGTCATTTGGATTATTTCATTTGGTTATGTTTGCTCAATTTAACCCATTTGGGTCAAATTGGGTTAGGTTGACCAATTGGTCAAATTAGGTCAAACCAAGGTTAGGTTATTAATATGACAATTTGGAGATTGCATGCTTTGGTTTGATTGAATTTGGATTTAATTTGGGTTTAGTCTAATTTAACCCTTTATGTTAATTTGGGTCAACTCAAGATAATTGCTAGGTCAATGAAGGTCAAGTCATGTTTAAATATTGATTTTGGTTTGATTTGAATCATTGGTTTCAATGGATTTTCTTGATTGTAATTCTAGTTTGGGTTCATATAAAGCAAAGGGTTAACTTGGTCAATGGGCTAGGTTGAATTGGTTTGACCCAATTTATATCAACATCATCCTAGTGATCAACATTCATGACATCAAGTTTGGATTAATTAACATTAATTTGGATTGAATTGGATTTTAGTTCATGTAGGTCAAATTGGCCACTTTGGGTCAAGTGAACCAATTAGATTTAGCTTGATTTTGGGTAGAGTTTGATTTAGTTGAGTTTATATATATTTGAGATTGATATATAAATTCAATTGCAATTTTTGGATTTAAATGAGTTTTGGTTCATTTGAATATTTTGTTGGATTGGGTTTGACTAGATGATTATAGTTTCATTTATATTTGGATAGATGATTGAAGGAATGATTGATTCAAGAGAAAATCCATTGATTTTGGCTTGATTTAGATGGTTTGCCAAGTTCAAAAAAAGGGTTTAAATTAGGTTTTGATTTGATTTTGGATTTGTTTTGGCTATTTGAAATTATATTTCATTTATATTTGAGAAGATAATTGAAGGTATAATTGATTTAAAAAAAATCAATTGAGTTTGGATTGAATTGGATGGAAATTTGGCTAAGTTCATGAAGGTTGATTAAAAGGCTGGGAAGGATTTCAAGTTTGATTTGATCTTTCAATCATTTGGAATTGAGTTTGGACTTGATTGGGATTTGAAATTGAGTTTGAGGTTTGGAAATTTGATTTGAATTGAATTTAAGGTGTACATAGATTGGGTTTATTATAGGGTAGGTGATTTTCTAAGTCCATAAGCATGGCATAATCCATGATTAACCCTTCTAAGTCTCTAATTTAGGTCAAGTGTTCATAATCTCTAGAAGTGTCTTATGACTAAGAAACCTTAGTGTCTAAGGTTCCTAGGTCTAAGAAGAGGAGGTTGAGAACTCACTCAAAGGTGAGGTCAATGTGTTACTTGGTTGATGAAATTGAAAAGAAGAAATGTTGAATCTAAATTTATTCTTAAAAAAAAAAAAACAAAACCTAAACTAAACTAAAAAACCCTAAACCTAAACTTAAACCCTAAACCTAAACCCTAAAACCCTAAACCCTAAAACCATAAACCTAAACCTAAAACCCTAAACCCTAAACCTTAAACCCTAAAACCCTAAAACCTAAACCCTAAACATAAAAACCTAAACCCCAAACCCTAAACCCTAAACCCTAAACCTAAAATAAAATAGAACTAAAATAAACTTAAATATAAAAAATAAACTAAACTAAAAAAAATACCTAAACCTAAACCCACCCTCCGCTTGTGGTCTTGATCTCATGCTCTGGGATTCCCTTTCCCTCTTATTTTGGCTTTCTGATGTGCTTGATGGTGTTATGATTTCATTGATTCCTTCTAGAATCGATGGTCATGCTACTTTCATGTTTTTTACTTGATGATGTCCATGGTTTGGCATCTTCCCTATGATTCTGTAGGGGAAACTACTAGGCATCAACTACCTTTGGTTTTGGTCATGGAAATCACTTCTGTGACATAATGTAATGATAGCCATTTTCTTTCATAGTCTAAACTTTGTGCTGATTGGTTTATTTGATCCCATGACATTTTGATTCAGTTAATGAATGATTTGGATTACTTGTTTTTGCTAGTCATTCTTATTTTGTTTTCAATTGCCAAATGAGGTTGTCAAATGGACTCCACTTTGATATTAGGGAAGAATCCCAATCATTCTAGTTTGGATTTCTCTCCCAATATGTGAATTCATTTCATAATCATCAATTCCTTTTATTGTGGGTGCTTTATTTGGTCATCATTACAAATTGATTAATCAAAACTATGAAATCTCAACCTTATGGCTAGAATCCTTGTTGAATTGGACATTACTAAGAAACACCCCAAAGAAATCTGGGATTTGAATTATGGTTATATTATAAAGTTGATTTAGGAAATTTCCATGTCTTTTGTTCTCATTATATTATCCACAGGAATGATAATTCTAAATGTTTCATTCTGCATCCTCGCCTAAAAAAAAATTCCTATTAAGGAAACTATTGTTCCTAACCCTAGGCCAACCATTATTGTAGATCAAAAAGTTAATTAAAAAAAAGGATTCATTGAATGTTCTAATAAGGCTATTTTACCTCTTATTTCTTTTGCAATTGAAGGTTTCTAATGTGGAAAATAATAATTTCTAAACTTTGGATGATGATTCTTTTCCTCTTAGTCGATCCCACATCCTTATCAATTTTGATTGACAAAAATGAAGCTTTAATTTAAAATATTAATGAGGATATCAATGTTATGCATCATTCAAATTCAATGGAAAATATGGCTTTGGTTTCTCATGATATTCATTTGAAAAACGACTTTATTTGGTTTTGTCTAATAATTTGGGTATTGAAGAAGAAGGTTGGATGTTCACACTTGCCTTAATAAATCTATTTCTTCCCTCACTTGCTATACATGCTCATTTTTTAATAAATTCTAATGGCTTGGAAGAAGGAGAACTCACTTTATATAGGAGACTTCCCTAAATCATGACTAATGTTGTTGAATCCTTCTGGATGATGATTCTAAGAGAAAAGGAAATTGTTTCCAAACTTATCATGCTAAAAGAAAAAAATGTTAAAACTTCTCCCAAATTGTCCAAAATACTAGATCTATGCCTCCCTCCTCTCTTAACTAACCTTTTCTTAACCCCTTTTTTATTTCCTTATGTTTAATTTTCTTGTTTGGAATGTTAGAGGGATGCACCTCTATATTTGTAACTGTATTAGAAACCTTTGTTGTATTCATAATATTTCTTTACTTATTATTTTGGAGGCTCTTATTCATGCAAACAAAATAAACCATGTTACTAGAATGATTGGTTTTAATAAATTTTCTCTAATTTTAGTAATAAAATTTGGTATTTTTGGAATAATTTTGGGGAGGTTTCTATTCTTAATGATTTTCAACAAGTTTTCAATGCTCAAATATCTTATGGTGACTATTGAATTTTGGGCTCTTTTATCTATGCATCTTGTAATAGATTTGGTAGAAATCTTTTGGAAAAATTTGAGGAATTTTGCTTACATCTCTAAATATTTTTCTAGTACTTATATTATTCTCATACCTAAGAAAGATAATCCACTATTGGAGTGATTTTAGACCTATTAGTCTTTGCACCTTCTTCAATAAGCGATTTCCAAAATTCTAACCAATAGCTCCTTTACTTCATAGGATTATCTCTCTAAACCAAACTAGTTTTGTTAGAGGTACATCTATTTTGATAATATTCTTTTTGCTCAAGAATTAATTCATGATTTAGATGCTAAGACTAGAGGTGGCAACATTCTGTTCAAATTAGATATTACCAAAGCTTTTAACAATATCTCTTGGGATTCCCTTATCCATATTTTGAATTTATTTGGGTTTTCTGATAAATTTATCTTTCTTATTAAAATTTATTAATAATGCCTGGTTTTCTATTTTGCTTAATGGGGAAGCCTCGGGCTTCTTTCCTTCTTCCCATGGCCTAAGACAAGGGGATCCTCTATCTCCTGCCTTATTTATTATTGTTGTTGAGTACTTATCTAGGAGCATCAATGATCTATTCTTAAATAATCCTAGTATGTATTACTCTTGGTGGTCTTCCTATTTCTTTAAGATTTGCAGATGATTTCATTATTTTCTGTAATGCTTCTATTCATCATATCAAGAATCTCAATATTTTTTTAAATAAACTTGGTAGAGAAAGTGGTCTATCTATCAATAATAACAAAAGCTATTTTATTACTTCTTCAAGCATCTCCAATTAATCAAATCCATATCACTAACTTTAAACATCAACACCTTCCTCTTAAGTACTTGGGTGCTCCTCTTTTTAAAGGTCTGAAATGATCCCATCTTTTTGATGAGTTAATTAAATAAATTTTAAATAAAATTTATGTTTGGAAATTTTATTTACTTTCCTTTGGTGGCAGGCTCACTATTCTTAAAAGCACTCTCAATTCAATGCCTCTTTATTTGATTCAAACTATTATCCCAGTAATGCTACTCTTATCAAAATTGAGCTTGCTTAATAAATTTTTTGAGATAATAATTCTACCAAAAGAATACATTACACCTGGAATAAATGTGGTCCCTTGGGTGAAGGTGGTCTGCAAACCAATTGTGAAGCTATTACTTGCCTTCTCTCATAAGCTCTGTGGAATTTTAGAAAGAATGATAGCCTTTGGGCTTATTTTATGATCAAAAAATATTTCCAAGGTAAACACGTGCTTATAAAGTTGGTGACTCTAGTTTGGAAAAGGCTTTACTCCATTAAATGGGTTGTTGAACCCTTAATATATTGGGGTATTCATTCGGTTCTTCTTTCTTGGCAAGACAATGATTTGAAATGGCTCTATTGACTCCTTTACCCATTTACTTGCCTATCAAAGTTAACTCTTTCTAGCATAATAACACTTGGAACGAAAACAAACTTGAGAATTATATTCCTATTTCTCTTTCTGATAACTTTAGAAATATCCCAATTTTCTCTAACAAACCTAACCAAATTAACTTTAAGCTTTCTTATAATGCTGATTTTATTCTTAAAGTAGTTTGGAAGTTTATTAGAGATAAGCAAAACTCCTCTAATGTTTTCATTAAACTTTTGAACAATATCATTCCCATTTATTATTCATTTTAGCTTGGAGGGTTTTGAATAACTTTATTCCTATGGACTCTTTGCTCTAGAATAAAGGGATTTATTTGCCTTCAAAGTGCTATTGTTGCTTTCATATTGAAAATGTTAATCATGTCATTGTCAATGGTGATATTGCTTCTAAATTATTTTTATGGTCTGAAGATTTATTTAATACAAACTACTTTCATGGCTCTCTTTCCATATATCAACTTCTTGAAGTTTGTTTCCAAAAAATTGTGAAATGTCATATAAAAGTTCTAGTTTCTATTACCCTTAGCTGGTTTATCTGGATGTACATAAATGATGATAAATATCATGGTATTTCCCATAAAAAGGATCTAACCAAACAAAAAATTTTAAGCTCTATTTAATGCCAATCTTATTAGCAACATTCATTTTAGAGGTTACAATTTGTGGTTAAAAAATTGGGCATCATTCTATTGATGTTGACTCTTATAAAAGAGTTAGGATTATCCATTGGATCAAACCCAAAGAAATTTTTATTAAAGTGATTACTGATGGTTATGTTGCTTATGGTTGTGGTGCTATTCTTAGGGATTCTAAAGGTACTGTCCTTTGTGTTTTTTCCTATCCTCTCAAATCTTATTCTATTATCTATGCTGAGCTTATAGCAATCAATAAAGCAATTGAAATTTGTTTGAATAAAGGCTTCCTCAACATCTGGATTGAAGTTTATGCGCTCTTGCTTCTTGGCATGCTAAACTCTAATAGAATAGGATGATGATTTATTTTATGTTCTTAATCATACTAAAAATCTTCTTTCTCAAGTTCATTATAAAATTTCCCATATCCTTTATGAGGGTAATGCTTGTGCTAATTTCTTGGCTACTTTAGGTGCCAACTTAATTGATTTCACATTATTTGACAATCAAAATTTGCCTAAACTTTTAAGGGGTTTTGTCAATCTGAATAACACTAGATTACCTTATCTCAGATTATAATTTTTTTGGCTTGGTTTTTTTTATTGGTTTTTGATGAGCCATTGATTTTGGTTCCCCTTTGTTAAACCCTCTTAAGGTTATGGTCATTTGCTTATTTTTCTCTCTTAGGCCTGTGCTAGGTTTTCTTTTGAGCTTTTCTTTGCAGGTGGTTCTTATTTTTTATGCAGGTTGTTTGGTTTTTTCGCCTAGTGGATGCTATTTTTGGGTAATTATTATTGTTTGGTTGTGTTTGTGACCTTCATTTGGGTGGTAGCATTGCGCTATTTGCATGGGGTTTGTCATATCTCCGGTTGCTTCCTTAAGTAGGTTGGATTTTTTTGCTCGTGGTGGTTGGTTGGACTGGTTGGCTAGCTAGTCGTGATAGCTAGTTTATCTGGGGTGGTTGGTCTAATTTTGTATTGGATTTGGCAAGGTGGAGGTTATTTGTTGATTGTTATTTCTTCTTTTTTTGTGGATTGCATTTTGGTTGTTGGTTTTCTTTGGTTTGGGTTTATTTCTTTGGTCATGGTTTCTCTTATATTAGTCTTCCTCTCTTCACTGTACTTTTTTTTTTATTGTTATTTTGGGTTTTGGTTGATGGCTATTTAGTGGATGTTGTTTTCTTTGGGATCTGACTTGGTATTGGTGCCTAACTTGGCTATGGTAATGATGCTTTCACTCATTGATATTTCTCCATCTTTTTGATATTTGTTTTGGTGGTGTTCCTATTGTATTGTTGCTGCTCCTGATGGATGACTTTTAATTTGTCTTACTAGTCTTTGCTCCATTTTATTTTTGGTTGGTTATTCACCTCACCTGGATTAGAATTTATGCTGCTTTGGTTGGGTTTGGTGGATGATGTTGTTTGCTTCTACCCTTTTCCTAGTTGTCTTGGGTGGTTTTGGCATGATGGATGTTGTTGGTCACCGATTTGGATTTTTTTGCTGCCGTGGTTGGTTGGGAGGCTATGTTGGCCGGGTTGGTTGGCTATTTGGTTGGGTTGGTTGGATGGGTGCTATTTTGGCCTATCATTCTGCTTTGTTGGTGACATGTTATTTTGCTCTGCTATGGTTCTCCTCTTGGTGTTGATGCTTCCCTTTGGTTTGGGTGATAGCCTCTACCTTCATGTTTGCTTGTGGAAGACATGAGCTCTTTTTTTTCTTTTCATCTTTTTTTTTTTGTCCTGGTTGTTAAGGTCATAATGCTTGCTCCCTTGATGTTGTTATTCCTCTTTGGTGGCTTTGGGGTGTTCCTAATGTACTGTCCTTGATGTTGGTTGATTTTCTGCCTTATTGGGCTTATATGTTTTGGTGACTTTGTGGTTGGCTATTATGTCTACTACTTGGAGGAATTTGTAGCTTTGCAAGATGATGGGCTACAAGAGGTATGCTGGCAATGATGGCCTTGATGTTTCCCTCTCTATCTTATTTTGGTTGGTAGCACTATATGTAATTGTAAACATTGTTTGAAAGTTTGGATGCTTACATATTGTGTTGCTCAAGATGATTGAACGAGCTGAGCCTTTTCTTTCTTTGCTCCTTCTCTTGCTCATACTCTTTATGCTTGCTTAATTGTACTCATCCTTTCATTAGTATGTTGTAGATTTCTTTTAGGTTGGGAGAATCTTGTAGGTGGATCTTTGCATCAAAAGGACCTAGTGGATGTTATATACATGAATTTGTTGTTGTTACCAATTTTTTACTTGCTTTTAATTTTTTTCATATATTATAATAGTTAGGGGGTTTATCTCTTTAGGACTTATTGTAGCTCTTTGAGCATTAGTTTAGAGGTTTAACCCCTCTAAAGACTTTGTACTTTTCCTTTGTGGCAATAAAATTTCTTTAATTTCCATAAAAAAAACCTAAACCCTAAGAATGGGTAGAACCTGACAAAGATGAACATCACCATCGGCTCAATCTAGATCCCAGGAGGCAAAGGTGAAGACGCCGACATCGCATATCCTGGAGGTCTGGTGGATATGGAGGTGGTGGTTTGATCAATGGTGGTTATCAAGGCGGGAAGAGAGACAGAGGTTACATGGTGGTAGAGGGAGAGATCGGGATATGATGGTGGATCTCGCCACTGAGAGGTCATGGTTCGATGAAATTGGAGCAACTAAACAACGACCATCCGACCTTGCTTATGGAATTATGTCTTTAGAATCTAGTTATCTTGTTTTGATTTTACATGCTCATTTTATCTATGTCGAAGCTTGTGTTAGAAAACTTGGTGTGTTACTTGGTTGATGAAATCGAAAAGAAGAAATTGAATCAATTTGTTCTCATTAAAACCAAAAAATCCCAAACCTAAACTAAAACCTAAACAATAGACCTAAAACATAAACCCTAAACCCCAAACCCTAGACCCTCAACTAACCCTAAACCTTAAAAAGCTAAAACCTAAACCTAAACTAAATAAAACCTAAACACAAAATAATTAAAAAACCTAAACCAAAATAAAATAAAAAAATAAAATAAAATGAAAACCTAACCTAAAACCTAAACCTAAACCTAAACTTAAAAGAAAATAAAATCAAAATAAAATTAAACTAAAATAAAATAAATAAAACATAAACTAAAATAAAAAAAATAAAAAATCTAAATAAAATAAAAACTAAACCTAAAATAAAAATAAAATACACCTACAATAAATTAAAATAAAAAGTAAACAAAAACCTAAAAATAAAACATAAAAAAAAAAACCTAAACCCTAAACTAAAAAAAAAACGTAAACCTAAAAGAAAAATAATAAACCTAAACCTAAGCTAAAATAAAAAAAACTAAAATAAATAAAACCTAAACCTAAACCTAAATAAACTAAACCTAAACCTAAACCTAAACCCTAAATAAAATAAAATAAACTAAAATAAACCTAAACCTAAACTAAAAAATAAAACCTACAAATAAACCTGAAATAAAAACCTAAACCTAATAAAAAAAAATAAAATAAAACCTAAAACTCAACCTAAAAAAAAAACTAAACCAAAAATAAAATAAAATAAATCTAACTAAAAATAAACTTAAACCTAAACTAAACCTAAAAAAAATAAACTAAAATAAAAAACCTAAACTAAAATAAGTAAACCTAAAATAAATTAACTAAATTAAATAAAAATAAATAATAAAATAAACTAAATTAAATAAAAATATACTAAATAAACCTAAACCTGCCAGTTAACTTAATTTTTAGAAAAATACAAAAATAAAATTAAAATTAAAAAAATATAAAAAATCCCTAACCCTAAACCCTGAACCATAAATCAACAACCCTAAACACTAAACCCAAAACTTAAAACCCTAAACCCTAAACCCTAAAACCTATAAACCTAAACCCTAAACCCTGACCGTAAACCCAAAATCATAAACCCTAAAAAGCTAAAAACCTAAGCCTAAATTAAATAGAACCTAAAAATAAAAACTTAAAAAAACCTAAACCTAAATAAAATAAGAATATAAACTTAATTAAAAACCAAAACTAAAACCTAATACTTGACCTAAAAATAAATTAAAATAAAATAAATAAAAAGCTAAACTAAACTAAAAATAAAATAAACCTAAGAATATAAAATCTAAATAAAATAAAAATAAAATGTAAAATAAAAATAAAATAAACCTAAAATAAAATAAAATAAAAACTAGAAAAAAACCTAAACTTGAAGAATATACCTAAAAAGAAAGAGCAAAAAAAATCTAAACCCTAAACTAAAAAAAACCCTAAGCCTAAAATATAAATAAAATAAACAAAATAAAATAAACCTAAACCTAAACTAAAATAAACTAAACTAAAATAAATAAACCTAAACCTAAACCTAAACCCTAAACCATAAAAAAACCTAAAATAAATATAAACCTAAACTAAAATATATAACCTAAAAATAAACCTAAAATAAAAACCTAAAACCTAAACCTAAAAAAATAAATTAGAAACCTAAACCTAAACCTAAAATAAAAAATAAAACCCAAACATAGAAAAATAAAATATAAATACAACTAAACTAAGGAATAAACCTAAACCTAAACCTAAAAATAAAGTAAAATAAAAAACCAAAATAAAAATAAAAAAATGTAAAATAAATAAACTAAACTAAATAAATAAATAAACCTAACTAAAAATAAAAAAATAAATTAAAATAAAATAAAATAAACTAAATAAAATAAATAAACATAAACCTACCGATTTACTTAATTATTTTTTATAAAAAATAAAAACCCAAACCAAAACCTAAATAAAAAACTAACCAAAACCAAAACCTTAACTAAACACTATCCTAAACCCAACTCTAAACCTAAAAAACCTAAACCCTAAACCCTAAATAATAAACTAACCTAAACCCTAAATAACCTAAACCCAAAACCCTAAACTCCCTAAACCCTAAACCCTAAAGTTTAAACCCTAAACCCCTAAATTTAAACCTACCTAATAACCTAAACCTCAAAACTTAAACCCTAAACCTAAATACTAAATCATAACCTAAACCCTAAGCCCTAAACCTAACAAACCTAAACCTAACTAAACCAAACCAAAACTAACCCTAAAAGCATAAAGCTAAACCCTAAACCCTAAACCATAAACACTAAGCCTAAACCTAAAATAAAAACCTAAACTAAACCCTAAACAAACATTAAGGAATTGAATAAATTAAAAAATAAACCTAAATGCTAAAACCTAATAAAACTAAACCCTAAGAATGGTAAACCTTGACTGAACATCACCCCAACCAGGCTCCCTAGATCCGGTTGGAGGCAATGAAGAAGTGGAAGTCATCACAGTAGTGGTGTGAGATCTAGAGTTGTTGGTGGTGGTTATGGAGGCTGGAGGAGCAAAAATGGTGGTGGCGAGGAGAGACAATATATAATAGGATCATGCTAAAACTGGTTCATGGAAAGAGAAAAAGAATGGCCATCCAATCGCATATGGAACTGCCTTTACTGAGATTAGTTATCCAAGGTTTTTGATTTTCTCTTTGCGAGCTTATTTTTTATCTATGTCGTCACTTGACTTGGTGTGTTACTTGGTTGATGAAATCAAAATAAAGAAATGTTGAATCTGAATTTGTTCTCTGTTAAAAAAATAACCAAAAACCCTAAACCCTAAACCTAAATGTGAACCCTAAACCTAAAACTAAAACCCTAAAAGCTAAACCCTAAACCCTAAAAATCATAAACCCTAAACCATAAACCCTAAACCCTAAAACTTAAACCCTAAACCCTAAAATCTAAACCCTAAACCCTAAATCATAAACCCTAAAATCGTAAACCCTAAACCTTAAACACTAAACACTAATCCCTAAACCCTAAACCCTAAACCCTAAAACCTAGAACCCTAAACCCTAAACCCTAAACTCCAAACCCTAAACCCTAAACCCTAATCCCTAAAAACATAAAACCCTAAACCAAAATAAAATAAATCCTAATAATAAAATAAAATAAAAAAAGCTAAAACTAATTAAAATAAAATAAAATGAAAACATGAATAAAAATAAAAAAAATGAACCTAAATAAATATAAAATATAAAATATACAAACATAAATAAAAAATAAACTAAATAAACCTAAACCTAAAATTTTAATTTTAAAATAAACCCTAAAACTAACCCTAAACCTAAAACTAAACCCTAAACTAACCCTAAACCTAAAATAAAACCTAAACTCTAAATCTAAAACCCAAACCCTAAACTAAAACACTAAACCCTAAACCCTAAACCCTAAAACCATAAACCCTAAACCCAAACCTAAACCCAAACCCTAAAACCAAAACCAAAACCAAAAAACCTAAACCCAAAAAACCTAACCTAAACCATAAACCCAAAACCTAAACTAAATAAACCTAATGATAAAAATAAATAAAAAACAATAACCTATAAAAAAAATAAATAAAAAAATAAAACCTAAACTAAAACCTAAACCTAAACCTAAAAATAAAATAAAATAAAATAAAGTAAATAAACTAAAATAAAACAAATATAAACCTAGGAACAAACAACCAAAATAAAATAAAAACTAAATGTAAAATAAGAATAAAATAAACCTAAATTAAAATAAAATAAAAACTACATAGAAACTTTAACCTAAAAAATAAACCTATAAATAACACCTATAAATAAAAAATAAAACCTAAACCTAAAAAATAAAATAAAAATAAAACTAAATTAAAAAGTGAACTTAAACCTAAACATATACCTAAAAAATAAACTAAAATAAAAACTAAATGAAAATAAATAAACCTATAATAAATTAATTAAATAAATAAAAATAAAAAATAAACCTAAAAAAATAAACATAAAAATAAAATAAAAATAAACTAAATAAACCTAAACCTGATTACTAATTTTAAAAATAAACCCAAAATAAACTAAACCCTAAACCCTAAAGTCTAAAACCCAAAACCTAAAACCATAAACCTAAATAAAAAAAAAAAAAAACTAAAACCTAAACCTAAACTAAATAATAATAATAAATAAACAAAAAACTACACCTAAATAAAATAAAACATAAAATAAAATAAAACCTAAACTAAAACCAAACCTAAACCTAAAAAATATAATAAAATAAAAAATAAAAAGTAAACTAAAATAAAATAAATAAAACTTAAATTAAACTAAAAATAAAATAAACTAAATAAAAACCTACATAAAATAAAATTAAACATAAAATATGAATAAAATAAACCTATAATAAAACTAAAATAAATAAAAAAATAAAACATAAACCTAAACCTAAAATAAAAATAAAATAAACAAAATAAAATAAACCTAAACCTAAATTAAAATAAACTAAACTAAAAAATACAAAACCTAAACCTAAACTAAAATTAAACTAAACCAAAACTAAAACCTAAACTGAATAAAATATAATAAACTAAAAATAAACCTAAACCTAAACTAAAATATAAAATCTACAAATAAACCTAAAATAAAAAACTAAAACCTAAACTAAAAAAAATAAATTAAAAACCTAAACCTAAATCTAAAAATAAGAAAGAAAAGCTACACCAAAAATAAACCAAAATAAACTCAACTAAAAAAAATAAACCTAAACCTAAAAAAAATAAATAAATAAAAAAGCCTAAACTCAAAAAAAAATAAACCTATAAAAAATAAACTAAACTAAATAAAATAAATAAACCTAAATAAAAATTTAAATTAAAATAAACTCAAATAAATAAAAAATAAACTAAATAAACATAAACTTTTGAGTTTACTTAAAAAAAGACCATAAAATCTAAACCATAACCCCTGAACCCTAAATCCTAAACCCTAAACCAAAAAACTAACCCTAAGCCCATAAGCCTAAACCCTAAACCCTAAACCCTAATCTCTAAACCCTAGACCCTAAACTAAAATAAACCTTAAAATAAAACCTAAAAATAAATAAAAAAATTAAACCTAAACCTAAAATAAAAATTAAATAAATAAAATAAAATAAACCTAAACCTAAACCAAAATAAATAAAATCTAAACCTAATCCTAAAATAAACAAAACCTAAACCTAAACAAAATAAAATAAAATAAATCAAAATTAAACCTAAACCTAAACTAGAAAATAAAACCTAAAAATAAACCTAAAACTTAAACCTACAAAAATAAAATAAAAACCTAAACTTGAACCTAAAAATAAAAAATAAAACCTAAACCAAAATAATAATAATAATAATAATAATAAAACTTAGCTAAAAAATAAACCTAAACCTAAACCTAAACGTAAAAATATACTAAAATAAAATACCTAAAGTAAAATAAATAAACCTAAAATAAATAAACTAAACTAAATAAAAATAAAATAAACCTAAATAAAAAAAATAAAAAATAAAAAAAATTGAAATAAATAAAAAATAAACTAAATAAACCTAGACATATTAGTTTACTTAATTTTTTTTAAAAACCATAAACCCAAAATCTTAAACCCTAAACCCTAAACCCTAAACCTTAAACCCTAAAAAACCCTAAATCTTAAAAAAACCTAAACACTAAACCCTAAACCCTAACACTAATCCCTAAACCTAAACCCTAAACCCTAAACCCAAACCCTAGACCTAAACCTAAAGCAACAAAATAAATTAAAAAATAAACCTAAACCCTAAGACTTAATTAACCTTAACCTAAACCTATACCTTAAGAATGGGCAGAACCTTGATGATAGGAACATCACCATTAACCAGGCTCAATCTAGATCTGGGTGGAGGCGAAGGCACGATGTTTTTTTGTGGTGTTGGTAAGGTAGTGTATAGAGATGGTGAGCAATGGAGGCAGGAGGAGTGAGAGATCAGGGATATGATAGTGGATCCCGCAACTCAAAAGGCTAGGGTGGTTCTGATGGGAAATGGAGAAACTAAAGAATGGAAGATTTGATCTACTACTTATGGAATTGTGTCTTTATAATAGAGACGGTTCTAGTTACCTAAGGTTTTTGATTTGCTCTATGTGTGCACATTTTTTACCTATATCGTCTTTTTTTTTAAAAACTTGGTGTGTTACTTGGTTAATAATTGAAAAAAAAAAGAAATGTTAAATCTGAATTTGTTCTCTATAAAAAAAACCAAAAAACTTAAACACTAAAATTAAAACCTAAACCCTAAACTTTAAACTTTAAACCCTAAACCCTAAAAACCCTAAACCCTAAACCCTAAATCCTAAACCCTAAAACTCTAAACCCTAAACTTTAAGATCTAAACCCTAAACTCGCAACCCTAAACCCTAAACCCTAAACCTTAAAAAGCTAAAAACCTAAACCTAAACTAAATAAAACCTAAACAAAACCTAAACCAAAATAAAATAAAAGTAAAACAAAAAATAAAAGCTAAAACTAAACCTAAACCTAAAGCTAAAACTAATTGAAAATAAAGTAAAAATAAAAACCAAACTAAAATAAAATAAATTAAAACCTAAACAAATAAAAAAAATTAAAAAACTAAATAAATAAAACTAAAACCAAAAATAAAAATAAAATAAACCTAAAATTAAATAAAATAAAATCTAAAAAATACTAAAACCTAAATAATAAATCAAAAAATAAATAAAAAATAAAACCTAAACCCTAAACTAAAAAAAGCCCAAACCAAAAATAAACCTAAACCAAACTAAATAAAATAAAATAAACTAAAAATAAACGTAAACATAAACTAAAATATAAAACCTATAAATAAACCTAAAATAAAAACATAAAACCTAAACCTAAAAAAAATAAATAAAAACCTAAACATAAACCTAAAAATAAAAAATAAAACCTTAACCAAAATAATAAATAAAATAAAATTAAAATTAAACTAAAAAATAAACCTAAACCTAAAGAATAAATTAAAATAAAAAAATAAATAAAATAAATAAATAAACTAAAAAATAAATTAAAATAAACCTAAATCTAAATAATAAATAAACTAAAATAAATAAAGATAAATTAAATAAACATAAACCTACCATTTACTTAATTAAAAATAAATAAGTAAACCTAAATCTAAACCTAAAATAAACCTAAAACCTAACCTTAAAATTGAAACTCTAAACCCTAAACCTACAACCCTAAACCCTAACCCTAAACCCTAAAACCTTATCCCTAAACCCTGAATCCTAAACCCTAAACCCTAAACCCCTAAACCCTAAACCCTAAACCATAAACCTAAACTAAACCCCAAACCTAAACCTAAACTCCTCCCCACACCCCCCCCCCCCTCTCGAAGCCTCAGAGATTTTGGAATCCCTCTTGGTGGTGCATACTCGATTAAAGATTTATGTGGCTTTGGCCTTGGTTTTGATCGAATTCAAAGGCTTGAACAGCATCTGGCCATTTGCATGATGCTTCATCATTTACCATGGTTGTAGTGAGTTCTATTCCTTGGGCACCACCTCAAATTATGGATGCTTCAGCTAGGGCATCTGACATTTTGGGGCTTGGCGACCCTAATGCTGCTTCTTCTACTAAATCTTTTAAAGAAGCACTCTCTGGTAAGACTTCTCCATCTATTAATTTGGTTAATCTCATTTTAATGTCTTGTAGAGGTTTTTTGATTATAATGTGCTCTGATGTGGATGTTGAAAAGTTGGCAAAACCATTTGAATTTTCTCTTGGTGGTAAATTTGCTTTGCGTTATCCAAATTTGGATAAGATCTACTCTTTTTTCCATAATCTCAATTTTATGGGTGCTTTCTCAAATGGTGTTATTGACCCTTAGCATATCCTGATACTACTTTCTAATGATCTGGATTATTCACATGTTTTTTTAGGTCATTCTTATTTCATATTTAATTGTCAAATGCACTATTGAAGTGGTCACCTCTTTGATATTAAGGAGGAATCTCCTATTGTCCTAGTGTGGTTATCTCTTTCTAATATGCACATTCATTTTATTACCCATCATGTGCTTTTACTATCCATTTTATTTGGCCTTTGCAACTCAACCAAGTTTAATCACTGAGCAATCTCCTTCTATGGCTCAGATCCTTGTGGAATTAGACATAACTAAAAAATACCCTAAGGAAGTTTGGATTGGATTTAAAAAAATAAGTATTCATAAAAGGTTGAATTGGAGAACCTTCTAGTTTTTTGTTCCTACTATAAAGTTCACGGTCAAGATAATTTGAAATGTTTTATTCTCCATCCCCACTTAAAAAAATGAAATCCTCCTAAAGAGAATGTTGTTCCTACCCATAAGCCAATCCCTACTTATGTTCAGAAGTCAACCTCATGATCTTAAGAATGGTATGAAGGTTGTTATTGAGGTTGATTCCTTGGATATCGAGGTTAATCCTATTGAACAAGTCTCGACTCCTACTATTAATATAGATTTGGCTAATTTTCAAAATAGGTAGGATGATTTACCTCTTTTTCCTTGTTTGAATTTGAATATTTCTAATGCGAAGAATAATAAATTTTCAAAGTTATTGGAAAATGATTATGTTTGATTTGATTCTATTTTTGTATATATGTCTGCTTTGATCAATGAAAATGAAGCTTTTAATGAGGATTTAAATGATGTCGAGCATGCTAAAAACATTTCTGATCTGGATTTAACTACTTTGCTTTAAATGGTTCTAAATTATCATCGTCTCTCATTTATAATATTAATATTCATGTTAATCCAACTTTTTAACTTAATATGGATTTGGAAGAGGGTGAACTCCCCTCCAAACACTTGGAGAATTCTATTAAATTTGTGACCAATGTTACTAAATCTTGCTTGGATGATGACTCTAGAGGAAAAAATGGTTTTCAAACTTATCATGCAAAAGAGAAAAAGAGTGTAAAAAATTACTCTCCCAAATTATCCAAAAACATTAGATCTACTGCAACTTCTCACTCCTCTCTTAATTAAACTTTGCTTAACCCCTTTTTATTTTACTTATGTTTAAATTTCTTGTTTGGAATATTAGTGGGATCGGTACCCTCTCAATTCACAATCGTATTAGAAATATTTGTCACATTCATAATATTTATTTACTTATTATTCTGAGCCTCTTATTCATGCTAATAAAATTAACCATGTTTCTAGAATGATCAGCTTCAATATAATTTTCTCTAATGTTAGTAATAAGATTTGGTGTTTTTGGAATAATTTCATTCAGGTTTCTATTATTGATGATTTTCAACAAGTTACCAATGCTCAAATCTCTTATGTGGACTATTGTGTTTTGGGCTCTTTTATTTATGCATCTTGTTACAGATCTGGTAGAAATCTTCTTTGGGATAATTTGAGGAATTTTTCTACCTCGATCAACAAACCTTGGTTTGTGCTTGGTGATTTTAGCACTGTTTTATTTTATTTTGAATGATTGGTGGCTGCTCCTCCAATATTCATTACATGCAAGATTTTTTAAATATGATCCTTAATTTTAATTTGATAGATATTGGCTTTAATGGTTCTAATTATACTTGACAAAACTCTAGACTTCAGCAAAGGTTGGGCTAGATTCTTTTTAATACTCACTAGATTACTCAATGTCCTATTACTTATGTTGATCATTTAAGTAGAACTATGTCAAATTATGCTCCTCTTCTAGTTTATATTAAAGATAATTCTAATAGATTACATAAATCCTCTCCTTTTAGATTTTAGGACATGTGAATTCAGCATATTGATTTTTTTGATGTTGTGGCTAATAATTGGAAAGTCCATTTACATCCTGATAATTTGATTATGGTGATTAATAGACTTTGGTTTAAACTTTAAAGACTAAAACTAAATTTGGGTTGGTGGAACAAGCATTATTTTAAAATACTTTTTTCTAATATTAAAGATATGGAAAGATTAGTTTGTGACTTGAATGAGGTGAAAGACAAACTTGTTAACTCCAAAATATGGAAGAGACTTACTGGTGCCAAAAAGCTGCTAGTAAGCATATTATGATGGTGATAGAATACTAGGTATTTCCATGCTTTAGTTAATAAAAGAGAGCTTTAATAATATTAAAAAAATTAAAGATGATAATGGTGTTTGGATTATGGGCAATAATGATATTAATGAATCAGTTATTAATTACTTTAGAAATATGGTTAATAAGAGTTTCTCTTATGAAGCTATTTCTAAATTGCTTTTGATTCTTTCTATTATTACTAATGATAATAATAATTTTCTTACCATCGTGCCTAATGTGCTTAATAGCATGAATATATATTCTATTGGTCCAGAGGGTTTCACTACTCAAAATTTTTAAACATGTTTGTTTATCATTAAAAATGATTTGATTGAGGCTATGGTTGATTTTTTTTAAATGTCAATCCTTTTCCTTGATATTTTTCTAATACTTCGATCATTTTCATACCTAAAAAAGCTAATCCAAACTATTGGAGTGATTTTAGACCTATTAGTCTTTGCACCTTCTTCAATAAGTTGATTTCCAAAATTCTACCAATAGGCTTAGTCCTTTACTTAATAAAATTATCTCTCTCAACCAAACTAGTTTAGTTAGAGGTAGATCTATTTATGATAATATTTTATCAACCCAAGAATTAATTCATGATCTTGATGCTAAGAATAGAGGTAACATTCTTTTCAAATTAGATATTACCAAGCCTTTGATAACATTTCTTAGACTTTCTTTTCCATATTCTAAATTTATTTGGGCTTTTTGATAAATTATTTTTTTCTTTTAAAAATTGTATTAATAGTTTCCAATTTTTCTTAATGGGGAAGCCTTGGGGTTCTTTCCCTCTTCCCATGGCTTAAGACAAGGGGATCCTTTATCTCCTACATTATTTATTATCATTGTTGAGTACTTATCTAGGAGCATCAATGATTTATTCTTTAACAAAGCTAGTATGAACTACATAACTCTTGGTGGTCTTCCTATTTCCCATTTAAGCTTTGCAGATGATTTCATTATTTTTTGCAATGCTTCTATTCATCATATCAATCATCTCAAGTATTTTCTAAATAAATTTGGTAGAGAAAGTGGCCTTTCTATCAACGATAAGGAAAGCTACTTTATCACTTCCTCTCATATCTCCAATAATAAAATCAAATAAATACTGCATATCATTGATTTTAAGCATCAACACTTACCTCTAAAGTACTTGGGTTCTCCTTTCTTTAAAGGCCCAAAATGACCGCATCTCTTTAATGAGTTAATTCAAAAAAATTTAAATAAAATTTTCATTTGGGAATTCCATTTACTTTACTTTGGTGGTAGGCTCACTATTCTTAAAAGAACTCTTAATTCAATGCCTCTTTATTTGATTCAAATTATAATCCCCACTAAAGCTACTCTTATTAGAATTGATCGCTTGATTAATAATTTTTTTTGGGGCTCTAATAACTCTACCAAAAGAATGCATTGGACATCTTGGCCTAAATGTTCTGGTCCTTTGGGTGAAGGTGCACTAGGTTGCAAACCTATTCTTGAAGCTATCACCGCTTTCTCTCATAAGCTCTGGTGGAATTTTATAGAGAATGATAGCCTTTGGGCTAATTTTTTGATGGAGAAATATTTCCAAGGTAAAAACCCTCTTATCTATGCTTATAAAGTTGGTGACTTTCCAGTTTGGAAAAGTCTTTGATTCATTAAATGGTTTGTTGAATCCTTAATATGTATCTGTGTAATTCTTTCTTTTGGCAAGACAACTAGACTGGCAACTACTCCATTGACACCCTTTTATCTACCCACTCTATTGCTGTTGTCAAAGTTAACTCTTTTTGGCTTAATAATAATTGGAATGAAAGTAAACTTTAGAATTATATCCCTATTTCTCTTTTTGACAATTTTAGAAATATCCCCATTTCTTCTAACAAACCTGATCAAATTCTTTTAAGCTTCCTTATAATGGTGATTTTGTTCTTAAAGTGGTTTGGAATTTTATTAGAGATAAGCAGAACCCCTCCAATGTATTTATTAAACTTTGGAACAATATCATTCCCATTTCCTATTTAGTTTTAGCTTGGAGGATTTTGAATAACTTTATTCCTATGGACTCTTTGCTATGGACTAAAGGGTTTTATTTACCATCAAAATGCTATTGTTGCTTTCATATTGAAAATGTAAATCCTATTTTTGTCAATGGTTCTATTGCCTCTAAATTTTGGCTTTGATATGATGATTTATTTAATGCCAACTATTTTCGTGGTTCTCTTTCTTTATATCAACTTCTTGAAGTTTGTTTCAAAAAAAATTGTGAAAGGTCATATCAAAGTTTTAACTACTATTACCCTTCTCTGGTTCATCTCGATGGATAGAAATGATGTTAAATATCATGGTACTCCTATGAACTCTAAAAGGATCATTGCTAAAACTAAAGAAAAATTCATGCTCTATTTAATGCCAATCTTATTAGTATCATTCATTTTATAGGCTATAAAATCATTCTACCTGACTTGGACCCTTATAAATGTTTTAAGATTATCCATTGCATCAAACCTAAGGACTAGTTGATTAAAGTGAATATTGATGGTTCTGTAGCTTCCAATAAATATGGCTGTGGTGGTATCTTCAGGGATTCTAAAGGTATTGTCATTTGTGCTTTTGCCTATCCTCTCAAAGCCTATTTAGTTATTTTTGTTAATAAAGCTATTGAAACTTGTTTGAATAGAGGTTTTCTCAACATCTAGTTTGAAGTTGATGTTCTCTTGTTTTTTGACATGCTTAATTCTAATAGAAATAGGAATGCTGAATTATTTTATCTCCTTAATCATACAAAAAATCTTCTTTTTAAAGTTTGTTTTAAAATTCCCCACATCCTTTGTGAAGGTAATGCCTGTGCTGATTTCTTGGCTAATTTAGGTGCCAACTTAACTGAGTTCACTTTATTTGACAACCAAATGTTGCTTAAACTATTAAGAGGCTTGGTTAATCTGGATAATTCTGGATTGCCTTATCTCATATTATAATTTCTTGCCTTATCTTTTGTGTTATTTTTTTATGAGCCTTTGCTTTTGTTTGCCTTTTATTCAACCCTCTTTGGGTTGTGGCTATTTGCTTATTTTTACACTTTGGCTGGAGCTGGTTGTTACTTTTGACCTTTTACTTTTGGGTTGGCCTAGCATTTACTCCTTGGTGGTTATTATCATTGCAGCTTGAGTTGATTTTGTTTTTTAGTCCGGGTTGCTATTTTCTGGATGGGTTTTACCACATTTTTCCTTGCTATTTTTTTGATAACCACCTTTGGGTTGTGGTTTTATCTATTGGGTTTTCCTGTATGAGTTTTCCTCAAGGCTAGTTGCTCACTTACCTATTTTGGATCTGCTATTGTGGTAGTTGAATTGATGGTTTTGTTGGCTGGTAGGGTTGACTAGCAGTGTTGGATGGTTAGGTTGGTTGGCTAATTGGCTATTTTGGCTATTTTTTCCTTTTTTGTTGGTTGAATATTTGGGGGATAGTTGATGGTTTAGCTCTGGCCTCATTTTGTAATGGTGGAGGTTTTTGTTTGGCTATTACTTTCTCTGTCTTGTTGAATGTGGCTTGGTGGTCAATTTTGCTAATTCTATTTTATTTCTTTTGGTTTTGGTTTTGTCCTCTTCCTATTTTAGCCTTCCTCTCTTGGCAATAGTGGCTCTAGGTTAAGTTGAGGGCTTTTTTGGCTTATTTTCTATCTTGGGTGATTTTTGATGTGTTGGACTTTACATTGACTTGGGTTTTCTGCTACTATGGTGGTTGGCTAGGCTATGTTGGCTAGATTGGTTGGTTGTTTTATTGTGTGTGTTTTGTTGGTTTTTCTACTTTTCCTATCGATGGGGATCTTTCTTTGTTGGTTACTAATGATGGGTTATTCTTTGGGGGCTGCCTTATGGATGTTTTACTTAGCTTCTTTGGTGGGAGGACTTTTAGTTGTCCTTGGAATTTTGTTTGGCTTCCTTTCTCTTTGTAGGGTTTTTTTCTTCTTCTTGGCCAATTTGTTGTAGCCTTTTGATGTGCTTGCCAAACCTTTGCTGATCCTTCTAAATTGGGATTTTTGGTTTCTGGTGGTTGGTGGCTTCCTTTTGTTTGTGCTCATTTTAGTTGTTGGCTTGTTAAGGTATGCTGGTGGTGGTTTTGGTGGTGTTACTCCTTGATTCCATTAGCTTGGCCAATGATTCATAACTTAGGTTGTCGGCTTTATGTGATTTGTTGTGGGTTTTAGTTGTGGTTTGGTTGGCTACTGGTTATGTTTTCTATTTATTTAGTGTAGATTGATCACTATGGACTAGCCTTGGATGGTTGTTGGTATCAGGTATACTGGCTATGATGACTTTGATGTTACTCACCTCCTCTCTTTGGTTGGTAGCTTTACATATGATTGTAACCCTTATGAAGTTTAGATGCTCATATGTATTGTTTCCCCTTGAGATGATCTTAACTGAGCTTGAGCCTTTTCTTTCTCAGCTCTCCTTTTGCTCTCTTTATCCTTATCATTTTAGCTATACTTTTTCTTTGGTAGTGTTTTTGTAGAATTCTTTCATAGTTGGAACTTTACCAAGGCTGGTTTTCACCATCCCTATGTTGTTGGAGCTTGCTTATCTTACTTTCTCAAAGGAATCATGAACTACTATTAGCTCAACCTATTATGTTTTTATGCTTTGTTTTATTTTACTCTGTGTCATTTTGCTCTCATGCTTTTTGGTTGATGTTTTTGCTCTTTCATTTTCTTCTCTTCTTCTAATGTACTTAGATGAGGGTTTAGATCTTTAGGTTTCTTTTAGCTCTATGAGAGATAGGATTCTATGCTTTACGCCTTTTAAGAACATTGTATCTTTTCCTTTTATGGTAATAAAATTTTAACTTTTTCCAAAAAAAAAAATCCTAAACCCTAAAAACCCTAAATCCTACCCTAAACCCTAAACACTAAACCTTAAACCCTAAACTTTAAACCTTAAACCCTAAACTAACCCTCAACCCTAAGCTAACCCTAAGCACTAAACCCCAAAGCCTAAAGACTAAGAACTAAACCCTAAACCCTAAACCCTAAACTAACCATAAACCCTAAACCCTAAACCCTAACCCAAACCCTAAACCTTAAACCTTAAACCCTAAACCCTAAAACCCTAAACCTTAAACCCTACACCAACCTTAAACCCTAAACCATAAACCCTAAACCCTAAACCCTAAAAATCATAAACCTTAAACCTTAAACACTAAACCCTAAACTAACCCAAACTAAACCTAAAACCCTACTAACACGCTCCTCTCCATTTTGTGTTCCCTGCAATTTTCTGGCCAGATTTTAGGCTCCTCTGATCATGATCGTTGTTTTATTGCTTGGTTGTGCTTCCTCTCTTAGCTTGGTTGCTTATGTGACTCTCACTGGATCATTCAATGGTGGAGGCATCACTCTCCACACAACCGAGCTCGTCGCTCCTGGATGCGCCGGCTTTGCCCTCTGATCCTAAAGGTACTTTGGATCCGAATTCATCCATTAATGTGCCTGCTATCAAGTCCTTTAAGGAGGCTCTTTCTAGAAAGAACCCTTGCTCTAATGCCTCAGTTAACTTAATTTTAACCTCATTTTGGATTGCCAGCTGTCATGATTTTTGACCAGGATGTGGAGAAATTAGCTAAGCCTTTTAAGTTCTCTTTGGTTGGTAAATTCTCTCTACGATGCCCTTCTCTAGATAATATTCAATCTTTCTTCCATAGCTTAAAGCTTTCGGGAGTCTTCACTATTGGGCTGATTGATCCTCGACATATCCTTATTCAGTTATCAATTGATTTAGATTATTCTCGCATCTTTGCTCGTCGCTCCTATTTTGTGCGGCTCTTCAAATGGTCACCCCTTTTTGATGTCAAAGAGGAATCCCCTATTGTTCCATTATGGCTTGCTTTTCCCAACATGAGAATTCACTATGTCACTCACCAAGTTCTATTTGTGATTGGGGCTCTATTGGTAGACCCCTTCAAATTGAACAAGCCACTGTCGCTAGATCTCGGCCATCTGTTGCATGTATCTTGGTTGAGATTGACATTACCAAAAAAATACCCCAAAGAAGTCTGTATTGGTTCAAAAAAAGTCGAATATAACCAAAAAGTAGAATTTTAAAATTTCCCCATCTTTTGCACTCACTGTAAGATCCATGGTCAAGATCACTCTGAATGCTTTGTGTTACACCCTAACCTCAAAAAGAATATATCACAAGATATTAATACCTCTCTTGGAACTGGGAAAATAATAAGTTAGTTTATGTGCCTAAAGCTACTCATAATGGAACTCATCCTCCTACACCTACCCCTTTATTACCTACTGATTCGTCTAATGAAAAACATTCTGAGCTTGGTAAAAATACTACTATTAAAGTGTGTGAAGAAACTAATTATTACTTACCTAGCACTACTCCCACTTGTAATAATTTGGCATCTAATGACAATCCTTTGCTCCATTTGAATCTTAATGACAATTTGAATGGGAATCTTATATTGAATCAAAATAATATTAATCCTTTGGTGTTAGAACAAAATTTGATTATGCATCATGGCAATGAGAATGATATTTGCACTATTAATGGTGCAAGAACCTCCCCTTCTATTTCTCTACAGGTGATACTCAGGCAATCCCCATTTCTCATTCTTACTCTGATACTCAAGAAGGAGAAATCACCACTACTAAAACATTGATTGATACTGCTCCTATTTTGGATACCAAATACCAATCTCTTTCTGATGGAGATACTTTGGATACTGATAGACCCTTCCAAACTATTATTAAAATAAATCTTATAAAGCCTAAAATGACTAATAATACTCACTAGAACCACATGTTCTTCTAACACCTCACAAATAATTATGTCCACCTCTTTCTTTTTTTCCATTTCTTTACCTTTTCCTTTTGGATTTCTTATGATTAATTTTCTTATTTGGAATATCCGGGTGGGACTCTCCTCCACAGCAGTGAGTCCTCGCCGCTCATAACATCAAATTACTTGTTATTATTGAGCCTTTCATTAACTCTTCCAAGATTTCCCTTGTTGCTTGATCACTTGGATTTAAAAATTTCCTCTTCAATCTTAATAATAAAATATGGTGTTTTTGGAATCATTCCATTACCATTTCCATCATTGATGATCTTGATCAATTGGTTAATGTCAAAATCTCATTAGGTGAGTTTTCAGCTTTTGGTTCCTTTATCTATGCTTCTTGTAATAGTGAAGAATATCCTTTGGAATCACTTAAGAACCTTCTCCCTCGCTAACCTTCCCCTGGTTGGTCGTGGGAGATTTCAACACTATCATTGCTTCTTGAAAGGAGGGAGGATGTTCTCCTAACCTCCATTCCATGGAAGACTTCTAATATGATCCTAGATTATAACTGATTGACATTGGTTTTTTTGGTCCGATTACACGGCATAACTCTAGACTTTGGCTCTGACAGACCCTCTTTAATTCTCTTTGGATAAATCAATGGCCTCTTTCCTCTGAGCATTTGAGCGTAACTTTGTCCGATCATGCTCTTCTTTTGATCTCTATCAAAACTCCCCTTTAACCCTTCTACTCACCTTTAGATTCCAAAATATGGGCCCAACATACATTTCCTAATGTTGTTTTCACTAATTGGATGGCTCTGCTTACCCTGAATAAAGGCATGATTCAGCTCAAAAGACTTAAACAAAACCTTAATTGGTGGAACAAGCATATATTTAAAAATCTTTTCACCAATATTAAAGCTATGGAACAAGTTGTTTGCTATCTTGAAGGGGCTATCTTAACTGATCCCAACAAGCTAGATGAGCTAAGCATTGCCAAAGATATGTTGATTAATTACCAAAATATGGAGGAAACCTATTGGCATCAAAAAGCCGCTAGTAAACATATTGCTGATGGTGACAGAAGCACAAGGTATTTCCATGCTATTTGTAATAAACGAAAAGAATTAAACTCGATTAAGCAAATTAAGAACTTTAATGGTGGTTGGATAACTGATAATAATGAAATTAAGGATTCTGTCATACATCACTTTCAAAATTTATTAAATTCTAATCCTTCGTTAGAAACCCTCCAACACCCATCTAATCCCTTCTATGATTAACAATGAGGATAACCATGTGCTCACTATGCGCCCCCTCGAAGCGAGATTAGTTGTACTCAATAGCATGAACACCGACTCTTTGTCCCAATGGCTACCACTCATTTCTTCCAGTATTATTAGCCTTTTATTAAATTTGATCTTGTTGATACTATTATTGATTTTTTTGATGGCAGCTCTATTCCTAGATATTTTTCATGTACTTCTATTGTCCTTATACCCAAAACCAATAATCCTGAATCTTGGGGCAGTTTTAGACCTATTAGTCTTTGCACCTTTTCCAAAACTCATTGCTAAATTAATTAATAATAGATTAGCCCTTGCTCCCTAAAATCATCTCCCTAACCAAAGCTTTGTTAAAAATAGAGCCATCGATAATATTCTTCTCGCCAAGAGTGGTTCATGACATTGATGTTCCTTCCGAGGAGGTAATATGCTTTTCAAACTGACATCTCTAAAGCCTTTGACAACCTCTGGATTTCCTCTTCAAATCTTACATTTGTTTGGTTTCTCGATAATTTTATCCTTATAAAAGTTGTATCACTAATGTCCGGTTTTTATCTTAAATGGTGAGTCCCTTGGTTTCTTTTCTTGAGCCATGGTTTACGCAAGGTGACCTCTTTCTCCTTCTCTTTTATCATTGTTGAATATCTTTCGAGAAGCCTCAATGATCTTTTCATTAAAAAACCTAACATGGTTTTAAAACTCATGGTGGTTTCTGCTTTCTCATCTTAGCTTTGTGATGATTTTATAATCTTCTCAATGCCTCCCTTCAACATGTTAAAACTATTAAGAATCTCTTAAATGATTTTGGCAAAGTTAGTGGTCTCTTCCTTAATGAAAGAAAATGTTATTTTATCCTCGCCTAAGATTCCTACCAATAGACTAAATCAAATCTCCGAATTACTAATTTTAAGCAAAATCAACTTCCCATTAATTATCTCGTTTTTAAAGGCCATAAAAGATCTCATCTTTTGATGACCTTATTTATAAAATTTTTTTAGTTTGGGAATTTCATTTACTCTTTTGGTAGGCTAACCTTGATTAAGATCACTCTTAATTCCATGCCTTTATATCTCATCCAAATCATTGTGCCGCATTTCTATCATCAAATAATTGAGTGCCTCCTAAAATTTTTTTCAGGCTCCAATACCTCCTCTAAAAGAATGCAAAACCTCTTGGTTTAAAAGTTGTGGCACTTTTGACTAATGTGGTCTTGGTTGTAAATCCATAAAAGAAGCTATCAATGCCTTTTCCTATAAACTATGTGGAATTTTAGAGTAATCATAGTCTTTGGGCTAATTTCATGATCGCTAAATATTGTGTTAAGCACCCCTCATTTGTCCCTTTAAACTAGGTGATTCTCTGTGGAAAAGACTTTGTTCTCAAATGGGATGCAAAAATCCTTAATTATTATTAACTCGCACTTCTTTCTTTTGGCAAGATAACTGGAGTGGATGTGGATCCATTGATGACTTACTCTCCACCCATTCCATTGCCGCTATTAGAGTAAACTCTTTCTGGCATAACAACAAGTGGAACAATAGTAATCTTGCTAATTTTATCCCTTTTGCTTTCTTGAATATGGTTTCTACTATTCCTATCACTCCAAACAATCAAGATCAGATTCTCTTTAAGCTCTCACATAATGGTGATTTCAACCTCAAAAATGTGTGGCTCCACATTAAAGATACTCATGATTCCTCCTATGTGTTCTCCAAACTTTGGAATAACAATATCCCTACTTCTTATTATGTTCTTACTTGGAGTATTCTAAAAAATTTTATCCCTATTGATTCTTTGTTGTAAAGGGTTTATTTCCTCTAAATGTCAATGTTGTTTCCATATTGAGAATGTTAATCATGTTTTGTTAATGGGGCCATTGCTTCTAAAACTTTGGATTTGGTATGATGATCTTTTAACACTATCAATTTCAATGGCTCTCTTACTTTATATCAACTTCTGAAGTCTATTTTGATAATACTAATAAAGGTCACATTAAAGTCATCATTGCTATCACTCTTATCTGGTTCATATGGATGGACCGAAATGATGAAAAACTTCATGGGATCCCTATGAACCATGTGAGGATTATTGAAAGAACTAAAAACAAAATTCATGACTTATTTAAAGCCAATCTCATTCATTATAGACAATTCAGAGGCTGTAAATTTTTGGCCAATAAACTAGGCTATAACCTCTTGACCATTTTATTAAAATTAATACTAATGGCTCTATTCCTCATAATGGCTCTGGTTATGGTGGCATTTTCGAACTCTAAGGGTATAGTACTATGTTCTTTGCTTATCCCTTATTTCCTGACTGCCCATTTTGAGCTTATGGCGCCTACAAAGCTCTTGAGATTTGCCTTCAAATGGCTCAATATTTGGATTGAGGTGGATGCTCTCGTTGATTGATCTTTGACTTCCACCAAAATGAGTAAATCACTACCTCCCTCAAGCAAACTAGAGCTCTTCTTTCCCAATTGAATTTTAACATCACTCATGTTTGACGAGAAGGAAATGCTTGTGCTAACTACCTTGCCAATCTAGGTGCTAGATCCGATGGTATCATCTTCTTTGATCAACTCACCTTACCCAAACACTTGTGTAATGGTTAACTTGGACAATTGGTTTCCTTATCTCTAATCTAACCTTTTGATGTATACTATCCATTCATCTTTTAATATGCCTCTTTATCTTATGGTTTTTGTTCCTTTTGTGTCTTTTATGGATGCTTCATGGACATTACTTCTTGATCTCTGTGCCATGATTTAGTGTTTTAATAGCTTATCCTTTATTTGTCTTTCTACTTTGGCATTTACACGATAAATGGCTCTTGAGCTCTGTGCATACTAATACCGCATTGGAATTTTGTTGAGCTATGTGTCACTGCTATTGGTTTTATAACACCACTATTTGGAATTTTAATATCAATGTTGTCTTCATTCCTAATCCTAGGGGCTTAATCGGATGGAGATATTTATTTTGATTTTTAGCTACTACCATTAATTTGCAACTGTTTCTCAAAGATATTACGCTTGGAGCATCTTAGTTACCTATGTTTCTATGCATTGTATTAATGTTAATTATGCTATTGCAATATTTATTTTGATGATTTAATGTTAGTTGTTGGATTTTCATAATGATTGGTCGCTTTTGACATGATTTTTGTCTCCCCTATTAGATCTTGGGCTGCTGCTGATATTCACTCTAACTCTAGCTTTGAGTTGACATTTTCCTTTTATTTCTGGGAGTTATCTTTTATTTAATTTTTTTGCATGAAGAGGCTTTTTGGCCTTTTTGCTGATATTTATCTTCTTGTGTTGTTTTATACTGAGTCGGACCCCATTCACCGCTCTCTTAAAACCATTTTTGATTGAGGTCCCTTTGGTGGAATCTTGTTGTGGGAGACTTTCTTTACCCACCAAGGTTGTTTTTTGTGCTTTCTTCTGTGTCAACCTCCTTACCCTTCAAGATTTTATTATTGTGAACTTTGATTACTTCTTGGTTATCTTTTATGCCTACTTTGCTTGGAATCTCGCATTCTATTGTTTCTTTCTGACTTATTTTTTGAACTAGATGGAGTTTCCGATTGATTCTGCTATTTTGTCAGAGAGATCCTTTTTGTAGGATGTTTCAGATTGGGGCTTTGGTCAATCTCTTTTATCTTGTCCGAGAGTCTTTATTTTTGCTATTTTTCTTCTTGTTCTCAGAATGGATTTTCATGTTTGCCTCTTTTTGATTTTTACTTGTTTTCCTCTCATTGGGCTTCTTAGATCTGTATTTTCTAACTGAAAGGTCTTGTTATTCCTTTCTTTCAATGCTAGATTTTTTGGGACCTATTTCCATTGTTGTTTTGTGACTTATGGATGTTTTGCTTCTATTTTCCAATGCTTGTTATTATCTGGCTATTTTGATCACACTTGTTGTTGATTTTTCATCCCGGTTCTGCTTTTCCATAGTGAGAATTCTTCTTTAATATGGGATCGCTTTTCCTTGCAAGTTTGATTTTAATGGCTTTTGTTAGCCTTACTGGTTGGTTTAATCTAGCTCCTATCCGAAGGTTTTTTGTTTATTATCCTTGAACCCTTTTGATACTTTGGATTTTGATTTTAGGGTCCTTTTCCATGTTGTCTTTGTGGTTTTATCTGCTCTATTTTTTGCTTTTTAGACTATTTTTGTTGTTAATAATTAGGCTACTGTTGTCTTCTCCTGCTTCTATTTTATCCCACATGGTTCTGTTAACATTATGCAAATCCCTGTGATTTTCCATCTGATTATTTGGATCTTTACTTATGCTTTTGGGTGGACTGGCTTGTGTTGGTATAACTTCCTTGGTTGTTATCAACTAGATTACTCTACATGTTGTCTCGGGTTTTGGTTTGTTTTGTTCTAAGTCTCTATTGAAGTTGTTGATTGCTTGGTGGAATTTTCTTTGAACCCCCTTATTAGTTTATTATATGCATAAAATCAATTCATTGGTCTATTTTATCGCATTTTCTCCATCTTCTTCGCTTAAACTTCTATCTCTTGCACGCTTTATCCGGATGGGTGGCTTTTCAAGCTATGGATTTTTTTGTTGTCTTGTTGTTTGTCTTGGATATTTGATGTCTTGGTTTTTCGACTCTATATTGGATCCATCTTTTGTCAGTAGGACTGGTCCCATGTTCAGGTTATTTTACATTGTCTCGATGGTTTTGGTGATTGTTGGGTTGTCGCTTCCATACTTGTTTTATGCTCTATCTATTTGGTTATTAACTATTGCAATGTCTACTCTGATTGAGAGGTTTTATGGCCAACTTGCTATCCCTTCCTATCTTGGATGTTGCTATCTTGGCTGGTTTTGGCCTTGGTTATCTGCTATCTTGCTTTTTATGGATCCTAATGTTGATACTCATTTGAATCCAATATTTGATTTTTCTTCTGGTGGGTTCAAATGTTGCATTAACTGTTTTGTTGTTGGGGTTGTCTTTCTGAATGCTTGTGCTATTGTTTATCTCCTGATTGTTGTGATCTATATTATCTGTTGTTATCTCTATTCCTATCTTTGCTCGGTTAGGTTTGTGCAGCCGTATGCACTGTCTATTCTGAATGTTGTCGCTTTTTGCTCTTCTCTTGGTTGTTTGTTGATCCGCTTACCCATTTTTTGGTCCCAATGTCTATCAGTTGTATTTCACTATCTTACTTGGTGTTGTTTTGGTTCTATTTCTTGTGTTGCCGCTTCCTTGACAATTGTATTTTCCCCATCATATGGATATTAATAAGGGGTTGTTTCGCTAGAAAGATTCATATATATATCATATGTTTGGGATGGTGTTAATTATAGGCTCATTAACTTGATTAGGGATTTCAAAAGTTGCTCTCCTTATTTTTTTTTTGTGGAGGGATTATATGTCGGCTTTTTTCTCGATATGACTTTTCATGAGTTCTGCAAAGATGTTTCATTCTCATATGTTTAGTATTCTCCGTCGTGGTGACTATATTGATGATACTTTTCTTGAATGGGACACTTTATCCTTCAGCTCTTTGTAATTTCCTCTCTATATTAAATATGGTTTTGTTTAGGTTTGCAGGTAATAAAGCTCACAAGACTTTGAACAACTGGCTGTTATCTCCTCACAGGTTTGTTGGCTATGATGGTTGTGATGATCTCACACCCTTTTGGTTTGGTAGTAGCTCTTATGATGTAACCCTTCAAAGTTTGATGCTCATATTTGCATCTCCCAACTTGGTGTGATTGAGCCCGAGCCTTCTATCACAATTCCTTACTATCATTCTCATTATGTTGTTTTCATTTATCCTTTGTTCAGATACCTTAATGCTCTAATCTTTTCTCTTTTTATTTGTGGTTCTCTTGTCCTCTTGCGTGTTTGCTCCATATTGTCATGCATTCCCACGTCCTCCAGCATTGGCCCTAATCTTCCTTGGCTTATTATGTTAATCAACCATCTTTTGATTACTTTAATGTCTTCTTTCACTTTTTTGATACTTAGATAGGGATTTACTTTAGGATGTAGCTCTTTGAGAAGTTCGAGTTTATCCTTTAAGCCTTATCCCTCTTTTGTGGCAATAAAATACCCCATGGGGTTGATAACCCTAAACTAACCCTACACCCTAAGCTAACCCTAAACCATAATAACTAAACCTTAAACCCTAAAAACCTAAATCCTTAAAGCCTAAACACTAAACCCTAAATCCTAAACCCTAACCCTAAACCCTAAACCCTAAAACCATAAACCCTTAAACCCTAAACCCTAAACTGTAAACCCTAAACACTAAACACTAAAAACCTAAAAACCTAAACCTAAACTAAATAAAACATAAAAAATAAAATAAATAAATAAAACCTAAACCTAAATAAAATAAATAAATAAAATAAAATAAAAACTTAAACTAAAACCTAAACCTAAACCTAAAAATAAAATAAAATAAACAAACAAAAATAAACTATAAAATAAAATAAAAACCTAAACTTAAAAAATAAACCTAAAAATTAATAAAAAATAAACCTTAAAACCTAATAAACCTAAGCCTAAACCCTAAGAATGTACAAAACCTAAACCCTAAACCCTAAACCTTAAACCTAAACATAATCCAGCCTATATCCAAAGGTGAAGGCGGCAAATCATAACTGGTGGGGAATCTAGAGGTGGATAGAGGTGGTGGTCAACATGGTTATGAAAAGGAGCAACAAACAAAACTTGGTGGCAGGAGAGATCGAAAATATGATGGTGGATCTCGCCACTCAAGAGTGGTTCAAGAACAGAGAACTCAAGAACTACCACCGCTACTTATAACTGTCTTAGATTAGACTAAGTATCTAGGTTTTGATAATGCATGCTCATTTTCAAACTATGTCGCTTTGTCTTAGAAAACTGAGTGTTACTTATAATGGAATAAAAAAAGAATAAATTTTAAAATTTGTTCTCTATTAAAAAAAACAAACCTAAAACCTAAACTAAAACCTAACCATAAACCAAAACCTAAACCTAAACCCTAAAACCCTAAACCCTAAAAAAACTTAAACCCTAAACTCAAACCCAAAACCCTAAACCCTAAAACCTAAACCCAAACCTAACCCTAACCTAAACCCTAAACCCTAAACCTAAAACCTAAATCCCAACCCTAAACCCTAAACTAACCATAAACCCTAAACCTTCAACCCTAAACCCTAAAAAGTTAAAAACCTAAACCTAAACTAAATAAAATCTTAAAATAAAATAAAAAATGACCCTTAACCAAAATAAAATAAAATAAGAACATAAACTAAAACTTAAACCTAAACCTAAACCTAAACCTAAACCTAAACCTAAATATAAAATAAAATAAAAAATAAAAACTAGAATAAAATAAAATAAATAAATACTAAACTAAACTAAAAATTAAAAAAATAAGATAAAGTAAAAAACTAAACCTAAAATAAAATAAAATAAAAATTAAAAAAAAATCTAAACCTAAATAATAAACTTAAAAATAAATAAAAAATTAAACATAAACCCTAAACTAAAAAAAACCTAAACCTAAAATAAAAATAAAATAAACCTAAACCTAAATTAAAATAAGATATACTAAAATAAACAAAACCTAAACCTAAACCTAAAATAAACTAAACCTAAACCTTAAAAAAAATAAAATAAAAATAAGCCCAAACCTAAACTAAAAATTAAATCTTAAAAATAAACATAAAATGAAAACCTAAAACCTAAACATAAAAAAATGAAACAAAAACCTAAACTTAAAAATAGAAAATAAAACTTAAACTTAAAAAAATAAAAAAATAAAACTAAACTAAAAAATAAAAATAAACCTAAACCTAAATCTAAAAAATAAACTAACATGAAAACCTAAACAAAATTAATAAACTAAACTAAATAAAAAAATAAACCTAAATAAAAAATAAACTAAAATAAATAAAAAAATAAACTAAATAAACCAAATAAACCTAAACCTATCAGTTTTCTTAATTTTAAATAAACTCAAACTATGTTCCAGGTCTAAGAAAACTGGTGTGTTACTAGTTGATGGAATCAAAAGAATAAATGTTGAACCTAATTTGTTCTCTAAAAAACAAAATAAATAAAACCCTAAACTAAAACTTGAACCATAAACCAAAAACCTAAACCCTAAACCTTAAAACCCCTAAACCCTAAACCCTAGACCTTATACCCTAAACCCAAAACCCAAAACCCAAAACCCAAAACCCTAAAACTTAAAACCCTAAACCCTAACCTCTGACCCTAAACCCTAAAACCTAAATCCCAAACCCTAAACCCTAAACCCTAAACTAACCATAACCCTAAACCTTCAACCCTAAACCCTAAAAAGCTAAAAACCTAAACCTAAACTAAATAAAACCTTAAAATAAAATAAATAAATAAACCTAAACCAAAATAAAATAAAATAAGAACATAAACTAAAACTTAAACCTAAACTTAAACCTAAACCTAAACCTAAATAAAAAAAATAAAAAATAAAAACTAGAATAAAATAAAATAAATAAAAACTAAACTAAACTAAAAATTTAAAAAACCAAGATAAAGTAAAAACTAAACCTAAAATAAAATAAAATAAAAACTAAACAAAAATCTAAACCTAAACAACAAACCTAAAAATAAAACATTAACTCTAAACTAAAAAAAACCTAAACCTAAAATAAAAATAAAATAAACCTAAACCTAAATTAAAATAAAATATACAAAAATAAATAAAACCTAAACCTAAAATAAACTAAACATAAACCCTAAACAAAATAAAATAAAAATAAACCTAACCTAAACTAAAAAATAAATCTTAAAAATAATCATAAAATAAAAACCTTAAACCAAACATAAAACAATAAAATAAAAAACCTAAACCTAAAATAGAAAAAATAAAACTTAAACTTAAAAAAAAAAATAAAACTAAACTAAAAAAAAATAAAATAAACCTAAACCTAAATCTAAAAATAAACTAAAATAAAAACCTAAACAAAATTAATAAACTAAAATCAATAAACTAAACTAAATAAAAATAAAAACTACACCTAAATAAAAAAATAAACTAAAATAAATATAAAATAAACTAAATAAACCAAATAAACCTAAACCTATCAGTTTTCTTAATTTTTTTAAAGAACCCTAAACCTACATCCCTAAACCCTAAACCCTAAATCCTAAATAAAAAATTTCAAAAAAAATTAAAAAAAGACCCTATCCCTAAACCCTAAACCCTAAACCTTCAACCCTAAACCCTAAACCTCTAAACCCTAAACTCTAAACCCTAACCCTAAAACCCAAACCCAAAACCCAAAACACAAAACCCTAAAACCCAAAACCCAAAACCCAAAACCCTAAACCCAAAACCCTAAACCTTAAAACCTAACACCCTGAACCCTAAAACCTAAACCCTAAACCATAAATCCTAAACCCCAAACCCTAAACCCTAAATCCTAAATGAACCCTAAATCCTAAACCTTAATGAGCTAAAAACCTAAACCCAAACTAAATAAAACCTAAAAATAAAATAAATGCTAAAAGTTAAACCAAAATTAAAAAAATAAAATTAAAACATAAACTAAAACCTAAACCTAAATCAAAAAAGAAAATAAAATAAAAATAAATTACTAATCTAAAATAATTTAAATAAAAAGATAAACTAAATTAAAATATATAAAACGTAAAAAAATTAAAACTAAACTTAAAATGAAAATAAAATAAACCTAAAATAAAAATAAAATAAACCTAAAATAAAAATTAAATAAAAAATTAAATAAAAATAAAAATAAGAAAAACATAAATTAAATTCAAAAAATTTAATTAATAAAAATAAACTAAATAAACCTAAACTTACTAGTTTACTTAATTTAAAAAAATTTAAAAAAATAAAAAAAATAAATTAAAAAAACCCTAGTCCTAAACCCTAAACACTAAACCCTAAAACTTAAACTCTAAACCTTGAAACCAAAACCCTAAACCCTAAAACCCTAAACAATAAACCCTTAGCCCTAAATCCTAAACCCTAAAACCTACAACCCTAAACCCTTAACCATAAACCCTAAACCCAAAACCCAAAACCCAAAACCTTAAACCTTAAAAACCTAAAAAGCTAAACCTAAAGTAAATAAAACCTAAAAATAAAATATATAAAAAATTTTAAACTTAAATAAAATAATATAATAAAATAAAAGAAAAACCTAAACTAAAACTTAAACTAAAACCTAAACCTAAACCTAAAATTAAAATAATATAAAAAATAAAACTAAACTAAAATAAACTAAATAGAAGCCTTAATTAAACTACAAAAATAAAATAAACCTAAAAATTAAAAAACTTAAGAAATTAAAAAATAAATAAAAATTAAACCTAAAAAATAAACCAAAAATAAATAAAAAATAAAATCTAAGCCATAAACTAAAAAAAAACCAGAACCTAAAATAAAATAATAAAATAGACCTAAACCTAATCTAAAATAAAATAAACTAAAATAAAATAAACTAAAATAACTAAAACCTGAATGTGTACCTAAAATAAACTAAACCTAAACCTTAAACTAAATAAAATAAAATAAACTAAAAATAAACCTAAACCTAAACTAAAAAATATAACCTAAAAATAAACCAAAAGTAAATACCTATAACCTAAACCTACAAAAAAAAGAAAATAAAAACCTAAACCTAAACCTAAAACTAAAAAATAAAACCTAAACCAAAAAGATAAAATAAAAACAAAACTAAACTATAAAATAAACTTAAACCTAAACCTAAACCTAAAAACTAAACTAAAATAAAAAACCTAAACTAAAATAAATAAACCTAAAATAAATAAACTAAACTAAATAAAAATTAAAAATAAACCTAAATAAAAATAAAAAGTAAAATAAACTAAAATAAATAAAAAATAAAACCTAAACCCTAAACTAAAAAAACCTAAAGATAAAAAAAAACAAAACAAAATAAACAAAAATTTAAAACAAAAAAAAAACTAAACTAAATAAATAAAGCCTAAACCTAAACCTAAAATAAACAAATCCTAAACATTAAACAAAATAAAATAAAGTAAAAGAAAAATAAACCTAAACCTAAACTAAAAATAAAAACCTAAAAATAAACCTAAAATATAAACATAAAACCTAAACCTAAAAAAAAAACCTAAACGTAAAGTTAAAAATAATTATTAAAACCTAAACCTCAAAAATAAAATAAAAATGAAACTAAACTAAAAAATAAACATAAACCTAAACCTAATCCTAAAAAATAACTAAAATAAAAAACCTTAACTAAAATAATTAAACCTAAAATAAATAAACTAAACTAAATGAAAATAAAAAATAAACCTAAATATAAATAAATAATATAAAATAAACTAAAATAAATAAAAAATAAACTATATAAACCTAAACTAATCGATTTAGTTAATTTAAAAAAAAATTAATCCTAAACCCGAAATCCTAAAAATACTAAACCTAAACCCTAAACCACTAAACCCTCCAAACCCTAAAAACCCTAAACCCTAACCCAACCAACCCTACACTAACCCTAAACCCTAATTCCTAAAAACCCTAAACCCTAAAGCATAAAGCCTAAACCCTAAGCTAACCCTAAACCCTAAAACCTAAACCATAAAAATACTAAATCCAAAAGCCCAAACACTAAACCGTAAACCCTAAATCGTAAACCCTAACCTTAATCCATAAACTCTAAAATGCTAAATCCTAAAACCCTAAACCCAAAACGTTAAACCCTAAACCCTAAAAACCAAAAAACATAAACCTAAACTAAATAAAACCTAAAAAATAAAATTAATAAAAATTCTAAACATAAATAAAAAAAAAAAAAAAAAAAAAAAAAATAATAATAATAATAATAATAATAATAATAATATAATAATAATAACTTAAACTAAAAGTGATAAAACTACAAATAAAAAAATAAACTGATAAAAATAAAATAAAATAAAATAAATAAAAACCTAAACTAAACTAAAAAAAATAGAATAAATCTAAACCTAAACCTAAAAATAACATAAATTAAAAACTAAATAAAAACTTAAACCTAAAAATGAAAACCTTAAAATTAAACCTAAAAATAAATAAAAATTAAAACCTAAATCCTAAAATAAAAAAAACCTCAACCTACAACAAAAATAAAACATACAAAATAAAATAAACATAAACCTAAACTAAAATAAATAAAACCTAAACCTAAAAAAAAAATACAACCTAAAAGTAAACCTAAAACCTAAACTTAAAAAAATAAAATAAAAACCTAATCCTAAAAAATAAAATAAAAATAAAAGTCAAATAAAAAAACCTAAAGTTAAACCTAAACCTAAAAAAATAAACTTAAAAAAAATTAAACAAAAATAAATAAACCCTAAACCCTAAAGCTTAAACACTAAACCCTAAACCCTAACCACAAACCCCTAAACCTAAACCCCAAACCCTAGACCATCCTAAACCCTAATACTTAAACACTTAACCCTAAACCCTAAACACTAAGCCCTAACCCACAAAGCCTAATAAACCTGAAAACCTAAACCTAAAGTAAATAAATCCTAAAAATAAAATAAATAAAAAAACTTTAACCTAAATAAATTAAATTAAATTAAATTAAATTAAATTAAATTCTAAACTAAAACATAAACCTAAACCTAAAAATAAAATAAAATAAAATAAAATAAAAATTCACTAAAATAAAATAAATTAGAACCTAAACTAAACTAAAAAATGAAATAAACCTAACAATAAAAAACCTAAATAAGATAAAAACTAAATATAAAATAAAACTAAAATAAACCTAAAATAAAATAAAATAAAATAAATAAAACCTAAACCTAAAACATAAACATAAAATAAAACCTAAAACCCAAATGTACAAAATAAAACTTAACCTAAAAAAAATGAACAAAATAAAATAAACCTAAACCTAAACTAAAATAAATAAAACCTAAACCTAAACCTAAAATAAACTAAACCTAAACCCTAAACTAAATAAAATAAAATAAATTAAAAATAATCCTAAACCTAAACTAAAAAATAAAACCTAAAAAATAAACCTAAAATAAAAACCTAAAACCTAAACCATTAACCTAAACCATAAAAAGCTAAAAAGCTAAAAACCTAAACCTAAACTAAATAAAACCTAAAAAATTAAATAAAAAAACTGAAATAAAAATAAAATAATAAAATAAAATAAAATTAAAATTAAAACCTAAACCTAAACTAAAATCTAAAAAAGAAAATTAAAAAAAATAAAACTAAAATAAAAAAATAAAATAAAACCTAAACTAAAAAATGAAAAACCTAAATAAAATAAAAACTAAACCTAAGATAAAAATAAAATATACCTAAAATAAAAGAAAATATTAATTAAATAAAAAATAACCCTAAAAAATAAACCAATAAATAAATAAAAAATAAAATCTAAACCCTAAACTAAAATAAAAATAAAATAAACCTAAACCTAAAATAAATCAGACCAAAACCTAAACTTAAGCTAAATAAAATGTAATAAACTAAAAATAAACCTAAACCTAAACTAAATAATAATACCTAAAAATATAACTAAAAAAAAATCCTAAAAGCCAATCCAAAAAAAATAAAAGCTAAACCTAAAAAATAAGATAAAAATAAAACTAAACTAAAAAATAAACCTAAACTTAAACCTAAATATCAAAAAATAACTAAAATAAATAAACCTAAAATAAATAAACTAAACTAAATAAAAATAAAAATAAACCTAAATAAAAATTAGAAATAAAATAAACTAAAATAAATAAAAAATAAACTAAATAAACCTAAACCTACGAGTTTATTTAATTAAAAAATAAAAACAAATAAAAATAAATAAAATAAACCCTAAACCCTAAACCCTAAACCTACAACCCTAAACCCTAAAACCTATAATGCTAAACCCTAAACCCTAAACCATAAACCCTAAAAATCGAAAAACCTAAACGTAAACTAAACAAAACCTAAAAATATAATAAATAAAAAAACCAAAATGTAAAAAAAAAACCTTAACCTAAACCTAAACATAAACCTTAAAAAAAAAAACTAAAAACTAAACTAAAATAAAATAAATAAAAACCTAAACTAAACTAAAAATAAAATAAACTTCAAAATAAAAAACATAAATAAAATAAAAACTAAACATAAATTAAAAATAAAATAAACCTAAAATAAATTAAATTAAATTAAAAACTAAACCTAAAAACATAAAAAATAAACCTAAAAATAAATAAAAAATAAAACTCAAACCGTAAACTTAAAAAAAAACATAAACCCAAAATACATGAAATAAAATAAACCAGAACCTAAACTAAAATAAATAAAACCTAAACCTAAACCTAAAATAAACTAAACCTAAACCCTAAACTAAATAAAATAAAATAAACTAAAAAAAAAACCTAAACCAAAACTATAAAATAAAAACTAAAAAATAAACCCAAAAAAAAACCTAAAACCTAAACCCTAAAAATCTAAAAACCTAATCTTAAACTAAATGAGACTTTAAAATTAAATAAATTGATAAAAACTTACACCAAAATAAAATAAAAACTTAAATAAAACCAAAAGATAAACCTAAACTTAAAAATAAATAAAAAATACAACAACAACAACAACAACAAGCCTTAATCCCACTAGGTGGGATACATGAATCCTTCATCACCATTGTGTCCTATTATGTGTCAAATTCTCATTTAATTGGTATACTAAGATCATTTTTATACATCTTAACCAAGTCTTTAGTCTACCTCTACCCTTAACATAAGGAAAATCTAATGCATCTACTCTCCTAAAATACACGCTTTATGTGGCCAAACCATCTAGGCTCTCCCTAATCTTATCTACCCTGGGCTACTCCAACTTTTCTCGAACATACTCATTTTGCATTCTATCTCTAAGGGTAAAGCCACTCATCCACCTGAGCATCCTCATCTCTAAAAATAAATAAAAAATAAAAAATAAAAAATAAAAATAAAAATAAAATAAATAAAAGCCTAAACTAAACTAAAAAATGACAAACCTCAATAAAATAAAAACTAAACCTAAAATAAAAATAAAATAAGCAAAAAATAAAATAAAATAAAAACTAAATAAAATCCTAAACCTACAAAATAAACCTAAAAATAAATAAAAAATAAAATCTAAACCCTAAACTAAAAAAATCTAAACCTAAAATGAAAATAAAATAAAACTAAACCTAAACTAAAATAAAATAAATTAAAATAATTAAAACCTAAACCTAAACCTAAATAAATTAAACCTAAACCTAAACCTAAACTAAAAAAAATAAAATAAACAAGAAATAAACCTATACCCAAACTAAAAATAATACATAAAAATAAACCTAAAAAAATTACCTAATCCTAAGCCTAAAAATATAAAATAAAACCTAAACCTAAAAAATAAAATAAACTTAAAAGTAAACTAAAAAATAAACCTAAACTTTAACCTAAACCTGAAAAATAAAGAAAAATAGAAAAACATAAACTAAAATAAATAAACCTTAAATAAATAAACCAAACTAAATAAAAATAAAAAATAAACATAAATAAGTAAAATAAAATAAACAAAAATAGATAAATAAAATAAACTAAATAAACCTAAACTTACTAGTTTACTTAATTTTTTTTTTAAAAAAACTCTAAACTTTAAACCCTAAATCCTAAACCCTAAAACTAACCCTAAATTTTAAAGCGTAAAGCTACAACACTACACCTAGAACCCTAAAAACCTAAACCATAAACCTTAAACCCTAAACCCTAACACTAAACCCTAAACCTTAAAAGCATAAACCCTAGAATCCCTAAACCTTAAACCCTAAACCCTAAACCCTAAACCCTAAACCCTAAACCCTAAACCTTAAACCTTAACCCCAAACCATAACCCCTAAACCAAAACCTTAATTAACAAAAGAAAATAAAAAATAAACATAAATAATAAAACCTAAACCTAAATCCAAAGAATGGGTCGAACCTTGACAACAAGAACATCACTATCAACTAGGCTCAGTCTAGATCTGGTGGTGGAGGTAAAGGCGGAGATGGTGGTTATCCCAGTGGTGGTGGGGGATCTGGAGGTGCTGGTGGATATGGAGATGGTGGTCGATGCATTGGTGGTTATCGAGGTGGGAGGATCGATGGAGGTTACAAGCATGGTGGTGGTGATGGGAGAGATCGGGATATGACTGGATCCCTTCAAGAGGTCGGTGGTTCGAACGGAAAAAATTAAAGAATGGTCAATCTAATCTAGTGCTAATGGAACTGTCTTTATAGTAGAGATGGTTTCAGTTATCTAGGGTTTTTGATTTGCTCTATGCTTGCACATTTTTTATCTATGTCTTCTCTTATGTCTTAGAAAACTTGGTGTGTTACTTGGTTGATAAAATAAAAAAATAAAAAATGTTGAATATAAATTTGTTCTCTGTTAAAAAAAACCAAACACCCTAAACCTTAAACTAAAACCTGAACCCTATACCTAAAACCTAAACCCTAAACCCTAAACCCTAAAACCCCTAAACCTTAAATGTTAAAGCCTAAACCCTAAACCTAAAAACCATAAACCCTAAAACCTAGACCCTAAAACCCTAAACCCTAAACCCTAAACCCTAAACACTAAAACCTAAACACCTAAAACCTTAACTACATAAAACTTAAAAATAAAATAAAAAGACCTAAACCAATAAAAAAAATAAAATGAAATTAAAAACTAAACCTAATCCTAAACCAAAAAAGAAAATAAAATAAAAAATAAAAACTAAACTAAAATAAAATAAAAAAACCTAAACTAAACTAAAAAAAATAAAAATACTTATATAAAATAAAAAAAACCTAAAATAAAATTAATATAAACCTAAAATAAAATAAACTAAAATAAAAACTAAAATAAAATTAAAACTAGTCTAAATAATAAACCTTCACCAAAACCTAAAAAAATAAACTAAAATAAGTAGACTAAACTAAATAAAAATAAAAATAAAACAAAAATAAAAAATAAACTAAAATAAATAAAAATTAAACTAAATAAATATAAACCCACCAATTTACTTAATTAAAATAAATAAAACCCTAAACCAAAAAGCCCTTAACACTAAACCCTAAACCCTAAACCCTAAACCCTTGACGCTAAACTTATAAACCTAAAACCCTAATCTCTAAACCCTTAACCCTAAACCTTAAATCTTAAACTCTAAACCCTAAAACCACCCTAACCCTAACCCTCTAAACCCACCCTAAACCCTAAACCTAAACTAAACCTAAACTAAACCCTAAACCCTAAACCCTAACCCTAAACCCTAAACCATAAACCCTAAACCCTAAAAAGCTAAACACCAAAACCTAAAGTAAATAAAACCTTAAAATAAATTAAAAAAAAACTAAACCTAAAGAAAATAGAATCAAAATAAAATAAGAACCTAAACTAAAACTTGAACATAAACTAAAAAATAAAATAAAATAAAATAAAGAAAAACCTAAACTAAACTACAAAATAAAATAAACCTAAGAATATAAAAACTTCATAAAATAAAAAGTAAACATAAAATAAAAATAAAATAAACCTAAAATAAAATATAATATAATTAAATAAAACATAAACCTAAAAAATAAACTTAAAAATAAAACCTAAAAATTAATAATAATAAAAACCTAAACCTAAAATAAACCTGAACCTAAACTAAAATAAACTAAACTAAAATAAATAAAACCTAAACCTAAACTTAAACCTAAACCTAAATCTAAACTACATAAAGTAAAATAAGCTAAAAATGTAGCTAAACCTAAATTAAAATATAAAACCTAAAAATAAACTTAAAATAAAAACCTAAAACCTAAACCTAAAAAAATAAAATAAAAACCTAAACCTAAACCTAAAAAATAAAGCAAAATAAAAAAATAAATAATAAAAACCTAAAGTAAATAAAATAAACTAAATAAAAATAAAAAATAATCCAAAATAAAAATAAAAAGTAAAATAAACTAAAATAAATAAAAAATAAACTAAATAAATTGAACCTAGAGGTTTAATTAATTTTTTCTTTTAAAAACCCTAATTCTTAAACCACAACACTAAACTACAACCCAAATACCTAAACAATAAACCCTAAGCCTACTAACCAACCTAACCCTAAAACCTAAAACCTAAAAGCATAAACCCTGAAACCCTAAAACCCTAAACACTAAATCATAAACCCTAAACCCTAAACCCTAAACCCTAAACCCTAAACCTTAAACACTAAACACTAAACCCTAACCCTAAACTCTAAACTCTAAACCCCGAACCCTAAACGTAACCCTAAAGTGACTAAATAAATTAAAAAATAAACCTAAACCCTAAAACCTAATAAACCTAAACCCTAAGAATGGGCAGAACCTTGATAGCAGGAACATCACTCAACAGTTCACATATCCGCAATGGATCTGAGGCGGCGGTATCAGAGTGGTGGGGTATCTAGAGATGCAGGTGGATATGGAGGTTGTGGTGGTCGAAGTAGTGGTGGTTATGGAGGTGGGAGGAGAGACGAAGGTTACTGGCGTAGTGGCTACGAAGTTAGAGATCAGGGATATGATGGTGGATCCCGCTACTCGAGAGGTCGAGGTAGTTCTGATGGGACTAAAGAAACTGAAGAATAGCCGATCCGATGTGCTGCTTATGGAACTATCTTTAGTTTTGCTCTATGCATGCTAATTTTTAATTTATGTCATCGCTTGTGTCTTACAAAACTTGATGTGTTACTTGGTTGATGAAATTAAAATGAAGAAATGCTGAATTTGAATTTATTCTCTATTAAAATAAAAAAATAAAACCCTTAAACCCTAAACTAAAACCTGAACCCTAGACCTAAGACCTAAACCCTAAACCCTAAACCCTGATTTTTAAACCCTAAACCCTAAAACCCTAAACCTAAAACCCTCAACACTAAAACTTAAGCCATAAACCCTAAAACTAACCTACAAACCTACCTAAACCTAAAAAACCCCAAACCCTAAACCCTAAACCATAAATCCTAAACACTAAAAAGCTATAAATATAAACCTAAACTAAATGAAACCTACAAAATAAATTAAAAAAACTAAACCAAAATAAAATAAAATAAAATGAAATAAACACTTAAACTAAAACCTAAATGTAAACCTAAAGAATAAAACTAAACTAAAATAAAATAAAATTAAAATTAAACTAAAAATAAACATAAACCTAAACCTAAACCTAAAAAATAAACTTAAATAAAAACATAAACTAAGATAAATAAACCTAAAATAAATAAACTAAACTAAATAAAAATAAAAAATAAACATAAATAAAAATAATAAACTAAAATAAACTAAAATAAATAAATGATAAACTAAATAAACTAAAACTTATGGTTTACTTAGTTTCTTTTTTTAAATAAAACCCTAAACATTAAACCCTAAATCTTAAATCCTAAACCCTAAACCCAAAACTTTAAACCCTAAAATTAACCTTAAACACTAAACCCTAAACCCTAAACCAAGAACCCTAAACTCTAATCCCTAAACCCTAAATACCTTAAACCCTAAACCCTAAACCCTAAACCCTAAACCCTAAACCATAAACACTAACCATACTCCAAACCTAAACCAAAACCCTAAAACCTAAACCACTAAACTAAACCTAAACCCTAAACCTCAGGCAGAAAATCAAATCTAAGCTCAAACCCTAACTAAACTAAACCCAAACCCCAACCTAAAACTATAAACCCTAAAACCATAAACCCTAAATCCTAAACCCTAAATCCTAAAAGACTAAAAACTTAAACCTTAACTAAATAAAAACTAAAAATAAAATAAATAAAAAAACCTAAACCTAAATAAAATAAAATAAAAACCTAAACTAAAACCTAAACCTAAACCTAAACCTCAAAATAAAATTAAATAAAAAATAAATTTAAATGAAAATAAAATAAATAAAAAATATGGTAAACCTAAGAATAAAAAACTGAATACAATAAAAACTAAAAATAAATTAAACCTAAATACAATAAAATAAAAACTAAATAAAAATAAACCTTAAAAAAATGTAAAAATAAATATATAATAAAAACTAAACCCTATACCTATATAAAACTTAAATTAATAATAATAAAATAAAATAAATTTAAACCTATACAAAAATAACCTAAACTAAAATAAAAAACTTAATATACCTAAACCTAAACAAAATAAAATAAAATAAATTAAAAAAAAAAAACTAAACCCAATACTAATAAATAAACCCTAAAAAATAAAATAAAAATTTAAACCTAAAACTTGAAAAGAAAAATTAAACCTAAACAAAAAAAAATAAAATAAAAAATAAAACTCAACTAAAAATAAACCTAAACTTAGAGAAATAAACTAAAATTAAAAACTAAATTAAAAATAAATAAACTTAAAATAGATAAACTAAACTAAATAAAAATAAAAAATAAACCTAAATAAAAATAAAAAATAAAATAAACTCAATCATACATAAACTAAATAAAATAAACACCGGTTTAAAACCTTAAACCCTAAACCTGACCCTAAACCCTAAACCCTAAAACCCTAAACCTAAACTAAACCTAAACTAAATCTTAAACCCTAAACTTTAAATCTTAAACCCTAAAAAAAACCCAAACCCTAAACCCAACCTAAACCCTAAACCCTAAACCTAAACCCTAAAACCCTAACCTAAACTCTAAACTTAAACCTAAACCCTAAACCTACCCCAACCCTAAACACCAAACCCCAAAACCCTAACCCTAAACCTAAAGTAAATCTAAACCCTAAGAATGGCCAAAACCTTGACATGAACATCACCATCAAGCTAGCTCATCTAGATCGATAATGAGGAATCGGTGATGATTATCACAATGGTGGTTATGGAGGTGGGTGGAGTGTCGAAGGTTACAACCGTGGTGGTGGCAGAGGGAGTGATTGAGAAAATGATAGTAAATCCTCCTACTTGAGAGGCTGGGGTCATTTTAATGGGAACTAGAGAAACTAAGGAACGATCGATCTAATATGCTACTTATGGAACTGTGTCTTTATAGTAGAGACAATTCAACTTATCTAGGGTTTTGGTTTTCTATGGGTGATCATTTTTTTATCTATGTCGTTGCTTGTGTCTTAAAAAACATGGGATGCTACTTGGTTGATCAAATTAAAAAGAAGAAATGTTGAATTTTAATTTATTCTTTATTAAAAAAAACCATAAACCCTAAACCTAAAATTCTAAACTAAAACTTAAACCCTAAACCTGCAACTTAAACCTTAAACCCTAAACCCTAGATACCCTAAACCCTAAACACTAAACCTAAACCCTAAACCCTAAACCTTAAACCCTAAACCCTAAACCCTAAACCATAAAACCTAAACCTTAAAACTTAAACCCTAAAACCCTAAACCCCAAACCCTAAACCCTAAACCCCTAAACCCTAAAACTTACAACCCTAAATTTAAACCCTAAACCCCAAACACTTAACCCTAAACCATAAACACTAAACAAACCCTAAATGCTAAACTCTAAACCCTAAACCCTAACCCTAAAACCCTAAACCCTAAACCTTGAATAAAGATGTCATTAGGAGTAGATCTGATGAATGAACTATTGCTAACATAGTTAAGGTAGCTAAAATGTCTTCAAGAGACTTTCCCGTGACTATTAGAGATTTGAATACCATAAAACCTAACTCTAAATCATATTATAATACCATATATTATCATATAATATTGCATCATATATTTGAGCATGTATTAATGTGTTTTTGGATGTTATAAGATGTTTTGAAATGTTCTAATATATTATGGTATTATGCCCTATAGTCTATATTAATTTAAATCATAAAAATTTTGATTTAATAAATTAGATGATGAAATTTGTTAAATTTGAAGTGGGAATTAGGTTGTAGTACCAAAGGTGTGATATGCCACTTGTAGTCTACAAAGTAAGATTTTATGTTCAAAATAAATATTATATGTTGTAGCCTAGTATAACATCATATATCATAATATATTGTTCTACATAATTTAAATTTTTTAGTATTTTATAATCATGCAATCGAGCCTACACTAGAATTATTTATAAAAATGTTGATTTATGCTTCAAAATGGTGGAATATGGCCAAATTCATAATAAGTAGGGCATGGCATCATAATATATTATTTCAATTTAAAATATGTAAGTGATATAACTAAAACATATAGTTTTTTATTATTTAGACTAATTTTATGATTTTTAATCCTAAGATTTCCCTTGTGATGTGATATGCAATATAATATAATATAATATAGGATGCCAAAACATAGTGTAGCATCATGCATTATAGCATACTATTGTCTATTACTACTTGTTGTTTAGCAAATTTTAGTTTGTTATAGTATGATGTAGTAGAGTTTGTATTGGTATAATTCATAAAAATACTAATTTATAGGTTGAGATGATGGGATTTGGCCAAATTTAAGGTAATATTTAAAGAATATCATTGGGGGCTATGGTGTGTTATTTAATCAGAAGAATGGAATTTTGCATCCAAAATAAATGCACATTTTTCAACCAAATTTTATAATTTTTTGCTTAAAGTTTTTCATTTTAAGGTGTAATGTAAGATAATATATTATATGAAAGCATATTAAAATATAATGTACATAACAATATAACTCACATATATATGAATGTGGTGGTGTGTTACTAAATGTTGTTGTATTTTTTAGTATGTTTTACTTTTGTTATAATACATTGTCAAAACTCATAAAAATATTAATTTGAAGGTTCAGATGGAAGAATTTGGCCAAATTCACAGTACACACCAAGAAGAAACACCAATATTATGCTATTTTGCACCATTTCTAATAGAAAATAAATATTTTTAAATCCAAAATGAACATTATTATATTTTGATAAAATTTTATTATTTGTTCCTTTTAAGTGATTTTAATGAGGTGTAATGTTAGACAATATATTATATTATAGCAAATTATAATATGAGATCATATATTATAATATAATATAGTGTGTTAATTCACACTATAATATGTTTAGCATGATATTGTATAGTTAGTTTGAGCTTGCACCATCACAAATAATAAAATGTTGATTACAATGTTAAGATGATGTAATATGAATGAATACATTGTTAGTCATTTAGTTGAATTATTAAAGGTGTGCATAAGAGAAGAAATAAGATTTGATGAGAATTCCATGTCAAGGACATGGAGGGAGATCCGCTAGGGGATCACATGCATTGGACATCAAATATGAGGGGTCTATGTCGAGGGCATAGAAGAAGAAAATCTGCTGGAGATAAGGTTTGAAATTGATTTGATTATACGATTTATAGAAGAAAGATATGTTGGGGATAAGAATCTATAATTAACCATGAGTTAAGATTAAATTGACTTTAATTAGTTTTGTTTTAATTCATGTGGTGGCACACTTGCTAAAGATATGGGCTTAAGTTTGCTGAGGATCGGGTATATGAACCTTCCACTAGGGAAGTAGGTTTGGGCTATCTATTGGGAATTGGGATTTGAGTTTGATTTCATAGATTTGTTTAGGTTGTATCCACTGGGAATAAGAGTTTGGTTGGATTTCTTTGATTTAGACTCTACTAGGGGAGTTAGTTTAATTTGGCTCCACTAGGGAGCTTTTTTTGAATTTGATTTGTTTGCTTTACTTATTTATATATGATTTGGGGCTTCACTAGGGAGAAGGGTGTGATTCAACTCCACTAAGGAAAATTAGATCAGGTTTAATTTAACCTGAGTTAATGATTGGACCCTATTGGTGTGATGGAACCACTCAGAAGGGGCTATATCAGCCTTGACCTACCTCAGGTGTACAAATCCAAAGGGATAGTCTACCTACTGTGAGTTAGAGCTAGCCAACCTAAGGGGATTCCTTTTGGTGTGCAACAGTTATACTAGGAAGAAGGCGTATCATACTTACATCATTCAAAGTGAGGAACAACCACTAGGGTGACCTATTGGATACACAACATCGAACCTGACCTAGGGTGACTACTAAGTGAATGTCGTCGAGACTTATGTCAACTAAAAGTAGTCAGGACTAATTTTATCTTAATTTTACATGATTTGATATGGTTTGTTTGGTTTAGTTTGATTTTGAATTGAAGTTGTATCAACTGGGGATGTGAGCTTGATCAAATTTGATAGATTTAATTTATGGACCATGTCGGTGTGCATTAGACCCACTGAGAAGAGGCTATATTGGACATGTCTATCTCAAATTTATAAATCCAAAGGGATAGTCTACTTGCTATGGGGTAGGGCTAACCAACCTAAGGGGTTGCCTTTTAGTGTGTAATGGCTGTGCTAGGAAGAAGGCGTAGTAGACTTACATCTTCTTAAGCAAGGAACAACCGGGGTAACTTGTTGGTAGCATAACAAATAGAACATGACTAAGGGGAGACTACTGAGTGAATGTCACTGGGGACTTATATGAACTCAAGAGTAATCAGGCGATTCCTATAGGGAGTTTTGCTGACACTACCCTAAAGATAGGATCTCTGCTTGGGAAAAGGTACCACTAGGTTGTCCTCCTAATCCATAGGTGAATATATACTTTATTTATATGTTTGCATGGACCCTATTGGTGCATGAGGGACCACTCTAAGAAGGTGCTCATCGATGTTCAATGATCAATTTGGAAAGAAAGTTGTAGGCTTACAACTTTCCAAGCAAAACTGATCATCGGGATAGTCTCATCATCTGAGACAAGCTATCTTACCAGTGACTACGGAGGAAAGGATTTGACGAAGAAGTAGTCGGTGAAGGAAGGCTAGGGGACTTATCCTAAAACTCAAATATACTCAACCTTTTAGTTTAGTTTATGGTTTAGGGTTTAGGGTTCAGGGCTTACGGTGTAGGGTTTTAGGGTTTAGGGTTTAGGGTTTAGGGTTTAGGGTTTTTTAAGGTTTAAGGTTGTAGTTTTAGCATTTGGGGTTTAAGGTTAGTTTAGGGGTTTTAAGGTTTAGGGTTTAGGATTTATGGTTTAGGGTTTTTTAGGGTTTGGGGTTTAGGGTTTAGTGTTAGTTTTAGGGTTTAGGGTTTAAGGTTTATGATTTAGGGTTTAGGGATTAGGGGTTTTTTATTTAAATTAAGTAAACCGATAGGTTTAGGTTTATTTATTTTAGGTTTAGGTTTAGATTTAGTTTATTTTAGGTTTAGGTTTTATTTAATTTAGTTTAGGTTTAGGTTTATTTTATTTTTATTTTAGGTTTATTTTTTTTTAGTTTAAGGTTTAGGTTTTCTTATTTATTTTTTTTTAGGTTTTATTTTTAGGTTTATTCTTTAGGTTTAAATTTTCATTTAGTTTTTATTTTATTTTTTTTGGTTTATTTTATTTATATTTTAGGTTTAGTTTTTATTTTATTTAGGTTTTTTAATTTTTAGTTTAGTTTAGGTTTTTATTTATTTTATTTTATTTTAGCTTTTATTTTTTATTTTTTTTATCTTTTTAGGCTTAGGTTTAGGTTTATGTTTTAGTTTAAGTTTTAGTTTAGGTTTTTATTTTATTTTATATTTTTATTTTATTTGGTTTAGGTTTTTTGTTTATTTTATTTTTAGGTTTTATTTAGTTTAAGTTTAGTTTTTTAGCTTTTTATGGTTTAGGGATTAGGGATTAGGGTTTATGGTTTAGGGTTAGTTGAGGCTTTAGGGTTTAAGGTTTAGGGTTTGTGGTTTAGGGTTTAGGGTTTAGGGTTAAGGGTTTATGGTTTTTGTTTTAGGGTTTAGGGATTAGGGTTTAGAGTTTGAGGGTTTAGGGTTAGAGTTTTTAAGGTTTAGGGTTTATGGTTTAGGGTTTTGGGTTAAGGGTTTTCAAGGTTTAAGGTTTAGGTTTAAGGTCTAGGGTTTAGGTTTTAGTTTAATGTTTAGGGTTTTTATTTTTTTTATAGAGAATAAATTTAGATTCAACATATCTTCTTTTAGATTTCATCATGTAACACAAGTTTTCTAAGACACAAGTGGCAACATAGATAAAAAATGAGCAATAGAGTGAATCTAAAATACTAGATAACTAGAAATATCTCTATTGTAAAGATAGTTCCATAAGTAGTAGATCAGATCGGTCATTCTTCAATTTCTCTAGTTCCCATTAGAACCACTCTAGCCCCTCGAGTAGCGGGATCCCCCATCATCTCCCTAATCTCTTACTCCGTCACCACAATGGTTGTAACCTTCGTCGCTCCTCCCACCTCCATAACCACCGCTCTGACCACCACATCCATATTCAGTAGCACCTCCAGATCCCCCACCACCTCTATGATAGCAGCTGCCTCCGCCTTCACCTCCACTACCAAATCTAGACTAAGCTTGGTTGACGGTGAAGTTTCTACCATCAAGGTTCTATCCATTCTAAGGGTTTAGGTTTAGGTTTAGGCATATTAGGTTTTAGGGATTAAATTTATTTTTTAATTTATTTAGTTACTTTAAGTTTAAGTTTAAGTTTATGGTTTAGGGTTTAGGGTTTAGGGTTTAGGGTTTATGGTTTAGGGTTTAGGGTTAGGGTTTAGGGTTTAGGGTTTAGGGTTCAGGTGTAGGGTTTAGGGTTTAGGGTTTAGGATTTTAGGATTTATGCTTTTAGGATTTAAGGTTAAGGATTAGGGTTTAGGGTTTAAGGTTTATGGTTTTTTAGGGTTTAGGGTTTAGGGTTGTAGGTTTATGGTTTAGGGTTTAGGGTTAGTTTTAGGATTTGGGGTTTATGACATTTTTGTTTAAATTAAGTATACTGGCAGGTTTAGGATTATTTAGTTTAGGGTTTAGGGTTTAAGTCTAGGGTTTAGGATTTTGGCTTTAGGATTTTTAAAAAAAATTAAGTAAATGAGTAGGTTTAGGTTTATTTTGTTTATTTAGTTAATTTTTTATTTATATTAGTTAATTTTATTTTTTAATTTTATTTAGGTTTATTCTTTATTTTTATTTAGTTTAGTTTATTTATTTTAGGTTTATTTTTTTTAGTTAGGTTTTTTATTTTAGTTTAATTTTTTAGGTTAAGGTTTAGGTTTATGTTTATTTTTTAGTTGAGTTTATTTCTATTTTGTTTTTTAGGTTTAGGTTTTATTTTTTATTTTTAGGTTTAGGTTTAGGTTTTTTTTTTAAGTTTAGGTTTTTAGCTTTTGGTTTTTATTTCAGTTTATTTTTAGGTTTTATTTTTAGTTTAGGTTTAAATTTATTTGTAGTTTATTTTATTTTATTTAGTTTAGGTTTGGTTTATGTTTTATTTATTTTAGTTTAGTTTATTTTGGTTTAGGTTTAGGTTTATTTTATTTTTATTTTATGTTTAAGTTTTTATTTAGTTTTTATTTTATTTTATTTTAGGTTTAATTTATTTTTATTTTTATTTAGTTTTTATTTTATTTAAGGTTTTTATTCTTCAGTTTATTTTTTTGTTTAGTTTAGGTTTTTAGTTATTTTATTTTATTTTATTTTTATTAGTTTATTTAATTTTATTTTAAGGTTTAGGTTTAGGTTTTACTTTAGGTTTTTATTTTATTTTAGACAAGAATCTTCGACGAACTCATTCATCATCACGTCGAGTGCTATGTCATTGATCTTGTGCTCAAAAGTATAGAAAAGGAAGACCATCTCTTTGATTTGAGAGTATTTTTCAAACAGTTAAGACAATTTAACCTCAAAATGAACCCCCTGAAGTATGCATTTGGAGTAGCTTCAAGGAAATTCCTTAGGTTTGTTGGCAAACACCAGGGTATCGAAATTGATCCGGATAAGATCAAGGCGATATTAGAAATGCCACCCCCTAAAAGTTTAACTCAACTCAGATCATTCCAAGGGCAGTTGGCGTATCTAAGATGCTTTATATCCAACCTATCGAGAAGATGTCAGCCATTCTCAGCTCTTATCAAAAAGGATGCCAAGTTCAAGTAGGATGATAAGTGTGAGCATGCCTTCGAAGGCATCAAGCATTAGCTAATGAACCACTGGTTCTACCAGCCCTTATCCCGGGCAAGCCTCTCATACTTTACACTGCTGCGTTAGATGACTCCTTTGGTGCTTTGTTGGCCCAAGCCAATGACGAAGGGAAGAAAAATGCACTCTACTATCTTAGACATCATCTAATCCCTACTAAGTCTATTTATACACCCATTGAGATGCATTGCCTAACTTTAATCTTTGCATCCCAAAAGCTATGACACTACATGCTTGCTCATAAGGTGAACTTAATCTCTAAGATCAGACCACTAAAATATCTATTGACACAACCAATGCTTGTGGATTTGTTAATAGCACACACACTTCCTACTAACTTTCCACTTACTGATGATCTCCCCAATGAATAAATTATGAACTTAGGGGATACAAGCATTCACCGCTAGGAGATGCACTTTGATGGCGCGGCTTCCTCTCAAAGAAGAGAAAAACCATAATATACTATTCTAGGAAAGGCAAGGGTAGGAATAATTCTCTTCACTCCGGATTGCGGTGTGATGAGATTCTCATATCATCTGTCCAATCCTTGCACCAACATCAAAGCTAGATATGTGGTTCTGATTGCTACTGTAGAGTTAGATGTTACTTTAAGCATCCAGAGCATCAACATCTTCTGAGATTCTCAACTAGTTATCAACCAAATCACTGGGTCCTACAAGGTTATAAAGCCCAAGCTCTATCACTACCATAAGTACACCATTGAGTTATTAGCCCAAATCCTATAGGTTACCATTTATAATATTCCTCGAGGAGAAAACATCATAATGTATCTTGAGCTAAGCTTGCCAAGGAGTTGGCATGTTCAGAGGATGAGTCCATATCAATAAAGTTCCAAAATAGACAATTCTTGTCCCTTATTGATATTGAACTCATCAAAAAGTACTCTCTTGAAGGGGAGATTTCCATCGCCAAGAAGGACGAGGAGATAGATTGGAGGTAACCATTCATGGATTACCTAAATAATGGAAAACAACCTCAAGAGAAGTACCAAGACTATTAGATGAAGTAGATAGCACTTTTCGCTCCTGTGGATGGTGTCTTGTACGATCTTTCGATCATATGTGGTTACGTTGTTTAGACAAGCACGAAACCCATAAAATTTTGACCCAAGTATACTCAAGATTATGTGGAGCCAACAAATCTAGTCTAAAAATGAAAGCCAAGATCAAGAGACTAGGATATTATTGGCCATCGATGATCAAAGATTGTATGGATATAGCTAGGCGAGGCCACCAATGTTAAATATATAGTGGGGTCCTACACCCACCACCCAACAATCTACATCGTACATTGGCCTCATGGCCATTTGAGTGTTGGGGTACCAACATAGTGGGTCCGATTGATCCTCCTTCTTCCAAGGGTCATTAGTTCTACTACTAACTACTTTTCCAAATGGGCAAAGGTGATTTCTGCTCAGAGCTCACGGCTCATCATGTGCTTCAATGTTTTAGGAACCATATTGTATATATTTTCAGAGTGTCTTGACGAATTATATCTGATAATGGTACTTTCAGAGAGATCAACAACTTTTCCTGGAGACACAACATAGATTGAAGATATTCTACAATCAACTACCTGAGAGAAAATCGCTTTGTAGAAGCCTTCAATAAAACTCTCATCCAAATACTAAAGAATACACTCGACAACAACAAGCGATAGTGGCATGAGCTATTAGTTGAAGCCTTATGGGCCTACCGCACCACATATAGAACTCCAACTCAGTCTACTCCTTTTTCCTGAGTGTTTTGGTCTGAAGTCGTTCTACCATTAGAAATATAATTCCTATTACTAGGGATAGTTGTGGGTAGCAAGATCACAACAAAGCATAATGCTAAGTTGCGATTATAAGATCTCAAAGGTTTGGAGGAGAGACTCCTACGGGCATGCCAAAACCTCGAGTTATACAAAGCTAAAATGATTCAAGCTCAATAAGTTGGTCCATCTTAGAGCCTTTCATGTAGAAGAGCTTATTTTAGTTCTAAGGAGACTGATTCTTGCTTGTCGTAAGATGGGAGGCAAGTTTGAACGCACTCGGGAAGGCCCTTTTACCATAGGAAAGGCCTACCAAGGATGATCTTATCTTCTTATTAATCATAATGGAGAGCCCCAAATGCTTTCAATCAATGGGCTCTACTTAAAGAAATATAATAAATCATGTTTGAAAGTAATTATCATCAATTAAAATTCCATTTCAAATTTAATCACTTCCATGTTGAAGGTATTCTTGTTAGCGAAGCCACCAAGATGTATTTATGGTAGGTGTAAGGAACCCAAGTAGCATCATATCCTTCATCGACACAACATAAATATAAACTATACACAAACATATAAAACAAACACATATATTTTCTCTTGTGCTCCTCTATGAGTTGAGATAACGCCCCCAGTGGCACTCACTCAGTAGCTGCTCTAGGTTTGGCTAACGTGCTACTCTGCTAGTGTGTCACCTTAGTGGTCTTCTTGGTTTGGAAGATGTAAGTCTGATACACTTTCCTTCCTTACTTGGCCACTGCACACTAACAAGTGCCTTGTTAGTTTTGGTAGACCTTATCGCGTGGCCGATAAGCTACCTCATGTTGGCTTCATTTAGAGGATGTGAGTCTGCTACGCTTTCTTCTGTGATTAGCTTTTGTGCACTGACTAGGTCAAGTATATTTGAGGTTTAGGATAAGTCCCCTAGTGGCTCCTTCCCTCCTAGCTACTTCAAGTCTAGGTCTAGTCCTTCCTCGGGGCTCCCCGCTTAGTAGTTTCTCTAGGTCAGATAGCATATGTCCTATAGATGATAGACTATCCCGATGATCAATTCTGCTTGGAAAGTTGTAAGCCTACAAGCTTTCTTTCCAGGTTGATCATTGCACACCGACGAGCACCATAGGTTTGTTGGTTCTCACTAGTTGATAGATACACCACTCATGCTGATAGATACACCTTATGTTGGTTAGTTCTCATACCTTAGAATTCACCACTCAAGGAAAATGTAAGTCTGCTATACTTTCCCCTTGAGTTGGCCACCGTGCACCTATAGTCTATCTTTTCCAAGGCTTAGGATAATGCCCCTAATAGCACCTCTAATGTGGGCACTGTATTTGGATCACATCCTTTGCGACACCATTTAGACACTACCCGGGTTACTATCAGATTGGATGTTTCCCATTTCAAGTAACCACTCTTATGGTTGGAGAATTCATCTTGTGGATGTACATATTTACCATTGGTCCAATAAATCTAAGATAGATAGGTCAAGTGTATTCTTAGTGTGGTCTCTTGCACTAATATAAACATATAAACAAAATATATATTCACTCATAGATTAGGAGGACACCCCTAATGGTACCATTTCCTAAGAAGGTATCCTCTCTTTAGGGAAGCATCAGCAAAACTCCCTATAGGAATCGCCTAACTACTCTTGAGTTGATATAAGTCCCAGTGGCATTCACTCAGTACTCACCCCTAAGTTGGGTTCGATTTGTTGTGCTACCAAGAGATCATCCCAGCAGTTGTTCCTCGCTTTGAAAGATGTATGCTTGCTATGCCTTCTACACAGTCATTGCACATTGAAAGGCATCCCATTAGGTTGGCTAGCTCTACCCTGCAGCTAGTGGACAATCCTTTTGGATTTGTAACCCTAAGGTAGGCCAAGGCTGATATAGCCCCTTCTCAGTGGCTCCATTGCACACCAACAAGGACTATACATTAACTTAGATTAAATTAAACCCTTTTTGATTTTCCTAGCGGAGTCAAATCATAACCTTCTCACTAGTGGAGCCCTAAATCATATATAAATAAGTCAAGAAAATAAATCAAATTCAAATACAACCTCCCTAGTGGAGCCAAATTAAACCAACTCCCCCAATAGAGTCTAAATCAAAGAAATCCAACTGAACTCTTATCCTCAGTGGATACATCCCAAAATAAATCTATGAAATCATACTCAAATTCCAATCACCAGCTGATAGCCCAAACTTGCTTCTCTAGTGGAAGGTTCATATACCCGATCCCTAGGAGACTCGATCCCATATCTCTAGTAGATATGCCTCCACATAAATTAAATTAAAATAAATTAAAGATGATTCAATCATAATCATTGGTGGATTATAGATTCTTATCTCCAGTCGATCGTCTTTCCACAAATCATATAATCAAATCAAAATCAAACCTTATCCCCAACAGATTTTCTTCTTCTTTGCCCTCAACATAGACCACTCACATGTCATGTCCAATGCATGTGTGATCCCCTTGGATCTCCCTCCATGTCCTTGGCAAGGAATTCTCATCAAATTCTATTTATTTTATTAAGCACACCTTTAATACTTCAACCAAAAGCCTAACAATGTATTCATTCAAATTACATCATCTTAACATTATAATAAACATTTTATGATTTATGATGGTTCAAGATCAAACTAACTATACAATATCATGCTAAAAAGATTATAGTGTGAATTTACAAACTATATTATAATATAATATATAATGTTATATTATAATTTTCTATAATATAATATATTGTCTAACATTACTCCTCATTAGAATCACTTAATTGGAACAAATAACAAAGTTTTTCCAAATATGAATAATGTTCATTTTAGATATAAAATTGTTATTTTTCTATTAGAAATGGTACAAAATAGCATTATTTTAATGTTGTTTCTTGGTGTGTGCTATGAATTTTGCCAAATTATTCCATCTCAACCTTCACATTAACATTTTTGTGAGTTTTTATCCAATGTATTATAGCAAAAGAAAAACATGCTAAAATGTACAATAACACTTAGTAAAACACCACCACATTCATATATACATGAAGTTATATTTTTATGTACATTATATTTTAATATGCTTCCATATAATATATTATCTTACATTACACCTTAAAATGAATCACTTTAAGAAAAAAATTTATAAAATTTGGTTGAAAAGTGAACATTTATTTTGGATCCAAAATTAAATTCTTTTGATTAAATGACACACCATAGCACACCCCAATGATGTTCCCTAAAGCTTACCTTTAATTTGGCCAAATCCCATTATCTCAACCTATTAGTCAGTACTTTTATGAATTATACTAGTACAAACTCTACTACATCATATTATTATAAGCTAAAATATGCTAAACAACAAGTAGTAATGCACAATAGTATGCTATAATGCATGATGCTACACTATGTTATGTCATTCTATATTATAATATACTATGACATATTATATTATATTATATTTCATATCACATCACAATGGATTTCTTAAGACAAAAAATCATAAAATTAGTCTAAATAATAAAAAAACTATAGATTTTAGTTGTATCACTTACATATTTTAAGTTGAAATAATATATTATGTTTCCATGCTCTACCTATTATGAATTTGGCCAAATTCCATCATTTTAAAGTCTCGCTTATGATGTTACAACATATAATATTTATTTTTAACATAATCTTACTTTTTATACTACAGGTGTAGCACACCTTTGGTACTACAACCTAATTCCCATTTCAAATTTTAACAAACTTCATCATCTAATTTATTAAATCAATATTTTATGATTTATATTAATATAGACTATAGGGCACAACACCATAATAGACTAAAACATTTTAAAACATCTTATAACATCCAAATACACATCACTACATGCTCAAATATATTATGATACATTATACTACAATATATGGTATTATAATATGATTTAGGGTTAAGGTTTAAGGTATTCAAATCTCTAATAGTTAAGAGAAATTCTATTGAAGACATTTTCTTTAGCTACCATAACTATGTTAGGATTAGGTCATTCTTTAGATCTACTCTTAATGACATCTTTATTGAAGGTTTAAGGTTAGTTTAGGATTTAGGGTTTACGGTTTAGGATTTAGGGTTGTAGGTTTTAGCAATTAGGGTTTATGGTTTTAGGGTTTAGGATTTAGTGTTTTAATGTTTTAGGGTTTAGGGTTTAGGGTTTAGGGTTTAGGGTTTAAGGTTTAGTATTTAGGGTTTAGGTTTTAGGTTTAGGTTTAAGTTTTTGTTTAGGATTTAGGGTTTAGGGTTTAAGGTTTTTTTAACAAAGAACAAATTCATATTCAATATTTATTCTTTTTGATTTAATCAACTAAGTAGCACCCCCAAGTTTTCTAAGACATAAGCGATAACATTGATAAAAAATGAGCACCCATAGAGCAAATCAAAAACCCAAGATAAGTAGAATTGTCTCTACTATAAATACACTATTCCATAAGTAGTAGATCAGATCGGTCATTCTTCAGTTTTTCTAATTTCCATTAAAACTAACCCTACCTCTCGAGAAGTGGGATCTGCCATCATATCCCTAATCTCTTCTTCCTCCACCACCACGACTATAATCTCGGTTGCTCCTCCATCCTCCATAACCACCACCTCCATATCCACCAGCATCCCCCCCACCACCACTGATAACCACCTCCTCCCTCCTCAGATCTAGGCGAGCCTAGTTGATAGTGATGTTCCTTCCGTCAAGGTTCTGCCCATTCTTAAGGTTTAGGGTTAGTTTGGGGTTTAGTATTTAGGGTTAGTTTAGGGCTTAGGATATAGGGTTTAGATTTTGGGGTTTAAGTTTAGGGTTATAGGTTTTAGGGTTTAGGGTTTAGGGGTTAGGGTTTACGGATTTAGGGTTTATGGTTTAGGTTTAGGGTTTAGAGTTTTAGGGCTTAGGGTTTAGGGTTTAGGGTTTAGGGTTTACGATTTAGGGTTTAGGATTTAAGGTTTATGGTTTAGAATTTAGTTTAGGGTTTAGGGTTTTTGGTTATATGTTTAGCTTTGTAGGTTTAGGATTTAGGGTTAAGTGATAGTTTTAGGGTTTAGGGTTTAGGGTTTAGGGCTTAAGGTTTAGGATTTTAGGGTTACAATTTTTTTTAAATTAAGTAAACTAATAGGTTTAGGTTTATTTAGTTTATTTTATTTGACTTTATTTTAATTTTTCATTTTATTTAGGTTTATTTTATATTTTTATTTAGTTTAGTTTATTTATCTTAGATTTATTTATTTTAGTTTAGGTTTTTTTAGTTTATTTTTATAATTTGGGTTTATTTTTTAGTTGATTTTTATTTTTATTTATTTTTAGGTTTGGGTTTTATTTTTTTTTTTTATTTTTTTTTTTATGTTTACCTTTATATTTTATTTTTTTATGTTTAAGTTTTAGGTTTTTACTTTAAGTTTCTTTTTAGGTTTTATTTTTTAGTTTAGGTTTAGGTATATTTTTAGTTTATTTTATTTTATTTTGTATAGGTTTAGATTAAGGTTTATTTTATTTTAGGTTTACATTTAGGTTTTATTTATTTTAGTTTTTTTTATTTTAATTTAGGTTTATTTTATTTTGTTTATTTTATTTTTATTTTAGGTTTAGGTTTAGATTTTTATTTATTTTTTGGTTTAGGGTTTAGTTTTTATTTATTATTTAAGGTTAGGTTTATTTTTTAGCTTTAGGTTTCTATTTATTTTTTATTTCATTTTATTTTAGGTTTATTTTAATTTGATTTAGGTTTTTTATTTTTAAGTTTAGTTTAAGTTTTCATTTATTTTATTTTAGTTTAGTTTTATTTTTTATTTTATTTTCTTTTTAAGTTTAGGTTTAGATTTTAGTTTTAATTTTTATTTTATTTGATTTTATATTTGTATTTTTATTTAGGTATTTTTATTTCTTTTATTTTTCAATTTTATTTAGCTTAGGTTTAAGTTTTTGGCTTTAGGATTTAGGACTTAGGGCTAGTTTAGGGTTTAAGGTTTGAGGTTTAGAGTTTAGGGTTTAGGTTTTTGTTTTAGGTTTAGGGTTTAAGTTTTAGTTTAGGGTTTAAGGCTTTTTTATAACATAGAAAAAATTTAGATTCAACATTTTTTCTTTTCAATTTCATCTACCAAGTACTATCCCAAGTTTTTTAAGACACAAGCAATAATAAAGATAAAAAATGAGCACCCATAGAGCAAATCAAAATCACTAGACAAGTCGAACCATCTACAATGTGGCGTGAATGGGATCAGTTGTTCTTTTCTCCAGTTCCCATCAGAACCACCTCTTCTGTCTTCACATTCTCATCCACCGTCAGATCTAGACTGAGCCTAGTTGACGGTGATGTTCCTTCCATCAAGGTTCTGCCCATTCTTAGGGTCTAGGTTTATTAGGTTTAGGGTTTAGATTTATTTTTAATTTATTTAGTAACTTTAAGCTTAGGTTTAGGGTTTGGGATTTAGGGTTAGGGTTTAAGGTTTATGGTTTAGGGTTTAGGGTTTAGGGTTTTTGGTTTTATGCTTTTAGGATTTAAGGTTTAGGTTAGGGTTTAGGGTTTTAGGGTTAGGTTTAGGGTTTAGGATTTAGGGTTCAAGGTTGAGGGTTTATTGTTTAGGGTTTAGGGTTTAGGGTTTAGGGTTAGGGTTTATGATTTTTTAGGGATTAGGGTTTAGGTTTAGTTTTTATGTTTAGGAATAAGGATTTAGGGTTTAGTGTTTAGGGCTTAGGATATTTTTTAAAATTAAGTAACCCGATAGGTTTAAGTTTATTTAGTTTATTTTTTATTTTACTTTATTTTATTTTTTATTTTTATTTATGCCTATTTCTATTTTTATTTAATTTAGTTTATTTATTTTAGTTTAGGTTTTTTATTTTAGCTTATTTTTAGGTTTAGGTTTAGGTTTATGCATATTTTTAGTTTAGTTTATTTTATTTTATTTTTTTATGTTTAGGTTTAGGTTTTTTTTGGTTTAAGTTTTAGGTTTTATTTTAGGTTTTATTTTTTTAGTTTATTTTATTTAGTTAGGTTTAGGTTTAGTTTATTTTAGGTTTAGGTTTTATTTATTTTAGTTTAGTTTATTTTAGTTTAGGCTAAAGTTTATTTTATTTTGTTTATTTTAGGTTAGGTATTTTTTTAGTTTAGTGTTTAGGTTTTATTTAAAGGTTTATTTTTTTAGGTTTAGGTTTTTATTTTATTTTATTTTTTTTTTTTATTTTTTTGCATTTTAGGTTTATCTTATTTTTTAGTTTTGTTTAGGTTTTTATTTATTTTATTTAGTTTAGTTTTTTATTTTTTATTTTATTTTATTTTTTTTAGGTTTAGGTTTAGGTTTTAATTTAGGTTTTTATTTTATTTTATTTTATTTAGGTTTAGGTTTTTATTTATTTATTTTTTTAGGTTTTATTTAGTTTATGTATAGGTTTTTTTTTTTTTATGGTTTAGGGTTTAGGGTTTAGGGTTTGTGGTTTAGAGTTTAGGGTTTAGGGTTGTAGGTTTTAAGGTTTAGGGTTTAGGACTTATGATTTAAGGTTTAAGGTTTAGGGTTTAGGGTTTAGGGTTTTTTATAAATTAAATAAATGAGTAGGTTCAAGTTTATTTTGTTTATTTTTTTATTTTGGTTTATTTTACTTTTTAATTTTATTTCAGTTTATTTTATTTTTTTGTTTAATTTAGTTTATTTATTTTAAGTATATTTATTTTAATTTAGGTTTTTTATTTTAGTTTATTTGTTTGGCTTATATTTAGGTTCATTCTTATTGTTTAGTTTAGTTTTATTTTTAATTTTCCTTTTATGTTTAAGATTTATTTTTTTATTTTTAGGTTTAGGAGGTTTTTATTTTATTTTTTTAGGTTTAGGTTTTAGGTTTTTATTTTAGGTTAATTTTTAGGTTATTTTTTTTTTTTATTTTATTTAGTTTAGGGTTTAGCTTTAGTTAATTTTAGGTTTAGGTTTAGGTAATATTTATTCTAGTTTAGTTTATTTTTATTTAGGTTAAGGTTTATTTTATTTTATTTGTTTTAGTTTTAGTTTTTTTAGTTTAGGGTTTAGATTTTTTTTTTAATTTTTTTTTAAGTTTTATTTTTAGGTTTATTTTTTAGGTTTAGGTTTTTATTTAGTTTTAATATATTTTTATTTTAGGTTTATTTTTATTTTTATTTTACATTTAGTTTTTATTTTATTTATTTTTTTTACTATTAGGTTTATTTTTTTTAGTTTTGTTTAGGTTTTTATTTATTTTATCTTAGTTTAGTTTTTATTCTTTATTTTATTTTTTTCTATGTTTAGGTTTAGGGTTCGGTTTAGGATTAGGTTTTAGTTTAGGTTTTTATTTTCTTTTATTTTATTTATTTTTTTAGGTTTAGGTTTTTAATTTTTTTTATTTTTAGGTGTTATTTTGTTTAGGTATAGGTTTCAAGGTTTTTAGTGTTTTGGGTTTAGGGTTCAAGGTTTGGGGTTAAGGGTTTATGGATTAAGGTTGTAGGTTTTAGGGTTTAAGTTTAGGGTTTAGGGTTTATGGTTTAGGGTTTAGGATTTAGTGTTTAAGGTTTTAAGGTTTAGGGTTTAGGCTTTAGGGTTGTAGGTTTAGGGTTTAGGGTTAATTTTAGGATTTAGGGTTTAGGGCTTGGGTTTTTTTTATTTTTTTCAATTTTATTTTAATTTTTATTTTAAATTAAGTAAACTCATAGGTTTAAGTTTATTTAATTTATTTAGTTATTTATTTATTTATTTCAATTTATTTTATTTTTTTTTATTTAGTTTATTTTTATTTTATTTAGTTTAGTTTTTTTCTTTTATGTTTATTTATTTTAGTTTAGGTTTTTTATTTTAATTTACTTTTTAAGTTTAGGTTTAGGATTATTTTTTTAGTTTAGTTTTATTTTTATTTTATTTTTTTGGTTTAGGTCTTAGTTCTTATTTCTAGGTTTAGGTTTAGGGTTTATTTTTTTTAACGTTTAGGTTTTAGGTTTTTATTTTAAGTTTTATTTTTGATTTTAGGTTTTACTTTTTAGTTCAGGTTTAGGTTTATTTTTAGTTTATCTTATTTTATTAAGGGTTTAGCTTTAGGCTTAGGTTTAGGTTTATGTCTTTTTTTATTTTAGTTCAGGTTATGTTTTTTAGGTTTAGGTTTATTTTATTTTTATTTTAGGTTTAGGTTTTTTTCTTTAGGGTTTTGGTTGCATTTAGTATTTATTTTTAGGCTTATTTTTTAGGTTTAGTTTTTTATTTAGTTTTTATTTATTTTATTTTTAATTTATTTTATTTTTCTTTTAGGTTTAGTTTTTATTTTATTGAGGTTTTTTATTTACTTTTTTGTTTAGTTCAAGTTTTATTTTAGTTTAGTTTTAATTTTTTTATTTTATTTCATTCTTAGGTTTTGGTTTAGGTTTTAGTTTATGTTTTTATTTTATTTTATTATTTTATTTTATTTTAGTTTGGGTATTTTTATTTATTTATTTTAAGTTTTATTTAGTTTAGGTTTAGCTTTTTAGCTTTTAAAGGTTTAATGTTTAGGGCTTAGGGTTAGTTGAGGGTTTAGTGTTTAGGGTTTAGGGTTTGGGGTTTATGATTTAGGGTTTAGGGTTAAGGGTTAAGGGTTTAGGTTTTAGGTTTTTTTAGGGTTTAGGGTTTAGGGTTTAGGGTTTAGGTTTTTGGTCTAAGGCTCAGGTTTTAGTTTATGGTTTAGTGTTTTTATTTTTTTTAATAGAGAACAAATTCAAATTCAACATTTCTTATTTTTGATTTCATTAACCAAGTAACACACCGAGTTTTCTAAGACACAAGCGATGGCATATATTAAAAAATGAGCATGCATAGAGCAAATCAAAAGCCCTAGATAACTAGAGGCATCTTTACTATAAAGACACAGTTCAATAAGCAGCTAATCGGATCTAGCATTCTTCAATTTCTCAGTTCCCCATCCAGCTCTCGAGTAGCGAGATTCACCATCATATCCCCTCTCTCCCCGACCACCACCACGCATAACCTACATTGCTCATTCGCCTTCATAATAACCATTGCTGACCACCACCTAAATATCCACTACTCTAGATCTACCACCTCCACTATGATAGTCACTCCTTCACCTCCATCAGATCTAGATTGAGGTTGATGGTGATGTTCTGTCAAGATTCGCCCATTCTTAGGTTAAAGTTTATTAGGTTTTAAAGTTTAGGTTTATTTTTTAATTTATTTAGTTACTTTAGATTTAAGTTTAGGGTTTTGGGTTTATGGTTAGGTTTTAGTGTTTAGGGTTTATGCTTTTAGGCTTTAGGGTTTAGGGTTAGAGTTAGGGTTTTAGGTTTTAAGGTTTTAAAGATTAGGGTTTAGGGTTAAGGTTTAGGGTTTAGGGTTTAGGGTTTAGGATTTAGTGTTTAGGCTTTAGGGTTTATGATTTTGAGGGTTTAGGGTTTATGGTTTAGGGTTTAGGGTTTTAGGGTTTAAGGTTTAGGGTTTAGGGTTTTAGATGTAAGATTTAGGGTTTAAAATTTAGGGTTTAGGTCTTAGGTTTACTTAGAGTTTAGGTTAGGTTTAGGTTATTTTAGGTTTAGGTTTAGGGTTTAGAGTTTTAGGGTTTAAGGTTTAGGTAGGTTAGTTTAGTTTAAGGTTAATTTAGGTTTAAGGTTTCTTAGTTTAAGTTTAGTTAGGGTTTAGGTTTTTAGGTTAGGACTTAAGGTTTAGGGTTAGTTTAGGGTTTAGGGTTTAGGGTATAGGGTTTTAAGGTTTAGGGTTTAGGGTTTAGGGTTAGGGTTATGCTTTGGGGTTTAGGGTTTAGGGTTTTTTAAGGGTTTAGGGTTAGTTTTACGGTTTAGGGTTTTGGATTTAGGGTTTAGGGTTTAGGGTTTATGATTTAGGGTTTATTTATTATTTATTTATTATTTAGTTATTTTATTTATTTATTTTATTTATTTAGGTTTATTTTTTTTATTTTTTATTTAGTAGTTTATTTTTTTATTTTATTTATTTTAGTTTATGTTTTAAATTTAGTTTATTTTTTATTTTTAAGTTTAGGTTTTTATTTTATTTTTTGAGGTTTATGTTTTAAGTTTTTATTTTAGGTTTATTTTTATGTTTTATTTTTTAGTTTAGGATTAGGTTAATTTTTAGTTTATTTTATTTTATTTAGTTTAGGGTTTAATTTAGTTTATTTTAGGTTTAGGTTTAGTTTTTATTTATTTTAGTTTAGGTTTAGGTTTATTTTATTTTGTTTATTTTAGGTTTAGGTTTTTTATAGTTTAGGTTATATGTTTTTTTTTAAATTTTTTGGTCTTATTTTTAGGTTTATTTTTTAGGTTTAGGTTTTTATTTAGTTTTTATTTAATTTTATTTTAGGTTTATTTTATTTTTATTTTACATTTAATTTTTATTTAATATAGGTTTTTATCTTTAGGTTTATTTTTATTTATAGTTTAGTTTATGTTTTTATTTATTTTTTTTATTTTAGTTTTTATTTTTTATTTTATTTTATTTTTACGGTTAGGATTATGTTTATGTTTTTTTATTTTATTTTTTTATTTTTTTATGTTTATGTTTTTCTATTAATTTCATTTTTAAGTTTTTAGGTTTTTATGGTTTGTGGATTTAGGGTTTAGGGTTTGGGGTTTAGGGTTTAGGGTTTAGGGTTTAGGGTTTGGGGTGTAGCGTTTTTACTTTAGTTTTAGTTTAGGTTTAGGGTTTATATTTGGTTTATGGTTTAGTATTTTAGGGTTTAGTGTTTAGGGTTTAGGTTTAGGGTTTAGGGTTTAGGGGTTAGGGTTTTAAGGTTTAGGGTTTAGGGTTTAATGTTAGGGTTTTTTATTAAAATTGTTTGCTAGTTTATTTTTTTTTTTTAAATTATTTTCTATTTTTTAATTTTTTTAAAATTGATTAGTAGGTATAGGTATATTTTATTTTATTTTATTTTATTTTTTGGTTTATTTTTATTTTATTTATTTTAGTTTATGTATTTTTGGTTTATTTATTTTAATTTAGGTTTAGGGTTAGGCTTATTTTTTATTTAGTTTTATTTTGATTTTATTTTTTAAGTATTGGTTTTATTTTTATTTTTAGTTCTAGGTTTAGGTTTTTATTTTATTTTTTTTAGGTTTGGTTTTAGGTTTTTATTTTAGGTTTATTTTTAGGTTTTCTTTTTTTAATTTAGGTTTAGGTTTATTTTTAGTTTATTTCATTTTATTTAGGGTTTTGGTTTAGGTTTAGGTTTAGTTTATTTTAGGTTTAGGTTTTATTTATTTTAGTTTAGGTTTATCTTTATTTTACTTTTATTTTAGGTTTATGTTTTTTTTTAGTTTAGGGTTTAGGTTATTTTAATATTTATTTTTAGGTTTTATTTTTAGGTTAAGGATTTTATTTAGTTTGTATTTAATTTTATTTTTGGTTTTTTTATTTTAGGATTAGCCTTTATTTTATTTAGGTATTTTAGTTTTTTACTTTAGTTTAAATTTTTATTTACTTTATTTTATTTTAGTTTTTATTTATTTTTATTTTTTAAGGTTTAGGTTTAGGTTTAGGTTTTATTTTAGGTTTTTATTTTATTTTTTTATTTTCTATTTTATTTATTTATTTTATTTTTGTTTAGATTTTTTTTTGGATTTTTTAACTAAGTTTAGGGTTTAGGGTTTATGGTTTAGGGTTAAGGTTAGGGTTTAGGGTTTAGGTTTTAGGGTTTAGGGTTTAGGTTCAGTTTAGGGTTTAGAGTTTAGGGTTTGGGGTTTATAGTTTTTTTAGGGTTTAGGTTTTAGGGTTTAGGTTTTAGGTCAGGGTTAGGGTTTAGTTTAGCTTAGGGTTTTAGTTTTCATTTTTTTAAGAGTACAAATTGATTCAACATTTCTACTTTTTGATTTCATCAACCAAGTAACATACCAAGTTTTCTATGACACAAGCGATGACATAGATAAAAAATTAGCACATATAGAACAAATTAAAGACCTTATATAACTAGAACCATCTCTACTATAAAAACACAATTCCATAAGCAGCAGATCGGATCGGACGTTCTTTGGTTTCTCTAATTCCATCGAACCACCCCTCTCATGGCGAGATCCACCATCATATCCCGATCTCTCATCCACCACCATGGCTATAATCCCATCCTCCTCCATAACCACCACTTGACCACGACCTCCATATCCAGCACCTCGGACCCCCACCACCATGATAAGCACTTCACCTCCACTTTGCCGGTCTAGGCGAGCACGGTTGGTGATGTTCATGCGTCAAGGTTCTGCCCATTCTTAGGGTTTAGGTTTAGGTTTTGGTTTATTATGTTTTAGGGTTTATGTTTATTTTTAATTTATTTAGTTACTTTAGGTTTAGGTTTAGGGTTTGGGGTTTAGGGTTTAGGGTTTAGGGTTTAGGGTTAGGATTTAGGGTTTAGGGTTTAGGGTTTAGGGTTTAGGGTTTAAGTTTAGGTTTTTTAGGATTTAGGGTTTGGGGTTGTAGGTTTAGGGTTGTAGGTTTAGGGTTTAGGGTTTAGTGTTAGTTTTAGGGTTTGAGATTTAGGATATAGGGTTTAGGTTTTTTTTTAAAATTAGGTAAACTCATATGTTTAGGTTTATTTATTTTATTTAGTTTATTTTAATTTTTTATTTTTATTTAGTTTTGTTTATTTATTTTAGTTTAGGTTTTTTATTTTAGTTTATTTTTTATGTTTAAGTTTAGGTTTAGGTTTATTTTTTAGTTGAGTTTTTTTTGTAGGTTTAGATTTTATTTTTTATTGTTAAATTTTGGTTTAGGTTTTTATTTTATTTTTTCAGGTTTTTGTTTTAGGTTTATATTTTATATTTTATTTTTTAGTTTTGGTTTATTTTTATTTTTAGTTTATTTTATTTGATTTAGTTTAGGCTTAGTTTATTTTAGGTTTAAGTTTAGGTTTTATTTATTTTAGTTTGGTTTATTTTATTTTAGGTTTATGTTTATTTTATTTTATTTTAATTTTTTTTTTGGTTTAGGTTTTTTTAGTTTAAGGTTTAGGTTTTATTTTGTAGGTTTATGTTTTTATTTAGTTTTTATATTATTTTATTCTTAGGTTTATTTTATTTTTTAGTTTAGTTTAGATTTTTCTTTATTCAATTTTAGATTATTTTTATTTTTTATTTTATTTTTAGTTTTTGGTTTAAGTTTAGGTTTTTTTTATTTTATTTATTTTTATGTTTTATTTAGTTAAGGCTTAAGTTTTTAGGTTTTAATGGTTTAGGGTTTTAGGGTTTATGGTTTAGGGTTTGGGTTTAAGATTTAGGGTTTAGGGTTTAGTGTTTAGGCTTTAGGGTTTAGGATTTTTAAGGTTTAGGGCTTAGCCTTTAGGGTTAGTTTAGGGTTTAGGGTTTATGGTTTACTCTTTAGGGTTTAGTGTTTTTAGGGTTTATGGTTTAGGGTTTATGGTATAGGGTTTTATGGTTAGGGTTAGGATTTAGGGTTTAGGGTATAGGGTTTAGGGTTTAGGGTTTAGGGACTAAGGTTTTTTAGGGTTGTAGGTTTAGGGTTTTAGGTTTAGGGTTTAGGGATTAGGCTTTAGGGCTATGGGTTTTTTAAAAGAAAAAAAATAAGTAAACCGGTAGGTTTAAGTTTATTTATTTTTTATTTTTGGTTTATTTATTATATTTATTATTTTTGTTTTAGTTTATCTTTTAGGTTTAGGTTTATGTTTAATTTTTAGGCTTAGGTTTTATTTTTTATTTTTAGGTTTAGGTTTAGGTTTTTATTTTATTTTTTGGATTTAGGTTTTTGGTTTACATTTTAGGTTTATTTTTAGGTTTTATTTTTTAGTTTTGGTTTAGGTTTATTTTTAGTTTATTTTTTTATTTTATTTAGTTTAGGGTTTAGTTTAGTTTATTTTAGGTTTAATTTTTTAGTTTAGGTTTAGGTTTATTTTTAGTTTATTTTATTTTATTTTAGTTTAGGTTTAGGTTTATTTTATTTTTTTTTATTTTATTTTAGGTTTTTTAGTTTAGGGTTTAGGTTTTATTTTATTTATTTTAGGATTATTTTTTAGGTTGAGGTTTTTATAGTTTTATTATATTATATTTTAGTTTACTTTATTTATTTTTTTATGTTTATTTTATTTAAATTTATTATTCTTAGGTTTATTTTATTTTTTTAGTTTAGTTTAGGTTTTTATTTATTTTATTTTAGTTAAGTTTTTATTTCTTATTATTTTTTAGGTTTATGTTTAGGTTTAGGTTTATGTTTTAATTTAGGTTTTAGTTTATTTTATTTTTTTATTCTATTTTGGTTTAGAATTTTATTTTTTTTATTTTTAGGTTTTATTTTGTTTAAGTTTAGATTTTTTAGGTTTTGAGGGTTTAAGGTTTAGGGTTTAGGGTTTGGGGTTTAGGGATTAGGGTTTAGGGTTTTATACTTTAGGGTTTAGGGTTTAGGGTTTTAGGGTTTAGGGTTTAGGGTTTAGGGTTTAGGGTTTAGGGTTGTAAGTTTAAGGTTTTTTTTACTTATTTTTATTTTTTTTATTTTTTTATTTTTTTAAAATTAGTTAAATAGGTAGATTTAGGTTTATTTTATTTACTTAGAATAGTTTTTTATTTTTTTTATTTTATTTTAGTTTTTATTTTTATTTAGGTTTATTTTTATTTTTATTTAGTTCAGTTAATTTATTTTATTTTTATTTATTTTAGTTTATTTTTTAGGTTTAGATTTAGGTTTAGGTTTATTTTTAAGTTCAGTTTCATTTTTATTTTTATTTTTTAGGTTTAGGTTTAGGTTTTATTTTTAGGTTTATGTTTAGGTTTTTATTTTATTTTTTCAGGTTGAGGTTTTAGGTTTTTATTTTAGGTTTATTTTTAGGTATTATTTTTAGTTTAGTTTTAGGTTTATTTTTAGTTTATTTTGTTTTATTTAGTTTAGGTTTAGGTTTAAGTTTAGTTTATTTTAGGTTTAGGTTTATGTTTTATTTATTTTAGTTTAGTTTATCTTATTTTAGGTTTAGGTTTATTTTATTTTTATTTTAAGTTTAGTTTTTTTAGATTAGGGTTTAGGTTTTATTTTTTATTTATTTTTAGGTTTATTTTTTAGGTTTAGGTTTTTATTTAGTTTTTCTTTAATTATATTTTAGGTTTATTTTATTTTTATTTTAGGTTTCATTATTATTTTATTTAGGTTTAATTTTTTTAGTTTAGTTTAGATTTTTATTTATTTTGTTTTAATTTAGTTTTCATTTTTTTTGTTTTTTATTTTTTAGGTTTAGATTTTAGTTTATGTTTTTATTTTATTTTATTTTTTAATTTTATTTTTGTTTAGTTTTTTTTATTAATTTTATTTTTAGTTTTATTTAATTTAGGTTTAGGTTTTTAGCTTTTTAAGGTTTAGGGTTTAGGGTTTAGGTGTTAGGTTTTTATTTTAGGTTTATTTCTAGGTTTAATTTTTAAGTTAAGGTTTAAGTTTATTTTTAGTTTATTCGATTTTATATAGTTTCGGGTTTATGTTTAGTTTATTTTAGGTTTAGGTTTAGATTTTATTTATTTTAGTTTAATTTATTTTAATTTTGGTTTAGATTTATTTTATTTTGTTTAGTTTATTTTTATTTTAGGTTTACTTTTATTTTAGTTTAGGGTTTTGGTTTTATGTTTTATTTATTTATTTGTTTTATTTTTAGGTTTATTTTTTAGGTTTATGTTTCTTTTTATTTTATTTTTTTTTTTTTATTTTTATTTTATGTTAAGTTTTTATTTTATTTAGGTTTTTTATTCTTAGGTTTATTTTATTTTTTTAGTTTAGTTTAGGTTTTTATTTATTTATTTTTAGTTTATTTTTATTAGTTTATTTTATTTTATTTTTAATTTAGGTTTAAGTTTTAGTGTAGGTTTTTATTTTATTTTTTATTTTATTTTATTTATGTTTAGGTTTTTAATTATTTTATTTTTTAGGTTTTACTTTATTTAGGTTTAGTTTTTAAAGTTTTTAGGGTTTAGGGTTTAGGGTTTTAAAGTTTAGTGTAAGGGTTTAGGATTTAGTGTTTAGGGTTTAGGTTTAGTGTTTAGGCTTTAGTGTATGGTTTTATGATTTAGGGTTTAGGGTTAGCTTAGGGTTTAGGGTAAGTTTAGGTTTTAGGGTTTAGGGTTTAAGGTTTAGGTTTAAGAGTTTAGGGTTTTTAAGGTTTAAGGTTTATGGTTAGTTTAAGGTTTAGGGTTTAGGGTTTAGGATTTAGAGTTTAGGGTTTAGGGTTTAGGGTTATTTAGGGTTTATGGTTTAGGGTTCATGTTTTAGTTTAGGGCTTAAAGTTTTTGGTTTATTTTTTTAACAGAGAACAAATTCATATTCAACATTTCTTCTCTTTGATTTGGTCAACCAAGTAACACACCAAGTTTCCTAAGACACAAACGATGACATAGATAAAAAAAATGAGCACTAGAGCAAATCAAATGCTCTGATAAGCGAAATATCTCTGTAAGACATAGTTCCATAAGTAGTAGATGGATTGATCATTCTTTAGTTTCTCAGTTCCCATAGAACCATCTGGCCTCTCAGTAGGATCCACCATCATATCCCATCGCTCCTTGCCACTGTAACCTTGCTCCTCCTCCATAATAACCCACTCCCCATATCATATCAGTAGCGACTCAGATCCCCCCACCACTTATGATAGCTCGCCTTCTCTTCCATCTCTAGATCTACTAATTGGTGATGTTCTGTTGTCAAGGTTTTTCCCATTCTTAAGTTTCAGGTTTAGGTTTATGATTATTAGGTTTTAGGGTTTAATTTTATTATTTAATTTATTTAGTTACTTTAGGTTTAGGTTTAGGGTTTGGGGTTTAGTGTTTAGTGTTTAGGGTTAGGGTTTAGGGTTTAGGGTTTAGGGTTGTAGGTTTACGGTTTAGGGTTTAGTTTGGGTTTGGGGTTAAGGATTTAGGGTTTATGTTTTTTTTAAAATTTAGTGAACTTGTAGGTTTAGGTTTATTTATTTTATTTAGTTTATGTTTAATTTATTTTAGTTTATATTTATTTAGGTTTATTTTTTATTTTTATTTAGTTTAGTTTATTTATTTTTAGCTTATTTATTTTAGTTTAGGTTTTTATTTTAGTTTATTTTTTAGGTTTACGTTTGGGATTAAGATTATTTTTTAGTTGAGTTTTATTTTTATTTAATTTTTTAGGTTTAGGTTTAGGTTTTTATTTTATTTTTTTAAGTTTAGGTTTTAGGTTTTTATTTTAGTTTTCCTTTTTGGTTTTTGTTTAGTTTAGGTTTATGTTTATTTATAGTTTATTTTATTTTATTAAGTTTAGTTTTAAGTTTAGGTTTAGTTTTATTTTTGGATTAGGTTTAGGATTTATTTATTTTATTTTAGGTTTAGCTTTTTTTTTATTATGTTTATTTTATATATTATTTTTAGGTTTAGGTTATTTTTACTTTAGGGTTTATATTTTTTTTTTTTAGGTTTTATTTTAAGGTTTATTTTTTAGGTTTAGGGTTTATTTAATTTATTTTATTTTATTTTAGGTTTATTTATTTTTTTTAGGTTTAACTTTTATTTTATTTAGGTTTTAATCTTAGGATTATTTTTTTTAGTTTAGGTTTTATTTATTTTATTTTAGTTTATTTTATTAGTTTATTTTATTTATTTTTTAGGTTTAGGTTTAGTTTAGGTTTAGTTTATGGTTTTATTTTATTTTATTATTTTAATTTATTTAGATTTAGGTTATTTATTTATTTTATTGTTAGGGTTTATTTTGTTTAGCTTTAAGTTTTAAGTTTTTTAGGGTTTAGTTTAGGGTTTAGGTTTAGGGTTAGTTTAAGTTTGTTTAGGTTTAGGATTTAGGGTTTAATGTTTAAGGTTTAGGGTTTAGGGTTTAGGTTTTATGGTTTAGGTTTAGGGTTCAGGGTTTAGTGTTTAGGGTTTAGGGTTAGGGCTAGTTTATGGTTTAGGGTTTAAGGTTTAGGTTTTTTTAGGGTTTAAGGTGTAGGATTTAGGGTTTAGGGTTTAGGTTTAGGTTTAGGGTTTATAGGTTTAGGGGTTTATAGTTTAGGGTTTATGGTTTAGGTTTAGGTTTTAAATTAAGTTGGTTTAGGTTATTTATTTTAGTTTATTTTTATTTATTTTAGTTTAATTTATTTTATTTTATTTAGGTTTATTTTTATTTTTTATTTAGTTTAGTTTATTTATTTTAGGTTTATTTATTTAAGTTTAGGTTTTTATTTTATTTTAGGTTTAGGTTTAGTTTTATTTATTTTTTTAATTAATTTTATTTTATTTTATTTTTTTTAGATTAGGTTTTTTTTTTTATTTTTAGGTTTTTGTTTATGTTTTTACATTATTTTTTTAGTTGTAGGTTTTAGGTTTTATTTTAGGTTTTATTTTTTTATTTTAGTTTTAGGTTTATTTTTAGTTTATTTTAATTTATTTAGTTTAGAGTTTAGGTTTAGTTTATTTAGATTTAGGTTTATGTTTTATTTATTTTAGTTTAGTTTATTTTAGTTTACGTTGATGTTTATTTTATTTTATTTATTTTAGGTTTAGGCTTTTTTTTGTAGTTTAGGTTTGATTATTTATTTATTTTTAGGTTTTTTTTGTTTATATTTTAAGTTTAGGTTTTATTTAGTTTTATTTTATTTAGATATTTTTTCCATGATCCTTCAAGATCTTTGATTGCATTGGAAGCCCATGATAACACCTTGCACACTTTAGAGCCAGCTATTGCAACACCGGTGGCAGCAACGCACTCCTCTTCCGCCTTTTCGTTAGCAATCTGTTAGTTGTATCATTTGATTATGGTACGTCAAATGGTTCGATGAAGACTTTTGCTGAGTTGGAGCACCTCTTCATCAAGTGGTTTGCTAGAGCTCAACAGAGGGTGACTGTAGGCAACCTTATTATAGAGAAACAGAAACTCAACGAGTCCCTTGTTGATTATATTCTCAGGTGGCTCAACTTAACCATGAAATGCAAACTATAGCTATCCGAACATCATGCCATTGAGATTCTTCTCAAGAATATCCATGGCCCAGTCACCTTCATTCTTTAGGGCTTTACCATCATAACATTTGACAAATTAATCAACAAAGTGGCTAGCCTACAAGAGAAGCCAAAACAGTTTTCCTTTTCTGACCAATCATCTAGGTCCAAGCCGCAGAAGATGTTTGAGAAGAATCTAGCGGTAGTTCTATCCGTGGACAAGGGGAAGCGGCCATCCAGAGTTCAATAGGAGAGATTATGAGCTCAGCAACCTCCTTTGACACCTCCTCTTCCATCACCTTGGACATCATACTAGCCATCGCAGCCACCATAACGTCCATTTCCACCACCTGCTACCCGGGGTATTCATATCGATCTACTTTCCACTACTCATGATAGATTGAATAAGCCATATTCATTCAAGAGTTAGAAAAATCTTTAAGAATCTTAAAGATATTTGACTTTAGTTACGAAGCGGCTGGAAGTGGGCAAGAGCGATGATCTTAGATATTGCTCACCACGCATGTTTAGGATTGTATCACTTTTACAGCTAGCAGTGGTTAAGCCATAGTTATCCCTAAGGAATACTTATTAGAGCAACCATCCAGTTATGTTAGAGAAATCCTTGGGGATACTTGATCCTCTTAAGACCAAAGAAGATTAGGATATCTTCCTATCCTAAACCTCTAAGAAGATCATTTTTAAGATCAAGAAGCTTTCCTTGCAGGTGCAGTAGCTCAAACCTCCAACACCAAGGAGGTTTGCTAGTTGCAAGGACAATGGGAAGGTGACATCCCAACAGCAGCTGTAACTCACCATACTTGCTTGGGATAGTCCAGTAGCATAACCACCATCCTAGCCTAGTACTCCATCCACCGTTATAGCTATCACCTCTTCTACTAGCTCCTCTTCTACTGGTAGGAGCATAGTATCTACTGATAAAAGCACTAAATCCCTTACTCTGCTTACTTTATTTGATTTTTATCATGTACCTCCACCCAAAAAGAAATTAATGAAAAAAAGTTCTTATATATTGTCTACTTTTCTTGATATATTCTTATTGAAAGCTCTAAATAAAAATAATAGCTCTAGTAGTTCAATCCTTTCCTTTTTGATTGATCTATCCTTCTATCAATCGGGTTCACCTCTTGAGATTGACTTGGACTCAACCATGAGGATCCCATAAGGTTGTAGGTATGCTGATGAGAAGGTAGAATTTTCCACAAGCTCATCATTCCAAGTCATTGAAGTCAACCTATGCAGTAGTGTGTTCTATCTCTATGGTAACACCTCAGGATAAGGGTAAGCATGTCATTGGTTCTAGTGAGCAGATAGCCCCTCCATAGGATGTTCCACCCATGGATATTCTTGTGGAGGACCAAGCTAGAGTTGATTACAATGTCCAAGCTCACCTTAGAAAGTTTCTAGCTAAGTTAAGCATATGCAACTCCCTTATCTTATCCAAAGAGATGAGGGAATCTCTAATCAAGGCCTTACTTGATCTATAGATATGCTTAGCTCAGTTGATCGCTACTAACGAGGAGGCATGTCACTCAAAGGATATCTTAGGAATTACATTCAACGATGAAGACTTACACCTAGGGATTACCAAGCACAATCGCCTCTTTATATTATAATGATGTTGGATCTGGATATCGAGTTTGGTTGACCAATCAATATTATGTCTATGAGAAAGAACTACTTGAAGATGACATCACCAAACCCCAAAAAGAAAAGATGATGTTGATAGGATTCAATGAACAATCTGAGAGGGCCTTGTGGTGTTTATTTTTGGATTTATGGGTGGGGGTTGGGGACACCATGGTCGTGGTGGGTACTTTTTTGAGGTGATTGAGTATAACATTGAGGTATGATATACTATCTCAAAAGATAAAAAATGTCAGCCTACAATAGACCTAATCATGAAATAAGGACTCTAAAAGGGTGATTACATGAATATAGAGATTTTTCTCCCACTTTACATGAATGAATAAAGTAGGATTTATATTAAACCAGTTCTTAAGTTCTCTATGGAGGCAAGCCTAGTTAATATATCTTAGGAAATGAAATTTCTTAAGAATACTCTATCAAAGTAGACAATTATCATCTAAAATATTTCAAGGTTAGACTATCAAAGGATTGGATATATTTGGAAAATTGGAAAGTTCAAGGAGAAGACTTATTTTTGGAATCCAATTAAAATAAGTAGGAAATACTCATGATATTAGAAAGCCTAGCGAGCATTCCAATCTATCTTATGATTAGGCATTATAATTTTGAAGTTGAAGAGATTTATATGTTTTGAGTTAAAATTTAATTAGATTACTGGGGCTTGTAATCCACCAACACAAGGTTGTGGGAATGCCTAAGAGATGAGGATTTATGCTCGTAGCCTGAAAGAAATAGTTACCATGAATCCTAAATCTAGGGAGCTTTAGTACAAGCTAAAGCATGACCTAAATCTAAGCAATAGGTGGACATAAGGGTAACTTCCATAAGAGAATAAAATAATTTTTAGACTTATGACAGTGGTCTCCTAACTCCTCTAATTTTAAAACCATATAATCCAATCTTATGAATTTAAGATATCAAGGTTATTTAATTAGAAAGAGTTTAAAGTCCTAATCACACTTCAAGAGACTAGAGCATGATTGGTATGGCATGACTTAATCTATAGATGCAAAATCCTTTCAAATTTTATTTCATTATAGACACATCATTTTTTATGAGGATTTAGGATTTATTATGCCTAAATGCATGATGAAATAGGTTATGGGTCAAATAAACTAGAAGAAGGTGTTCTCCACCACAAGGGATCACCTCACAAGTCAAGCATTCCTTTATCATGCAAGGATGGAGATCATTCATGTTCAAGAGTGAAAGAATATGCATGCATGATGTGAAACATACAACCATTCAGTTAAGGGGTTGCAAAATCTTTTAATTAACTTATTTATGTCTTCGGCTTAATGATGAGGTTATGAGTTATTTAAAATTTAGTTATGAGTGATTAGTTGGGTAGAAAAGTTATTTTTTAAGATCCTAATCATTATCCAAGCCACACATTAAAGCATCAATCATTTAAGTAACTATCAAAAGCATGCCATCCTAATGCATAATGTAAACATAACATAAAATAATTATATGAACTATCATAAAAGAATAAAAGGTTGGTGTGATCGAGTACCACCGTACAACCCGAAGAGAGAAAAGATGGGTAGAGCTCTACCCTTATACAACTTGGAATATGAAAGAATAATTATAATTGTATTAAATGCTATGGGGTCTTCTTTCTTCATATCTCAATTTTTGATTTGGTTCCTTCTTTAATTTGGATGGTGCTTACTTTAAAGGCATCACAGGGCACCCAGGACAAATCCTTCTAGCGACTACTCATCCTAATCCCCATATAATCTAATTCCTATTGCAAAAAAATACATTTATGTGGGAAAAGTAAATCCTACACCTAAAATAGAGGTTAGCTAAATATACATATAATCCGCAGTTTATTTATAATTTTGACTTAGCACCCACATGGGTAACTAAGTCCTAACTTGGATTATGCTTAAGGATTTAAGCAACCTGTAAAAAGAGCACTCACATTTATTTTTAAGCAACTCTTTAGCAATATCCCTTGTAGAAAATATGATTAGGCTAAAATTGGCCTATTATCTAGTCTACAAAGCATACACACTAACATTCAATCTAAAACAACGCAACATAAAACAAAACATACATCACATCATACATTGTCCTAACTTAGAGCTATAAGTGGTGACTTAATTCTAATGTGTGTATTAAGGCTTGTGTAGTAAGTCTTGTTAGGCATTACTATTATATTTTCTAAGTGTATAAGGATTCAATTTAACATGAAAGGTTGATTTCACTTGAAGTAGTTTAATTGATTTGAGAATTTTGTGTTTTCTTTTATTTCATTTGATTACACTTAGCAACTAAGTGTTATAAATAGAGCAAAAGAGGATTGCCCTCTTTCATCCCTACCTTAAGTCACTTTCTAAAGTATATTAATTTGATTTAGTTCTCTTTAGTGTATGTCTTATTAAATGATTTAATTAATCCTAAGTGTATCTATACATGCAACATATTTTAACATAGTTAAATCATGAATGTATGTGTATGTTTTGAATTTATAATTTATTTGATTAAATTATTTAAACATATTAATTTAAAACTTTATCCAAATTCTTATACAAAAAGGACATAGGAATGATATTAAATAGACATGTGTTTTTGTTAAACCAGGGAAGTGAGCTAATCAAATGACCTCCTTGGAGCTAGCTAAAGCCTCGTATTCTCGAGATGTCCAGCATATATACCAATTTGATTTCAAACATATGTAAATTCATATACATGAACATATGAAGTAAGCTCCAAATCATATGGCTAATTAATTTAACCACTTAGTCAATTATGAATGCATGCAATTTTAATGTCAAATGGGATTTTCATTTACAAATGACATATAAATATACATGTACAAAGATATAGGCAAGTACATGTCATTATTAAACCACAGAAGTGAGGTAATCAAATGACCTCCTTGGGGCTAACTAATACCTCGTATTCCCAGGATGTCTAGACAGTATACTTGCTTTTCTTGGACACACATGGATGTATACATAAATGAGGGAAAGAAAACCATGCAAAGATTGTATATATTTTATTGAATCATTTATATATATGAATTAAAGCTCTATCCAAATTCTAATGTTGAAATACATAATAATGAAATCAAATGGGTATGTGCCACTGATAAACTAGGGAAGTGAGGTAATCAAATGGCCTCCATGGCACTAGCTAAAGCCTCATATTCTCGAGATGTCCATATTATATACCCATTACCATTCAATCTTATATAAATCAACACTTGAATAGAGGAAAGATAACTCAACATTCATACACTTAAGCTTTAAGAACAAGCATTTCTTATGTATTTATAACTAGCATCAGAACAAATATAATTATTCATTTATAAGCTTTTGAAAAATACATTTGGATTTAATAGTGATAATAGCCACAAATATATTAAATTAAATCAACACATGCAAGCTTACATAAAGGAAATACATTTTCTTTTACTTTATTTTGAAAATATGGATGCATGAATTGAAATGACATACCAAATCTAACATGATTGGAAAAAGGATAATGAAATATAAGCATGTGATTCATTCAACCAAACTAATTCTTAAGGAAAATCAAATCAAATAAGATTATTTAATGCAAACCAAAGCTTCTTTATTAATTAAGTTTTAGATTTGATTTGATTTAAAGAGGAGAAAACAAATCATCACTTGCTATTTTAAACCCATCCCACATTAGTGATTTGATTTAATTTAAGTAAATGTAATTAATTTGATTTTATGGGTTAATTAAGTTGAACCCTTAATTAGATTGAATTACTTACCTATGTCACCTAAAGTAATTAACTAAATAATTATGAGCCAACATGATATGCATGGAAAATAAACTTGCAATGATCCTAGGAAATTAAATGGGCCAAATGCAATTAGCTCATGATTATTAGTTAATTAGATTAAGGGACTTAATTAATTACTCTTATGGTTTTCCACACATGGACTAACCATAATTTTATTAAATGCCTTTTGGGTTATTAAACACCTAAAGATCTACCCCATGATTTAATTAATCAAGGTCGATGTGATTATGATTTCAATTTGATTAATTAATAATTAAATCTTAATTAATTTCATTTTAAAAAAGGGCAAAAAGAACTTAGGGAAAGGGGTCCCATTTCTATTCCTTAGTTCTCTTACTGTTGAACAATGATTAATAAACTTAATTAACCAATTTATTACTATTCATGAGATTAATTAATCATTAATTAACTTAAAGGAGTAGTTAAGGTTTAATTAGTCAATTTTTCTAACTAAGTGAGCACTAAATCCAAAGAAAATCATAGGAGGTAGAGGTCATCCCATTTAATTAAGCCACAAAATTTGGGATTAATTGCTCAAGTAATTAAGGAGTAATTAAGCTAAATAATTTTACATTTTAATTTTAATTACTATTCAAAATTAGGTAAGATGATTTTTAATTGATTCTCTTTGAAATAAATTTAAAATGAGTATTTATTTGCATTTTTTAATTTTTTTATGATTTTTTATAATTTTTAGAAGTTTTTATTAAAATAATAATTAAGCGATTAAATCTAATCATGTTGGCGTGGCATTGAGGTGCACTTTTCACGTGGTGTTGTAGGATTGGCTACTTAAAACTTATCTAACTCCGTGCCTACATGGCAACGATGGACGAGCTTTCTTATCCACCATCTGATCTAAGATCGAATGGCTACGATTAATCCCACAACTTAATAGGATTAAATCAGATTGATCTAGCGGATCTTATCATGACTGTCTATTTTGTCAAGTAGAATAGACGGTGCATGATCTAATGTCACATAAGTGTGGGAGAATGGACCTTTTCTACCATTGCTCACTTGATCTGAGCTTACCCAAGCTCGGATCAACTCCAAAAGGATCCCACTCCTCCATGACATCGATCAGAGGGGATACAACGGTCAAAATCACACGAGATGCAATTTTCTTCAAAAAGCTCCAACCCATTTTTTCTTAAGGATCAATTTTGGAAGCATACCTCACGAGCTCAAGATTGGTGGCTCAAAGGATTGAGGAAGCTTCATCTAGTGGAGACGAAGCTCTTTTGACTAGCAATTGGATCAATTCCTTGATGTTCACTCAAAAGGCCATGAACTGACAATTTGGAGCTCGACTTTGATCGAAGTCCCACCTTTAATGCTTGGGAAGCTTGGGAGATGATTTGTTCTTTCTCGATGAGGCCTAGGGAAGGTGCGTGCAATGTTAATTTGAGTTTGATGGAGGAATGGGGAAGCTAGGTCAAAAATGGGAGTGTATTATTTTGGGATTGATGGGAATGGCATTTATTTATTGAGGAATGATTTTTGGAGCTTAGGGAATGGCTCTAGTAGCTCGTCCTGGGTAGCTAGGGCTCTGAGGAATGATTTTTGCATATGTTTGAGTGAAAATGAGGGGGGAGCTACCCCTTCATCTTGATCGGATGGTGGGATCGGTTTGGCTTCAAATGGCATCTGTGGATCTCATCATGGGTGGCAGGGAGGAGGTGAGTTGGCTAAGCTTGGTTGGTTGGAGGTGTGGAGGTGGTTGCCAAGGAGGAATCAAGTGTCTAAGGGTTTCAAATGATCAATGGGAGGGTGAGGTGATTTCTTCTCCCATGGGTCATGGCCAGCCAACCACATGTTGTTAGGGTTGAGTGTCTAGGTGTGGACCATTGGGAGAGTACCAAGTGGCCAAGGAATGGAAATGACCACTTACATGGGTGATTTGTCTCATGTGATGCCCTTGAGGGTAGAATTATCATTTGGCATTGGATTTGATTTGGGTAGATTTAAAATGAGCAAAGTGGGTTAAAGTTCAAGTCAATTGGAGTTGATTTGGTTGGTTTAATTTGACTCATTTAGGTCAAATTGGGTTAGGTTGGGTCAAGTTGACCAATTGGTCAAACTGGGTCAAACCAAGGGTTGGGTCAAGTTCATATGATAATTTGGGATATTTTGGTTCAATTGGTTTGGTTTACTTTGGCTTAAATTTGATTTTGGATCATTTGAATTCATTTGGGTCAAATGGATTAAGTTCACCAATTTGACCAAATTGGCCAAATTGGTTGGGTGTTGGTTTGGGTTTAGTTGACCAATTGATGATGATTGTAGGCTTTAGTTTCAATTAATTTGGAGATGGTTTTGATTTATGCCAACTTGAACCTTTAGGTCAATTTTGGCTAAGTAGGTCAATTAAGTTCAATTGGGTCCAATCATGGCTTTGGTCAAGTTCAACAATCAATTTGAAATGAACTTGAGCCATTGTTGCAATCAATTTGGTTTTTATTTTCATTTGACCCAATTTGGTCTTTTAGGTCAATTTGGGTCAACATGGGTCAAGAGGGCCAATTGGGTTTGGTTTGACTCCATTGAAGGTCAAGTCATATTCAAATATTGATTTTGATTTGGTATGAATCATTACTTTCAAGGAATTTGGCTTGGTTGTAATTTGGCTAGTTTGGGTTCATATGGGTTGAGGGGTTGACCTGATCAAATTACCAAGTTGACTTGGTTTGACCCAATTTGTGATAATTGATCAACTTAGAGTGATCAATAATCATGATGGAAGGTTTTGATCGGCTTAGTTCAATCCAATTTGGGTAGGATTTGAACTTGACTCAAATAGGTCAAATTAGCCACTATGGGTCAAGTGGACCAATTGGGTTTAGTTGGATTGATTTTGGGTTGTGTTTGATTTAGTTGAGTTTATATATGGATTTGGGATTGATATATAAATTCAGTTGCAATTGACTTGGGTTCAAATGAGTTTTGGTTCATTTGAACATTTCAAGTCAAGAAGGTTAAGTTAGGTTTTACTTGAGTTAATTTTGGTTTGGCTAGATGATTATAGAATTCATTTATATTTGTGAATATGATTGAAGGTATGATTGATTTATTAGAAAATCAATTGAATTTGGTTTTGGAATGAAGGAATTTGGCTAAGTCCATGGAGTTGGGTCATGTGGCTTAGGTTTTGATTTTATTTTGGTTTGATTTAGTTTTGATGATTTAAATGTATATTTCATTTAAATTTATGAAGATAATATGATTTATTTTGAGAAAATCAATTGAGTCTAAGTTGATTTGGATTAATATTTGGCTAAGTCCATGGGATAGGTCATATGGCTTAAGAAGGGTTTTGATTTAATTTGATTTAGTTTGATTTAGTTTTGATCATTTCAATGTAGATTTGATTTATATTTAGGAAGATGATTGAAGATATAAATTGATTATGAAAAAACCAATTGATTTTGGATTGATTTGGATTAAGATTTGGCTAAGTCCATTGGATAGGTTATATGGCTTAGGAAGGGTTTCATGTTTGGATTTGATCATGGGCTTCAATCATTTGGTTTTGTAATTTGGGCTTGGATTTGGCTTTTTGATGCAGAATTGAACTGAGGTTTGGTTTGAGAAGGTAAACATGGATTGGATTTGGGTGGTAGGGTAGGTGGATTATCCTAATCCCTAAGGCATAACTTATTCCTATGGTTACCCCTTCTAATTCTTTAGGCTTAAGTTATGTGTTTACATATTTGTTAGAAGTGTCTTATGACTAGGGAAGTCTTAGTGTCTAGAAGACTCTTAAGTTTAAGATAAGAAGATTAGATCTACACTCCAAAAGTGAGGTCAACATGCATTGGGCTCCATAGTGTTGCCTTTAGAGATAGATGATTGGAAGACCAAAGCCATGTTTCACATTATATACTCGGATACATCTTTCAACACTTTTCTTGTGAGACCATGGATAGATGAGAACAACATAGTTCCATCCTCTCTACATCAGTGTATGAAGTTTATGAGACATGGGATCATCTACTGTGTCAAAGAAGATCTCAAGCTATTTACAGTTCATGAGATCGCCATATATGAGGATGCAGCTTACTACCTCCCTCAAAATCAACAAGTCTATTCTTACAAACTAGGGCCAAGTTTAAAAAAAAAGAAATAGAAAACAAAAAAGAAAATGGAAAGGAAAATAAAAGGGATCGAAAATAAACTTGGAGGAGGAAGTGGATCATAACATTAAATTCCACCCATAGTTCGTTACTCCATTCGAACATATGGGTAGGATGACCTGACCTCCACCAAACAAAGGAAAAAGGCTAGTTTAGAGGCAATCTCAGGGGTGGAAAGCCTCTTTATTGGCCACCCAACTAAAGATATGTCCCAACTACTAAGAGTACACCTACTATCCATATAGATGTAGAATCTAGTTCATAGGATGAGTCTTATATGGTTAGCACACAAGGCAGCTCTTCTCAGTAGTAGATTCCCTTTGAGGTGACACTTGAGCTAGATAGCGATGAAGACTGGGATCCAAAGCAAAGTATAAGTGTATTGAAGTCTATATATGAAATAGTTATGGATCAGTTGAGAACCTTAGTTCTAACCCCACTTTCCTCTCAAAAAGTTGAGGGTTTGGTAGTTAAGGAAGCCCCTAAGTCATCCCAGTGTGAAGACTGAGGTTCTTTAGAGCATCATCCTCAAGTCAAGAAGTTGATGTAGAACTTGAGGATGATTCATATAAAGGTTTAATAGAATTACCTTTGATTAGTACTTCCCTTGTGTTCATAATTTAGCAAAGAAAGGGTTAATCCCACATACTTGGTCAAAGCACAGGTCATACTACTTCAAAAAAATATGGAAGAATAAATGCAGCTCTCAATCAAGACTAACACTAGGATTTGGTACAATGGGTCCAGTCGATGATGAGGATTACTGCTTAGTCATCATCAATCATTTGGAATCTGATAGGTTCTTTTCAAGTCACATTAACTCATATGAGGAGCTATTCTTAGAAACTTCAGATGATCCAGATGATTTTGAAGTGAAAGATGCACCACCAGAGTTTGAAGAAGAGATTAAGTCAACCATTGATGAGCTCAAGGAAATCAACATAGGAATTGAAGAAAATCCACGCCCGACATACATCAGTTCTTTATTGAATGAAATTAAAACCAATGACTTAGCTATTGATTGAGTTTAAGGACTTTGCATGGATTTAGAAGAGATGATTGGCTCCTACAAGTGGTCCATAAACTAATAATAGAGCTTGCCAACCATCGAACAAGCTCTAGATGCTGATTATAGAACAACAATTCATTCATGAAGTCAAGAAACTAATCGATGATGGCTTCATCTAGGAAGAAAAATACCCTACCTAGTTATCCAGTGTCATCCTAGTTAAGAAAATGAATGTCCAAGTTCATATATACTTCAATTTAGAGATTTAAATAAGGCATGTCCAAAAGATGAATTTCCACTACCAATCCTAGAGCTGATGGTAGACATTTCCTCATCTCATATAGTCTTCTTATTCATGGATGGTTCATATGGAAATAACCAAATAAAGATGGCCCCTAAAGATAAAAGAAACACTTTTAGAAATGATGAATCTATTACTATAAGGTCATGCCTTTCAACCTTAAAAATGCTCGTGCTACATACCAGTAGGCTATGACTCGAATCTTTGATGAACTCATTCATCATCGAGTCGAGTGTTATGTCAATGATCTCATGGTTAAAAGTAAAGAAAAGGAAGACATCTCTTTGACTTAAGAGTAGTTTTCAAACAGTTAAGAAAATTTAACCTCAAAATGAACCCACTGAAGTGTGCATTTGGAGTAGCTTCAGGGAAATTCTTTGGGTTTGTTTTCTGACACTAGGGAATCAAAATCGATCTAGAGAAGATTAAGGTGAAATTAGAAATGCCACCCCCAAAAAGTTTAACTCAATGCAAATCATTCGGTTGGAGTATCTAAGATGCTTTATATCCAACCTTTCGAAGATGTCAACCATTCTCGGTACTTGTCAAAAGAGAATGCCAAGTTAGCGGGATGATAATTATGAGCATGCCAATACATCAAGCATTACGATGATGCGCTAGTTTAGTAGCCCAATCCATGCAACTCATACTTTACCTACATTAGATGACTCCCTTGGTGCTTTGTTGGCCCAAAAAAATGAAGGGAAGGAAAATGTACTCTACTTACCTCAACCATCATCTAATTCTAATTATCCACCATTGGGAAGCATTTCTTAGCTATAATCATTGCATCTCAAAAGCTACAACACTACATGCTTCCTCATAAAGTGAACTTAATCTCTAGGATCAATCCAGTACAATATTTCATGACACAACTGACACTATCCAGACAGTTGACATGATGGTCTATGATCCTCTCATAGTTTGACATTACCTTCATACTCCTCCATGTAGTGAAAGGACAAGCACAAGTGGATTTCTTAGCAGGACAACCACTTCTTATTAACTCTCTACTTAGTGATGATCTCCTTGATGAACAAATCATGAATTTAGGGAATACTAGCATTCACCACTGAGAGATGTACATTGATGGTTTGGCTTCCTCTTAAAGAGGAGAAGAACCACAATCTACTATTCCAGAAAGGCAGGGGTAGGAATAGTTCTCTTAACTCTAGATCATGATGTGATGAGATTCTCATATCATCTGTCCAATCCTTATAATAATAATGAAGTCAAATATAAGGTTATGATTGCAGGTCTAGAGTTAGTTGTTACTCTAAGCATCCATAACATCAACATCTTCAAGGATTCTAGTTATCAACCATCAATCATTTATTAGGTTATAAAGCTCAAGCTCCATCACTATCACAAGTACACCATGAGTTGTTGGCCCAAATCCGAGAGATTTATTTAAGATTCCTCGATGAGAGAACACATATGCTTTAGCCATGCTTTTCCAAGGAGTTGGCAAGTCGATGAGTCCATATCAATAAAGGTCTAAAAAGACAAGTCTTATTATTGATATTGAACTCATCAAAAGTACTCTCTTAAAGGGAGGTTACCATTGCCAAGAAGGATGAGGAGTTAGATTAGAGAAAACCATTCATAGATTACCTAAATAAAGTAAATTATCTCAAGAGAAGTCCCAAGCCCATCAGATAAAATAGAGCACTTTCTTATGCTCTTGTGGATGATGTCTTGTACTAGCAGTCTTTCAATCAAATGTGGTTATATTTTTAAGACAAGCATGAAGCCTATAAAATTGTGGCTTAGGTTCACACACGATTATGTGGAGCCAAATCCTCAAAGATGGAAGCCAAGATCAGAGATAAGGATACTCGTGATCAAAGATTGCATGGATACATGGCGATGCCACCAATGTCAAATACGGTCTACACTAACCAACATTCTACATCTACATTAGCCTCATGGCCATTCAAGTGTTGGGGTACCAACATAGTGTGCGATTAATCCTCTTTCTTCGGGTCATCGATTCATCTTTTCAGTACTTTTGCAAATGGGCAAGGTGATTTCACTCGAGAGGTCATAGCTTCGGTGTGCTACAATTTTTAGGAACCATATCATATATAGGTTGAGTGCCTTGATGAATTATATCGATAATAGTATTGCATTGAAGAGATCAACAACTTTGCTCAAGACACAACATAGATTGGAGATATTCTACTATCAACTACCCAAGGGAAAACGGCTTAGCAGAAGCCTTCAACAAAACTATCATCTAAATACTAAAGAAGACATGCAGCAATAATAAGTGATAATGGCATGAGCAGTTAGTTGAAGCCTTAAGGGCCTACCACACCACATATAGAACTCCAACTCAGTTTACTCCTTTCTCTTTAGTGTATGGGTCCGAAGTTGTTTTACCATTAGAAGTGAAACTTCCATCACTAAGGGTAGTTGAAGGTAGCAAGATCACAACATAGTAGTTGGTTAGAAGTCGAAGGTTTGGAGGAGAGATGCCGGGTATGCTAAAACTCGAGCTGTACAAAGATAAACTGATTCAAGCTTATAACAAGTTAGTCTATCCTAGAGCTTTTCAAGTATGAGAGCTTATTTTAGTTCTAAGGATACCAATTATTTCCCATCGTAAGATGGGAGGCAAGTTTGAACCCACATAGGAAGGTCCTTTTGCCATAAAGAAGGCCTACTAAAGAGGATCTTATTACCTTATTAATCATAACGGAGAGCTCCCAATGCTTCCAATCAACATGCTCTACTTAAAAGAAATATTATAAATCATGTTTGAAAATAATTATCATCAATGAAAATTCTATTTTGAATTCAATGTTCCATGTTGAAAGTATTTTTTATTTATAAATCCCCACATGTGTTTAGGGTAGGTGTAAGGAACCCGGTGGCATTCTATCTTTCATCGACATGAACACAAAATACACACAAAATAAAATACATATCTTTTTTATCTCGGCTACTCTAAGTTGAGATTGCCCCAAGGGCACTCACTCTTGCTCTAGGTTGGTGATGTCTTTATAGTGGTCTTCTTGCTTTAGAGGATGTAAGTATGCTACACTTTCCTTCTTTAGCCACTACACACTGATGAGTGACTTGTTAGTTTGGTAGGTCTTACTATGTGGTCAGTAAGCTACCTCATGTTGGTCTCATTTAATAGGATGTCAGTCAGCTACACTTTATTCTTGGATTAGCCATTGTGTGCTATCTGGGTCGAGAATATTTGAGGTTTAGGATAAGTTCCCTAGTACTCCTTCCCTCCTGACTGCTTCAAGTCTAGGTCTAGTCCTTCCTCAGGGCTCCCCACTTAGTAGTCACTCTAGGTCAGATAGCATCTGCGCTACCGATGACAGACTATCTCGATGATTAGTTTCACTTGGAAAGTTGTAAGCCTACATGCTTTCTTTCCATATTGATCATTACCTTGGCGAGCTAAGGTTGGTTGGTTACTATCGATATACCACTCATGACCACACTTTAGGTTGGTTGGTTCTCACCTTAGGATACAACAATCATGGATGTAAGTCTGCTTTCTCTTTAAGTTGGCCGTACCTATAGGCTTTCTTTCTTTTCGCTCGGATAATGTTCTAGTAGCACCTCTGTAACTATATTTGGATCACGTCCTTTACAATCCCATTTAGACACTACCCAGGTTACTATCGGATTAGATAGTTCCCCTTTCCTAGTAACCACCCCTATGGTTGGAGAATCTATTCTATGATTGTGCAGATTCTCACTTGGTCCAGTAAATCTGAGATAGGTCAAGGCCGACATAGCCCCTTCTCTTTGTGGTCCCTCACACACCAATAGGGTCCACACAAATATATAAACAAAATATATATTCACTTATGGATTAGGAGGACACCCCTAGCGGTACCTTTCCCAAGCAGGCATCCTATCTTTAAGGCAGTGTCAGGAAATTCCTACACTATGAAATCAAACTCAAATTCAAATCCCAAATAGCCAAACTTTTCTACTTGGAAGGTTCATATAGTCCCAGTGTCGAGCCCATATATCTAGCGAGATGTGCCTCCACATCAATTAAAATAAAACAAATTAAAGTCAATTGATCTTCCGTGGATTATAGATTTTATCCCCAGTCTTTTTTTCCATAAACCTTATCTTATATATTTTCTTCTTTTATGCCCACATAGACCTCACATGTAATCAATGCATGTTTGATTCCAAGCCAATCTCCTCCATGTCCGACATGGAATTCATCAAATCTTATTTCTTCTCTTATGCACACCTTTAATACTTCAACAAAGTGCCTAATAATGTATTCATACAAATTACATCATCTTAACATTGTAATCAATATTTTATGATTTGTGATGGTGCAAGCTCAAACTAACTATACAATATCATGCTAAACATATTAGGGTTTAGGAATTAACACACTATATTATATTATAATATATGACACTATATTATAATTTGTTATAATATAATATATTATCTAACATTAGACCTCATCAGAATCACTTAAAAGGAACAAATAATAAAATTTTCACAAAATATGAGTAATGTTCATTTTGGATGTAAAATTGTTAATTTTCTATTATAAATGGTACAAAATAGCAAAATTTTAGTGTTGCTTCTCGGTTTGTCGTGAATTTGGCCAAATTCTTCCATCTCAACCTTCAAATTAACATTTATGTGAGTTTTGACCCAATGTATCATAACAAAAGTAAAACATACTAAAATGTAGAATAGTAGTTAGTAACACACCACCATATTCATATATATGTGAAGTTATATTGTTATGTAGATTATATTTTAATATGTTTTCATATAATATATTATCTTACATTACACCATAAAATGAATCACTCTAAGCAAAAAATTTATAAAATTTGGTTGAAAAATGAACATTTATTTTGGATACAAAATTCCATTCTCTTGATTAAATGACACCCCAATGATGTTCCCTAATGCTTGCCTTAAATTTGGCCAAATCCCATCATCTTAGCCTATAAATCAATATTTTTATGAATTATACCAGTACAAACTCTACTACATCATACTATAATAACTAAAAATCCTAAACAACAAGTAGTTAATAGTATGCTATAATGCATCTTTCTACACTATGTTATGGCATCTTATATTATAATACATCATATTATATTATATATTGCATATCACATCACAAGGGATTGCTTAAGATAAAAAGTCATAAAATTAGTCTAAATAATAAAAAACTATATATTTTATTCATATCACTTACATATTTTAAATTAAGATAATATACTATGATGTCATGCTTTACTTATTTTGAATTTGGCCAAATTCAACCATTTTAAAGTCTAAATCAACATTTTTATAAATAATAATACTAACAGACTCAAGTGATGTAAAATACTAAAAGAATTTAAAATGCACAAAATAATATATTATGATATATGATGCTATACTATACTACAACATATAATATTTATTTTGAACATAAAATCTTTCTTTTTTACTACAAGTGGCATAGCAAACCTTTGGTGCTACAACTAATTCCCATTTCAAATTTAACAAATTTCATCATCTAATTTATTAAATCAATATTTTTATGATTTATATTAATATAGACTATAGGGCATAATACCACAATATACTAAAATATTTCAAAACATCTTATAACATCCAAATACACATCACTACATGCTCAAATATATGATAAGACATTATACTATAATATATGGTATTATAATATGATTTAGGGTTAGGGTTTAGGGTATTCAAATCTCTAATAGTCAAGGGAAAGTCTCTTGAAGACATTTTCTTTAGCTACCATAATTATTTTAGATTAAGTCATTCTTTGGATTTTAATCATCTTTATTCAAAGTTTAAAGTTTATATTTAAGGTTTAGGGTTTAGGGTTAGTTTAGGGTTTAGGGTTTAGGGCTAGTTTAGAATTTAGGGTTTAGGGTTGTAGGTTTTAGGGATTAGGATTTATGGTTTTAGGATTTAGGGTATAGGGTATAGGGTTTAGTGTTTTAGGGTTTAGGGTTTTTGAAGGTTGGATTCAAAGTTAAGGTTTAGTGTTTAGGGTTCATTTTTTAGGGTTTAGGGTTTAGGGTTTAATGTTTATGGTTTAGGGTTTTTAGGGTTTAGAGTTTAGGGTTTAGGGATTAGGGTTTAAGGTTTAGGTTTATGATTTATGGTTTATGGTTTATGGTTTATGTTTTAGTTTAGTGTTTAGGGTTTAGAGTTTTGAGTTTAGGGTTTAAGGTTTCTTTTAATAGAGAATAAATTCAAATTCAACATTTCTTCTATTTATTTCATAAACCAAGTAGCATCCCAAGTCTTAAGACACATACATATATAAAAATGAGGACTAATAGAGCAAATCAAAAACACTAGAGAAGTAGAATCGTCTCTACCATAAAGACACAATCCCATAAGCAGCAGATCAAATAGACCATTATTTAGTTTTTGCAGTTTCCAACAGAATAACCCCCGCTTCTCGAGTAGCGGGATCCGACATCATATCCCCAATCTCTCCCTTTTCCACCAACATAGTTGTAACCTCCTTCATTCCTCCTGCCTCTATTATCACCACTGCTCCGACCACCACCACCACATCCACAAGCACATCTAGATCCCCCACCACTACTATGATAACATGCATCCACCTTTGCCGACACCATTAGATCTAGATTAAGCCCAATTGATGATGATGTTCTAGCCATCAAGGTTCTACCCATTCTTAGGGTTTAGGGTTTAGGGTTCTAGGTATAGTTTAGGGTCTAGGGTTAGTTTTAGCATTTAGGATTTAGGGTTTAGGGTTTAGGGTTTTTGATTTAAAAAAAAAATCTAAGTAAACAGGTTTAGGTTTATTTAGTTTATTTATTATTTATTTTAGTTTATTTTATTTTTTTATTTTTATTTAGGTCAAATTTTTATTTTTATTTAGGTTAATTATTTATTTATATTTTATTTGGTTTATTTATTTTAAGTTCGTTTTTTTAGTTTAGTTTTTTTTATTTTCTATTTTTTAGGTTTAGGTTTAGGCTTACATTTATTTTTTAAGTTTTTTTTATTTTTATTTAATATTTTAGGTTTAGGTCTTATTTTTTATTTTTAGGTTTATGTTTAGGTTTTTTTTTCTTTTTCCATGTTTAGGCTTAATTTTTATTTTAGGTTTATTTTAGGTTTATTTACTAGTTTAGGTTTAGGTTTATTTTTAGTTTATTCTATTTATTTAGTTTAGGGTTTAGGTTTATTTAATTTTTGGTTTAAGTTTACATTTTATTTATCTTAGTTTAGTTTATTTTAGTTTAGGTTTTGGTTTATTTTTTATGTAAGGTTTAGTTTTTTTTTTTTTTTAGTTTAAGGTTTAGGTTTTATTTTTTATTTATTTTTAGGTTTATTTTTTAAGTTTAGATTTTTATTTAGTTTTATTTTAGCTTTTTTTTCATTAGTTTTTTATTTAGGTTTTATTTCTAGGTTATTTTATTTTTTTTTTAGTTTAGTTTAGGTTTTATTTATTTTATTTTATTTAAATTTTATTTTTATTTTATTATACTTTTATGTTTATGTTTAGGTTTTAGTTTAGGTATTTAATTTAATTTAATTTTTTTATTTTATTTAGGTTTATTTTTTTCTTTATTTTATTTTAAAGTTTTATTTAGTTTAGGTTTTGGTTTTTAGGTTTTTATGGTTTATTGCTTAGGGTTTAGGGTTTAAAGTTTAGGGTTTAGGGTTTGGGGTATAGGGTTTGGGGTTTAGGGTTGTAGATTTCAGGGTTTAGGGTTTTAGGTGTAGGGTTTATGGTTTAGAGTTTAGGGTTTTTTTTATTTTTGTTTGTTTTTATTTTTAATTTTTTTAAATTACGTAAATGGGTAGGTTTATGTTTTTTAGTTTATTTAGTTTATTTTTTATTTATTTTAGTTTATTTAATTATTTATTTATATTTAAGATTATTTTTATTTTTATTTAGTTTAGTTTATTCATTCTAAGTTTTATTATTTTAGTTTATTTAGTAGGCTGAGGTTTAGGATTAGGTCTATTTTTTTAGTTTAGATTTATTTTTATTTTTTTTTTAGGTTTAAGATTTATTTTTTATTTTTAGGTTTAGGTTTAGGTTTTTTTTTTAGGTTTAGCTTTTAGGTTTTTATTTTAAGTTCATTTTTAGGTATTTTTTTTAGTTTAGGTTTAGGTTTATTTTTAGTTTATTTTATTTTATTTAGTTTAGGTTTAGGTTTATTTTTAGTTTATTTTATTTTATTTAGTTTAGGTTTATGTTTAGATTTAGTTTACTTTAGGATCAGGTTTAGGTTTTATTTATTTTAGTTTAGTTTATGTTAGTTTAGGTTTATTTTATTTTTATTTTAAGTTCAAGTTTTTTTTAAGTTTATAGTATAGGTTTTATTTTTTATTTATTTTTAGGTTTATTTTTTTGGTTTAGGTTTTTATTTGGTTTTATTTTAAGTTTACTTTTTATTTTATTTAGTCTTTTTTATTATTTTTAGTTTAGTTTAGGTTTTCATTTATTTTAGTTTAGTTTAGTTTTTATTTTTTTTCTTTTATTTTCTTTTTAGGTTAAGGTTTATGTTTTTATTTTATTTTATTTTATAAGTTTAGGTTTAGGTTTAAGGTTTTAGGATTTAGTGTTTAGGGTTAGGGTTTATGGTTTAGGGTTGGATTAGTTCTTAGGCTTTAGGGTTTTGGGTTTTCATGGTTTAGGGTATAGGGTTAGCTTAGGATTAGGGGTTAGTTTAGGGTTTAAGGTTTAAGCTTTAGAGTTTCGGGTTTTTAGCTTTTAGGGTTTATGGTTTAGGGTTAGTTTAGGGTTTAGGTTTAGGTTTTTTAGGGTTTTGGTTTAAGTTTAGGGTTTAGGTTTGTTTAGGTTTAGTGTAGGGTTTAGGGTTTAGGGTTTAAAGTTTAAGGTTTTATTTTTTTTATTTTTTTATTATAGGGCTTTTTTTTTTTTAGGTTTAGGTTTATTTTTTAGGTTTATTTTTATATTGTTTTATCTTTAAGTTTATGTTTATTTTTATTATATTTTTATTTTTAGGTTTAGCTTTAGGTTTATTTATTTAGTTTAGTTTAATTTATTTTTGGTTTTTTATTTTAGTTTAGCTTATTTTATTTTTACTTTATTTATTTTGGATTATTTAGTTTAGGTTTAGGTTTTAGTTTAGCTTATTTATTTTAGTTTATTTTATTTATTTTAGGGTTCATTTAGTTTAGTTTTTAGTTTATTAATTTTTTATATATTTGATTTTTATTTATTTTTTATTTCTATTTATTTTTTATTTTATTTTTATTTTAGTTTATTTAGGTTTAGGTTTTATTATTTTGTTTTATTATATTTTATTTTTTTAGGTTAGATTTAGTTTAGGTTTATTTTTTTATTTTGTTTATTTTAATTTATTTATTTAATTTTTATTTTATTTTATTTATTTTTGATTTATTTTATTTTTATCTTATTTTATTTATCTTTAGTTTTAGGGTTCATTTATTTATTTTTTTGTTTAGTTAATTTTATTTATTTTTATTTATTTAGTTTAGTTTAGGTTTATTTTTTTTATTTTTATTTGCTTTATTTATTTTTATTTTAGAATTGTTTTTATTTAGTTTAGTGTAGGTTTAGGTTTAGGGTAATTATTTTTATTTATTTTATTTATAATTTAGTTTATTTTATTTATTTAGGTTTATTTTATATTATTTTAGGTTTATTTTTTTTTTTTAGTTTAGGTTTAGGTTTATTTATTTATTTTAGTTTATTTTTATTTTAGATTATTTATTTATTTTATTTTTATTTTAGTTTATTTAGGTTCTAGGTTTTATTTTTTATATTTATTTTTATTTTAAGTTTATTTTAGTTTAGTTTTGGTTAATTTAGTTTAGTTTAGTATATTTTTATTTTTATTTTTATTTACGTTTTTAGGTTTATTTTTATTTAGTTTATTTTTATTTTATTTAGTTAATTTATTTTAGGTTTAGGTTTAAGTTTATTAGTTTATTTTATTTTTTAATTTAGGTTATTTTTTCTTATTTTTATTTTAGGATAATTTTATTTTCATTTTTTATTTATTTATTTTAGTTTAGTTTATTTAATTTATTTTAGGTTTAGGTTTTATTTTTAGATTTAGGTTTAATTTACTTAATTTATGTTTATTCTATTTTTTGGTTTATTTAGTTTATTTAGGATTTATTTAGTTTACTTAGTTTCTTTATTTTTTAGTTTATTTTTATTTATTTAATTTTAGTTTATTTTATTTAGTTTAGGTTTATGTTTATTTAGTTTAGTTTAGGTTTTAGCTTTAGGTTTAGGTTTAGGTTTATTTAGTTTTTTCTTAAGTTTTGTTTAGTTTATTTTATTTTTAGTTTATTTAGGTTTAGGTTTACGTTTATTTTTATTATTTTTTTATTTAGTTTATTTAGTTTAGTTTAGTTTATTTATTTATTTAATTTAGTTTATTTATTTATTTTGATTTTATTTTTTTATTTAGTTTAGTTTACTTTATTTAGTTTGTTTAGTTTTATTTATTTTAATTTATTTTATTTTGTTATATTTATTTTTTTTATTTAGTTTATTTTATTTTTTTATCTAGGTGTATTTAGTTTATTTTAGTTTATTTATTTTTAGTTTTTTTAATTAGTTTAGTTTATTTATTTTATTTTATTTTCATTTAGTTTATATTATTTTATTTTAGGTTTAAGTAAAATTTCTTTATTTATTTAGTTTAGTTTTGGTTTATTTTAGGTTTAGGTTTAGGTTTTTATTTTATTTATTTTATTTTATTTTATTTTTATTTATTTTTTTTAATTTATTTTTATTTTTATTTTATTTTATTTTATTTTTAGGTTTAGGTTTTATTAATTTTTTTATTTTAGGTTTATTTTTTTAAGTTTAGTTTTTATTTATTATTTTATTTTATTTTTTTATTTTTTATTTATTATTTTATTTTATCTTATTTATTTATTTTTTTAGTTTAGGTTTATTTTATTTTTAAATTTATTTTATTTTAATTAATTTTTCCATTTTT